>OX596074.1:84874739-84877239 GCA_951394005.1 Protophormia terraenovae
TATATGATTTCGAAGTTGTCAATTTATATTTTATAGTTATATTTTTGATAAACTAATAATTGTTATATTTTACTTTTATATATTATATTTTTATATATTTCATAAAATGTGCATATAATTTGTTTTTGGTGTTTTTTTTATTATTATTAAAAAAAGTTTTTATAGAGAATTTTTAGTTTTTGAAATTATTATTTAAAAAAAATATTTAAATTTTTTCATTTTTAAAAGTATATATTTTTCCATTTTTTGGATTTTTTAGAAAGAAAAATAAAAATAAAGTAAATAGTAAATAAAAGTTTTTCCTTTTTTTCGGAAAAAAATTATTTTGTGATTTTTTCCATGTTTTTGAGTTGTATTTTATTTGAATCAAGAAATTGTTATTAAAATATACATTTTTTTGGAAATAAATAATATTAATATTTTCAATTTTAAAACTTATTTTTAAATAATATATATTTTATTTAGTAAAAAAATAGTTTTGAATAAAAAAAGTATTTCATTTCTTTTATTTTTGGGCAGAAATAACATTTATTTTGAAAAATAAAGAAGTTTTTTTGATTTCCTTTTTCTAAGCAAAAAGTTATTATTTTTTTTTATACAAAAAGAAATAAATATTCATACAGCAAAGATTCAATTTATAGACCTAAATTTTTTTTATAAACAAAAATACTGATTTTTTTTAATATATAAGTTATTTTTTTGGCAGGAAATAAGTTATTTTTTATTTATTCATTTATTTATTTTTGTCATAATAATTTTTTTATATAGAAGGTATATATACAAATTAAATATTTTTTCAAAAGATCTTTTTTCAATATAATTCCACCTTCTTTACAGAATAAAACAAAATTATTAAAGAAAAATCTAATTTTTTTGGTGACAAATTTGTTATGAATAAAAATAATAAAAATATTTTTTTATATTTTTTTCAAGTGGATATAATTTTATATTTTTGTTTTTATTTATTTAATTAATTAATATACTTAACTTTAACATCTGTTACTTTGAATACATAAGTAACAAAACTACACAAATCAAATTTTAAAATACAAATTTGATATTCTGAAAGTATATTTACATAAGCTCATATGACGTTTAAAAAGGTATAAGTAGTTCGGTGACGATTAAAGTATTTCTATTTTTAAAACAACAAAACACATATGCTATGCCCTACACTAACATACACGATCGTATTTTATCTCCTTTAGTAAATAAACGACCAATTCCTTGTTTCTACTTTTTTATAGGTACTACACCAGCGATCGCCACACTCATACATTCACAATTATGTTTGTGTATGTTTTGTTTTTCCCATTATGAAATTATACACCAAAAAAATAACATCATTTTTATAGTAATTTTATTTTGAAAGTTTCTTCGTCAATTCAAGACTTGTAAGTGGAAATACACGTTACTAGTTTAGAATTTTAATAGTAATAACCAGGGATCGCAACGATTACCATAGTAATCATAAAAATTAAGATTTAATGTTTATTTTTTCTATTATTTGATTATTTGATTAAAAAAAATATAACGATAAATTATTAATTTAGGATTTTAATTTCTTATTAAAAAATATCGAATAATTCAGCACGAACGATTATTTCAGATTTGTATTTTATAATAAAAAATTAATTGTAGTACATTATTAATTAAAAAAAGATAGTTATATAATTAAAAAATCATATTAATTAATCCTACTTAATATTAAATATTTTTCATGAGTGTATCTCAAGCAACAAGCAATAACACAACATTCTTGCTTGAATGCTCGTGCGAGACTGACTTTCTTGTGTGTTTTTTATTCATTTCAAGAGCATAACAAAAGAGATAAAAAACACGCAAGCTTCTTTTCCTTTTGCCTTCCCTCCCGCATCATGAAATACTTTTAAAAAATATTTCAGTTTTCATTGACATGCGCCTTCTATATGTTGTATATTCTTTGCTAATAGTCATTACAATGCTTAATATACATGTTTGTTGGTGTATTTATATTCTTAACAGATTTGTTTTTGGGCCATAACTCTGTTGATTATGAACGAATTTGGTTTATTAAAAAAACCGAAATTTTATAAAAATATTTATGACTGATCTATAGCTTGAACAAGGGCTTCAAAAATAAAAAATTCGTTTTCCCCGATATCTCAGTTATTACTGAACCGATTTATTTAATTTTTTCAGAACAAAAATTCAGAAAATAATTTCCGAGCCCCCTTTAAAAATTTGAAGTCCCTGGTATATGCAGAGGCTTCAGAAACTAAAAAACCTGTTTTAAAAACCGGGTTTTAAAGCATATCTCCACCATTTATAAACCGATCTTCCTGATTCAAAAAACTGAAATTTTATAAAAATATTTGTGACCGATCTGTATAAAAATAAAAATCTATAGCTTAAACCAAGGCTTCAAAAAATAAAAAATGCGTTTTGTCCGATATCTCAGTTATTACTGAACCGATTTATTTCATTTTTTCAGAACAAAAATTCAGAAAAAAATGTCCGA
>OX596074.1:84879739-85407239 GCA_951394005.1 Protophormia terraenovae
TAATAAACAACAACAATTCCATATTTATTTATTTTTTTATGTGTGTATATACAAACTGACTGCATATACAAAGAACAACAACAACACTGTTATTCATTATATTACTTCTGTTGCTAACTAAACTACTTATCTTATAGGCAAAAACGTCACTATTAGTCATTACAATGCTTAATATACATGTTTGTGTATGTATTTATGTATATTCTTAACAGATATGTTTTAGTTTTAAAAAATAAACAACAACAATTCCATATCTATTTATTTTTGTACAGACTGCATATAAAAAGAACAACAACAACACTGTTATTCATTATATGACTGCTGTTTCTAACTAAACTACTTGTCTATACAAAAAACAAAAAAAAACGTTACTAATAGTCATTACAATGCTTAATATACATGTTTGTGTGTGTATTTATATTCTTAACAGATTTGTTTTTGGGCCATAACTCTGTTGATTATAAACGAATTTGGTTTATTAAAAAAAACGAAATTTTATAAAAACATTTATGACTGATCTATATAAAAATAAAAATCCGTAGCTTGAACAAGGGCTTCAAAAATAAAAAATTCGTTTTCCCCGATATCTCAGTTATTACTGAACCGATTTATTTAATTTTTTTAGAACAAAAATTCAGAAATTTTTTAAAAATTTCGAAGTCCCTGGTATTGCAGAGGCTTCAGAAACTAAAAAACCGGTTCTAAAAACCGGTTTTTAAAGCATATCTCCACCATTTATAAACCGATCTTCCTGATTCAAAAAACTGAAATTTTATAAAAATATTTGTGACCGATCTGTATAAAAATAAAAATCTATAGCTTAAACCAAGGCTTCAAAAAATAAAAAATGCGTTTTGTCCGATATCTCAGTTATTACTGAACCGATTTATTTCATTATTTCAGAACAAAAATTCAGAAAAAAGTGTCCGAGAATTTTTTGTAAAAACGAAGTCCGTAGTGTATACAGAGGCTTCAGAAACTGGAAAAACGGTTCAAAAAACCGGTTTTTTTAACATACCTCTGTCAAATAATTATATGTGCAATATTTGTTTTCTGGTTTTTATATATTCCAAGAGTGATATACATTTCTTTGGTTTACAATTTTTTTCATTCTTACCTAATGTCCCTATTTGCAAAATTTTAGGTTCCTCTTGGCATTGTATTTAAAGTACCGTTAAAATAAACATATCATTCTTTAAATTTTAATAGAAAATAATTATATGTGCAAATTGAAATTTTTACTCAACAGACTGACATGAAGTCCGCAGTTTGAACCGTTTAACCAATTAAAGTTAAAATTAAAGTTATTTGGGGAATATTTAAAATGATTAGACCTAAAATACCAAAATTTTTGATTTTTTTTTTAATTTATAGCCAAAATATGTCACCAGGTCATGAACTGTCAGTTGAAGTTCTGAAATCATTAATGTAAGACGACAATTTATGTAAAATTTTTTTATGGGTATTCGACGTCTACAAAAGACATGCTTGAAGCGTAATCATAGTGTCGAATCGCACATAATATAAGTCAATTTTAGTTCTAGATAGAAGTTGAAAATATTTATTGGACGTAGCTAAATTAGTTCACAGCACAACATAAATTTACTGGACAAAAAATCCAATAGCTTCGTTGATGAATTTCCTACAAAAATTAGATTTTTCAGTAAATTAATGTGACGACGTTACTATATCGGTCCTCAAAATCGGTTGTTAAGTCACAAAATATTATATTTCTGGAGCAACCAGTAATGATCCTCAGACCTTTATGATATAAGTATTTCCAAAGAATACTGTATGCTGAGATATATTTAGATTCAGAGCTATATAACAATATCAAATGTTTCAAATTGATTTTGTATAAGTATACTACAGTTTTGACCTATATATATGTAAAGGAAAAAGGACGAATCGGTATAACGAAGGATGCATCCGGTAACGTTATATTAGGATAACACAATTCCTTAACAACTTTCGTGAATATTGAAAATTAACTTTATTTAAATAAAGGATTTTTATAAAATTCTTGTCGTGCACATATAATTATTTTCTATGAACAATTTTAAAATCAATTAAATTTTGCCACAAAATACACATAAGAAATAATTTTTTCATTTGACTTATAAAGCTCTAATAAACATTAAAAATATAAAAAAGATTTGAATTTGAAAATCCTATTTTTAAAGAAAATAAATTACTTTATAGGTATGCACATATAATTATTTGACTGGGGTATCTCCGCATTGTATGAACCTATCTTGCTGAATTCCAATAGCAAAATTCTCGAAAGCATTTCCGATAGTTTGACATACATATTATATATGTCAGTTATCGGTGGGCTTCATAAACGCCATTTCAACCGACACACGGACGGACGGACGGACGGACGGACATGGTCCAATCGTCATCGCTTCTTACAAGGATTCCGAAAATATAAACTTTTTTGCTTTCCGACGAAAATTGTGGAAATTACAAACGGAATGACAAACTTATATATACCCTTTACACCTGTGGTGAAGGGTATAAAAAAATAACAAAAAATCACTTTAAAACATTGGATTATTTTTCAAATGAAATATAGAACAAATTTGTATGGGATTTTTTGTACGATTTTTCATTAGGTCGTTTTGCTGGCAGGCGTTCTATATTTTGTTTATAGATGTATTACAATTTTTTTTTTTAATATAAAAAAATAACGACAACTAGAAAAAATAAGCCTTAAAATTGAAAAAAGAAATATTAGCTTTTTTCTGGCCTTATTATTGCTTTTGGCCTTTTTTGAACTTTTTTAAAGCCCAATTTAGCTTCTTTTTTTTCAACTCCTGGCAGCACTGACCAAGAGTTAAATTATAAAATAAAATTACATTCTTTTCACACAAACTTATCAATTTGTCTCCAATTAGGCTTTAACTTTGGGTTAAAATTTGATTAGTAAACGGCTCTAATGTCTTGTTATGATGTTTTAAATTAGTTGAATTGTTATTTAAATATGTACTTATAAATAATTTAATTTTCAAGGAGATTCAAAATTTATTAAAATTTTGTTTTATTTTTATTAATGACGTCGATGCAAACTCGATGTTATTTTACCATAATTATTTCTTATAAGAAAATAATTGTAGTTTACTATACTGCCAAAATTTTATTTGCTAGATTAACTATTTGTAATTGTATTGGTTTTTACAAAGTTTATTTTGCTTAACACACTCCTTAAAGATCGCATTAGTTACCATCTTTAAAAACATACAATTTTAGTTGCAGTTTTAATTTTTGAAAAAAAAACTGAATGTTTTTATAGTACAAAACTACAAATTAATTTTTTAAAAATGTGCAAAAAGTGCTAAAAAAAAATTCAAAATTAATTCGAAAAATGCTAGATTCACTTTTTTGGTGCTAAACGAATTTAAAAAGTGCTAAATCTAGCACTAAAAGTGCTAAATTGGCAACACTGATTCGTTGTTACACTGGAATTATTGATTTCCTAACTTTACCACGTTTTGTAGGTGAACTTTTTTGACAACAACGAAAAAGTAATACCATTTTTTTAAATAATTTTCAGTGGCCTATTCGACTATGCTAGGGCCATTTTGATATTTGCCAAAAATGTGTAAAAGTTATAGCCCTAATGTACATATATGTCTGTTTAAAATGTTTAAAATAAAAATTGCTTTTGTATTTTAAATCTTAGAAACTTTTTAAACATTATAAGTTATTATTAATGCACAATTGCGTAATCAAGCAAACGGTGTACACTGTACATCGTTATAAAAATGTTGGAAAAATAACAAGAATACTAATAAAAATTATAGTTAAACTGTTACAAGATGTGGCCTTGTTATCCTTTTTTATTTAGCTTAAATGTATGGCTCTATTACCAAAAAGAATAATAACCAACTTTACTGGTATTTTTCTAATTTTGGTCTTTTTACTTCTCTATTCTTATGTTGGTCCTTTAAATGTCATAAGGAAGTAAAAAAAAATAAAATAAGACAAAATAAGAACAAATAATAAAAATGTAGTTTATTGCTCGTGTATTTGTAACCTACAGAGGATACCGACAACAACAAAAATAAAAAACACACACAAACAAACTTGTACACACCAACAAACACACACACACATATATGAAAGTACAATGATACAAAACAGTTACGATAAATATGCAAACAAAAACACAACATTAAAAGGATACAGGAAAAAAGTATACCAAAAGACAGATAAATGGCGTCAATGTAATAAGACGCCAGTAATAAACACAATTATAAATAAAATAAAAAAATATACGTCACAAACAGAATTGTCCAAAATTTAAGGTGCAAAAAAAATCAGAAAATATAGCCTATTAAATATTTATTTTATTTATTTATTTTTTTTTTTCATTTTTTATTTCAATTATTAATTTAATACTCTATAGGTTTCATTACAAAATTTGTGGAAAATAAATTTTATACAAATTTTTCTAATCCCCTTATAATTACTTACAGTGGCCCCCTTCAAAAAAATAATATAGCACAACTACTTTTACATTGAATAGCCATTAAATAATGATGTGCTTAAATATTATATTGACAAGTCAAACATTTCATTTTCTTAACAAAATTACTCCAATTTCATTTGTTTTAGCAATAAGCAAAAAACAAAAAAATCTGTCAAAACAAGCTTTGTTGTTACTTTTAACATAGGAAAACAATTTGGTAAAAAAATACTTGTCATTTTATTAGAAATTTAATCGTTTCAATTTTTCTTTTAGAGTTTTACTTTTTCAGTTTGTTTTCAATTTGCTCTACTTATGTAACATGTTTTTGATTTAATTTATAGAAAAAAAACCTCTCAATAGAGTAATAAAAACAAAAACTAAGAATTTGGTTCTGTTTTATACCGTTTGACATGTTCTTGAGTTAGAAGAATTTATTTCAAAGTAATTTGTTAAAAAACAATCAATTTGATAAAAGGTTTTTTTCCCCTAAATATTTTGAAATTGTGCAGAGCGTACAATTTCGGTATGTCAGAGGAGGTAGTTTGAGAAAGAGATTTTAAATGTAATTGCAAAAGTATTTATTTGAAAAATTATTTGTTATTTATAAATAGGAAAATAAAAGCTTTTTAAATTTTTAAAATAAATATGTATCTAGCGCAAATTTAATAAAATGCTAAGAATTTATTAAAAAAAAATAAAAAATTTATATTATACGTTTAAACACTTACTAATTAACTCCCGCTGTGTTGCATGTGGTGCTAATTTTATAAATTGAATTGAAATTAAAACACACTGTGTGGTTTTTGATTTATTCAGAGAATTGCTTTTTTTTATACCTACCATTATAAAGATGGGGAGTATATTGATTTTGTCATTCCGTGTGTAACATGTCGAAAGAATCGTTTAAGACCCCATAAAGTATATATTTTCTGGTTCGTGGTGCGATTCTGAGTCGATCTAGCTATGTCCGTCCTTCTAGGGGGACGAAATTTGGCTCAAAGATTTATCTTATATAGGGTTTGTTGGTATTGAAAATGGGCAAAATCGGTTAATAAACAAAAAAGTTATGTCAAAATACTAGAAACACAGGGTGTCCGTTGTAGCTTCATTTCATAGTTTTCTGCTGATATCTCTTAAACAAAAGCATATACGATAGCGAAATTTTGTGCGGATAGTTCCAGGGTTGATATAAGCTTGGAAACTAAAAACTGGCGTGGTCTGCCCACTTTACCGCCCACCTCCCATAAGGTGAAACGTTATCGAAATTTTGTTTAGTTCCAATGTAAACCAATGTAAACTCGGAAACAAGAAATGGGCGTGGTCCACCCACCTCCCATATAACGTAAAATTTGAAAAACTTAATGGTGGGTATATAGATTCGGCCGAGCCGAATATTATTTATTTATTATTATTTTTTATTTTTTATTAAATTATCTTGACAACATATTAATAATAAAGTAACATTTTAACTGAGTCATTCCATTTAAAACCAACTAGCTGATTTCCTCACCTCTTCTAAAAGCGGGTTAATTGCCACCAAATAAACTGCTAGGTTTTTCGCTATTTTGCACTTTCAAATCGCTATATTTCGCGAACCACTTGATGAAAATATCTGAATCAGTCTTAGTTTTGACAAGCGTAATGATTGTACCAAATATCATTAAATTCGGAGAGGTAAAGTGCAAAAATTTTGATTTTTCATGTTGGTTTTAAATTTAATGACTCAACTTTTATAAATATGTAACAAACAATTTTTATAAGTTAAAATTTCTAAACTATGTTTTTTGTGTTGTTTAAAGGACTCTAAAGAGATTAAGATATCGAACTGGCACCACAAACTGTATAATTCTGCCATATTAAGAAAATTATGATCGCATACTTACGAATAATATATGTATTATATATGTATTATATTTCATGTATATGTATTATATTTCAAAATATTAACAAACTATTGGAAATTACTTCGTTGCAAACTATTTTACAGCATACATTATGCTTCACAGAATATCCCATGATTCCTTATGAAGTGAAAAACAAATAATATATTCATCACTACCAACAATTTTAATCCTTAATAAGTTTAGTGGTGATACTATTTTAAACAATTGGTCTACTCACTTGAGACTTGAAACTAGCAAAATTTTATCACCATAGGTTTCATTTTATTGATGACAAAATTTTTTTTTGGATTTTATCTCCGTTTTAAAAACTCAGGTGGTATTTGTAGTGCTTATTGGAGGCGCATAAAAAAATTTCGAATATTTCCGTATTATATATAGAGAAATAACATAGATTTTCGCAAATGTTAGTCAAATTACAGAAGTTCAGGCTGAAGACCCTTTCTGGTCAAAAAATATGACGTTTTAAAAATTAAAAAATTTATTTCATTTAATAGAAAAATGTATTGACTTTTAAACGACGTTTATAAAATTTATTTTCTTCGAAAGTTCAAAGGTAAAAATCTATAATATAATAATTAAAGCTGAATATCTCGCAAAACGGTATAAAATTCTTAAAAAAAAAAAAAATGGTATATTGATAATTTAACGCTGTTATATAATCGATCCAAAATTCCAGTTGGAGCCTCTTTTGGTTTAGGAGTTATGAAGCAAAATATGATAAAAAGTTATTTTTTTGTATGCAAAACTTTACAATATTTGCAAAAACTAATTTAAAGTATTTTTTCATTTTATATACAATATTTCACATTGGTTTATATTTTGTTACATAACTTCTAAACTAAATGAGTGTCCAATATGAAACTTGGCATGGGTATTTACAAGAGTCGTGTTAACATTATATAATTTTTTATGAGTTTTAAAACGGAGATATAAAGATTTAATTTGTATAAGTTTAATTTTGACCTTTGAATTTTCTAATTAAATAAATTTACTACACATAATTTTTTAGATAATTTAAAATGATACTAAAACTAAAATATTATTGTGTATAGTCTAGAAGTTATAAGTAATTCGATTTTATTTTGATCCATAACTTCTAAACTAAATGAGACTCCAACTTAAAATTTTACATGCATAGGAAGAAGAGTTACGACAACATTTTATATATATATTTTTTTTTTTTCAGGATTTTAAAAATACCGTTTTTATTGGATATATAATGATTTGATTATTATATGTCTAACTTTGACCTTTGAACTTTTGATGTAAATATATTTTATATCGTTATAAAGGTAATATTTTTGTCTTTAATATTAAACTAAAACAAGATATTTACAAGGCATAGTTTAGAAGTTATTAACAATTTAACAAATACAACTTTGTAAAATTATTAGCTTTTTTCGTTTTTTAAAGCGTCATATTTTTTGACCCGAAAGGGTCTTGAGTCTAAAATTTTATGATTTGAGAAATACTTCCAATTGCCAATATCTGTAGTGAATTTCATAGACAACGGAGATGTCAAGTCCGATTGCTGTCCGTTTTAACACGGAATCGCATAGAATTTAGTTAATTCTATTCGCAATTTTAAAAATAATTCAATGAAATTTGGCACATTTTTGTGGTACAAAGCCTATTGAAATTGGCTAAGATCCCTTAAATATGCCGTACTAGTACCATCAAATATTGAAAATCTCATAAATTTTATTGGAATAACTAAAGTAGGTTTTGATATAACTCGTAATTTTTACCAGAATTATATACAAACTTTTAGTTTGTAAAAATGTTTATACACGCAGAGAAAAAACATGATTACAGCATGATCACTACAACTATTTAATGTTTGTATAACCATTATTCATTGATTTGAATAATACCCTGTTCATGATAGCAACATTTAATATGGTTGAGTGCAATTACAATATGTATTTAAATATTTTTATATGAAACCAAATTTATGAAAAATCAAAACATTTAGTCAATTCTACAACTATTTAGTTAATTCTACAACCATTCAGTCAATTTTACAAATTTGGATAATTCTACAACCATTAAGCTAATATTTTTATTTGCTTTTAATAACTATTGAATACACATTTTTGTGTATCAGTCCAGTAGTTTGTTAGTATATTAATTCTCATTTAGTTTAGATATGAACAAATATAAATTGACAAGGTTTGTCTATATTCAGTATAATGAGTGTACCACATATTGTGGTACAAATATATATAAATATCAAAACATGGGATTATACATATGATAAAATAGGATTATATATATGATAAAATAGAATTAAATATATGATATTATGCAATTATATATAATATAATATATATAATGGGATTATATATATTATAAAATGGAAATATATATATGATAATATGGTATTATTAAATGATAAAAATATGATGAAATTGGAAGCAATATTTAAGAAAAGATTATAAATATTACTAAAAATTATTAAATGGAATCATAATTATAATTACGTATAAATATATGTACTTATTTTTAACTGTAATCGTATATTACAGTCATAGTATGTTGCTCTTAGTTTATGATCACTAGAACCATATTTCTTCTTTGCATATATGTTCAACATAACACCTCCTTAACTTTTGCGTCCCCTGCACGAAATGGTTAACGCGAACAGATCCTATATGCATTCGAGTCACCTTATATTAATACAAATTGATTTTAATGTGCTTAAATAGAAAATTTTTGATAATCGCCATATATATTAAATTTTAATACAAAATCGACTGCGTGCGTTATAAATATTTACCAAAACGCATTGTATTATTTGACTTATTTTTTTTTTTAACAAGATGGGCACCCATTTCACTTTGAATAGCTAAAAGCAAAAATGAAAATGGATTTTTAAGGATTACAAAATCACGAATCCTGAGATTGAACAAAAAAAAATCCCAGGATTTTAATTTCGGGATTTATTGACATACATACATTCCAAAAAATTAACTTATGGCAAGACAGAATAAAAAACATTTACAGAAAATTTTCAAAAATGTTTTAAAAACCGATAACATAGAGCTCATTTACATTGGCGATTTTCCCTGGGAAAAATCGCTGCAACTTTTACGTTTGTTGGCAAGAGGTGTATAAAAGCAAGCGGTGTTAGAAAAGTTGCACGTCGTCGCAAAGCTAAAAATTTCATGAAATTTTTTCAAATTTATTTTTAATTTTTCTGAATTGTTGTTTTTTGTCAAACATTTTTTAAAAAAATTTCACAACATAAATTTATATGTATAAATGTAGAAGGGTTTACGAAGCAACTTCAAAACAAAATATCATAAAAAAACGCTGCGATAATCCCCAATGTAAATAGGCTCATAGATAAGAATGTTATGTTTTGGTTTTTTAAATACGAAGAGAAAATACATGGTTACAGCATTATCACCACAACTATTCAATGATTATATAGCCGTTTTTCATTGATTTAAATATACTGTGTTCATGATAGCAACGCTTATGATTCTGTTTAATCATTTAATAATTACCCATAATCACAATTTTAATATGGTTCACTGAATTATAATATGTATTAAAATATGTTTATATGAAATCATATATATGATAAATCCACTCATTTAGTCAATTCTACAACAATTTAGTTAATGGTTATATACATTCAGTTTATTTTACAAATTTGGTTAATTCTACAACCATTAAGCCATTAATTTTGAATGCCTTTTGAATACATATTTTTGTGTATCAGTCCAGTATTTATAATTCTCATTTAGTTTATATATAAACAAATATAAATTGACAAGTTTTGTTTTTATTCAGTATGATGACTGTACCACATATCGTGGTATGAATAAATATAAATATGAGAATATGGATTATGATCAAATGGGATTATATATATGATGAAATTAGTTCATATATATGATAAAATGGAATTATATATATGATAACATGGGATTATATATATGATAAAATGGAATTATATGTATGATGAAATTATTTTATATATATGATGAAATTAGTTTATAAATATGATAACATGGAATTATTAAATGATAAAAACATGATAAAATTGAAAGCAATACTTAAGAAAATGTTACAAAACTTACTAAAAGTTATTAATAAGGTTATGAACCTTACTAATAAAATATAAATTGGAATCATAGTAATAATTACGTACAAGCATATATTACAATCATAGTATGTTGCTCTTAGTTTATGGTCACTGGAACCATATTTTTTCTTTGCGTGTGTATACAAGATTTTTATACCCTACACCACCATAGGTGGTTGGGGATTTAGTGGTCATAAATGCCTTAAATATAGCAATATTTTAATGAAATTCGGTACAAAAAAGTTTTTTACAAATAAATTTTATATAAGTAGAAACAACACTGCTAAATTTTATGAGAATCGGTCCATAATTTACCATAGCTCCCATATAAACCCACTTCCGGGAATCGCCCTAAAAGGCATATAATCATATAGATGGTAGTATCAATGCATTGTTCTGTATTTGTATATTTTATTTTACATTTAATAAAAGTGTTGGTCTACAATCGGCCACAGGTCTAATTTTTGGCTCATACTTAATGGTGTAGGGTATCACATAGTCGGTCTTGACCGACTATAGTTTATATCTCATTTTTCCTTATATTTAAAATGTGTTTTCATATAAAAAATAAATCCCGAAAAATCTCGGGGTCTCGAAAAACCCCGGGATTTGAAATTTTAAAATCCCGAATACCGGAATTTCCAAAGACCATTCTCGTTTGGCATCCCTATGCACGATGTTGTGGATAATACCTTAATATAAACCTAACAATGGGAATTGTTAAATAAACCTTAGATCCAATAAATTAAAATCTTAAACTAAAAATGTCCATAATTTTATTAGATTTTGAGTTTTTCTTTACTTTCAACAAATATTTTCGAATACATCAATCAATGTTCATACTTAAAGGATGAGAAAAAAAATACTTAAATTTTGAAAATAATGGTTAGAACTTAAGTACAATTTCTTCATTTAGCAAGGACTATAAAACCTTGCCTAAATTTAACTATTATACTTCAGTTTTATTCAAACGTGTTCATGAAATCTGTTATGCTAAGAATAATAAATTAGTTTATACTCCGGCAAAATTGTTTATTTTCTTCAGATTTATAGGTCTATTTTAAGATTTCTTCCAATTATTTAATGTAACATTCACAAATATTTTATTTAAAAAATATTTATTTTCATATTTCATTTTTTTATTTAATATTCCATGCATAGAATTTTTCCCTTCTAAAAAAAAAGCCAGCACTTGTTATGACTTTATTTTGTAAATTTTTTTCTGTTTCTATTTTTCTCTCTTGCATATATCTCAAGTATACCCTTATTGTAGTAGTTGTACTTGCACTTGTCACGTATGTATCCACTTCAAATGTATCCTTTTATTCGAAGGACATACGAATATTTTTTAAGCTTCACTTTCCAGAATAGCACTAATGTTAGTATCTTTTTATCTATGGGGCAATATCTTAGTGCAAGCTTGCAGCACACGCAAAAATAAACACATAGAGGCACAAGGATATATGGATGTACTTTTAGCTTATAACACAATTGTTTGCACATTATGAATGTATGTATGAATGTAGTTTTTGTTTACCTACTATTATCAACAGAATAGAGAAGAAAACAACACAATACAATAGACTTGGAAAAGGCATGTCAACACAACTTGGTCCTGTAAACATTCATCAGCATTGTCTATATATTTTTGTGTCCGTATATGTGTTATGCATTTAAAGGATTTCACTGTCTCATATATGGTATGTCATGATATAAATATAAGTGAGTATGTTATGATTTGTTTTGTTGTGAACTTTATACAAGTAGTAGATATAAGGACAAAATATTTTTAAGGATAAGAAGTTTGTCACTCATTCAATACACAAAGTTTAAGGAGTACTTGTTTAAATTGTTACTACATACATTTAATTGAATTAAATTTTTATTTTATTTTTTAAGTTATAAACTTAAATTAATATTATTATCATTATCATAAAACATAATTTGGTAATTTTCATATTTAAAAATATATAATTTCAAATAGTTAAAGAAATATATGATTTACCATAGCATCGCAGTCCACGATAGTGTGTAGGAAAAGCTAATAATTGAGAAACATTTTGGTGGCAAATATAAATTTGTTTATATCAAAACAACATAATTAAAAACATTTTTTTTAACGATCGCGAAAAATTGATATCGTACATAGATTGGTACAAAGTCCAACTAAGGACTGAGTTAAAAAAAAAAAATCTTAACATATGAGTCTTCCATTTGAAACCAACACGAAAAAATACAATTTTGTACTTTACCTCTCCGAATAATTGTATATGGTACAATCATTAAGGCTCCGTTACTCTACCGTAAATGTAAATGTAGCGAATCAGCTGACACGTTTTGCTTATGAGAGTTATGTGTGTTTGTGTACTCAAAAACGTAAATGTTACGTAGCAACCTAATCAAATTAGGTCGCTCTACGTTTTTACGTGACAGCTGAAAGGATAGTGTTGACATCTTTTTATTTCAATATACTAAATCTGCGTAAAAAATCGATATAATAAGTTTATCAACTGAACAATTTGTTTTGCTGTTTTCTTCGGAAAAAACTTGTTAAAATAATTTAAATAAAGTGCGGAGTTTAATCAATAAATTAAAATTTAAAAATTTTGTAATAAAAGCACAAATTTCGTTTTGTATACAAGTCGCTAAAACACAAACCAATAAATCTAGCGATTTTTAAACTGAATTTGATTTACTGAAAAAATGTGTAATTTACATCACTGATGTTGATGTGAAAAAAACAACAACAAAGTACTGGCTACATTTACGTTTTTAGAGTAAGCACCCACTTACGTTTCCAGTTACATTTACGTTTTTACATTTACATTTACGGTAGAGTAATGGAGCCTTTACACATTCAAATCGCGATATTTCGCTTGATGAAATTATATGAAATTTTGAATTAGTCTTAGTTTTGACAAGCATAATGTCTGTACCAAATATTATCAAATTCGGAAGAGATGAAGAAATCAGCTGGTTGGCTTTAAATGTAATGACTCATACTTATGTATATAAAATTCAATAATTTGGAAAGGGTTGGTCTTAGACTTTTGGCTTTTTTATATTAAATTGTTATTATATTACGGTTTACACAAAAATGTAATTTTTATAGTTCTTACCATTAATTATGAACTCGTGGACCTTTTTAGATAATCCATTAGAGATTTGATAATTGACAGTTCCAAAAAAATTACTGAAACTTTTTTGGAACAGTTTGTCCATCTCCTTTTAAAATATTTGACATTATGGGACACATTTTTTGTGCTCTTCAATTCTCTTTCTCTATTTCTGTTTGCTAAAGTTAATTCATAAATCTACTTTATCAAAATATTTAATTTTGAAATTAAAAATGTTCATGTGATTATTTTCTACAACTTACGATGCGAATTAATTGAAAAACAATATATTGGTTAACTTTAATTAACTTTTGAAAATGAAGTTCTATACGTAGCCAGCTTATACTACTGATATGCCGAATTCGATCGTTGACGCGGATACCTCCAGAATTTTGTAAAGGCCTTCTAAAAATGATTGTTTTGCAAAAAAAAAAAAAAAAAAAAAAAAACACTGATGCTGTGCGTGTGCTGATTAAGAAACGCCGACACATAACATATCGTAGAATAGAGCAATTCCTGTGCATTAATTCCACTAACACATAATGAATGTTTCATAAATATTTGAACGTCCAGAGCAGTTTCTCCTATCTAACCTCATATAAAAATCATTAAAAAATAACACGCGCTGAATTTTGCAAGGAAACCATGAACAAATTTATTCTATGTTATTCGAATCGTGTTTATGAGATTATAACGGATAACGATATTTGGATCTATGGTTATGATTAAGTCTCATAACCAGATATCAAGAGATTAGTCAACAGTATTACTCCTTCAATGTTTGCCCAACCCCATAAAAGTTGCACCAACTTGAAGCATTTAAAATCAAACTCCAGACACTTCTCTACTGTACATTCAGGGTATCAAAGAGCTGTTTGTTGTGAATGATTCGCAATCATTTGTTAGCCAAAAGTCTTCCAAGAAGTAAGAAAAATTAGCATTCAAATGGGGATCATTCTCTGATGATAGGTAAAAAACCTCAGTTGTTAGTACCTTTGTTTGAGCCTTTGTATTCATAATTAATTATGTTTATACATTTTGTAAATAATAATAATTCTCTGATACAATAATTCTAGCTTTTACACATTATTTAAAAAACCACTATCCACTATCTAACCTTACTTTAACATCTAATAACATCATTTCATTACCCTTTATCAAAATAAATTGTTTGGTAAACTTGTTTCGACAACTTTTTCAGTCCTTATTACAAAATCTATTGAAATGTAAAATTATAATACTAGTCAATATATAAATAAAATTCTTTAAGGGTTTTAGAAATTACATTCGGTGCGGAAGGTTTCTTTTTTATTTTATTTATCTCTATGGGCATACCCATGACTGCCGCCCCAGATGGTATTTTATGCAACCCCGTGTTTTTTTTTTTTTTTTTTTTTAAGTCATATACCGAAAATTAAATTTAAAAATTAAAAAACGTATTGGGAAAAAACAAAAATTTTCGAACAAAAAAATACAATTTTGGAACTTACCATCTCCGATTTCGATGAAATTCAGTATACACACTCATTACGTCAATACAAAATTTGAAGTTTTTCAAAATTTTCAAATTCGTTGTAGTTTAGATTTTATCGCGGTTTAAAGTTCACTTTTTTCAGAATTTTTTCTTAAATACATGCAATTTAAATCAATATATCTCCGGACCTATTTGTCCGATTTAATCAATCTTTGGCTCAAATTAATGCTTAATGAAACTAGTTTTTAATTGTTTTTCCTAAAACGCCATTTCTTAAAAGAAAAGGATAATGAAATCAATATTCGTCCTTGTATTAAGAATATTTAAAAAAAAATGTCCTTCATTTTTATAATTTTTCCCTAAAATGTTCCCTAAAGTGTTGGCATTAACATATCAAAAATTTAAAGTGGGACCATGAGGGGATGCTGAGAAAATTAAAATCAAGTAAAAATAAACTCATTTATTTCAGTAATAAATTTATATTTTTTAGTGTATTTATGTTTTGTATATGAAAATATGTAAAATGGTTTTTTTAATATAAAGATTGTACATAATAAATGTGTATGTCCCAAAAAGTTTGGATTTTATTTGTAATGAAAAAATTCTATATTTTTTTAAAATACTAAAAAAAAAAAACATAAATCTAAGGTGGTATAATTAACGAAAATCGCATCTAAAAAATGCAATTGCATTAAAATGCATTATTTTCAAAAAGTAAATAATTTTCCAAGCCATTCAGTTGAAGATAATAACATTACAATTTAAACGCAGTTTGAATTGTCTTCATCTGTAAAGCGGTCTCCAAAATATTGTTGCTAAAACTAATACACTAAGTATTAATAGGTAAAAAAAATCGACAAATTTTACGATTTCACAAAACTAAAATAGAAAATCATAAATAGATACCTTGTAACATCTAAATTATTCGTCATCAATCGAAACAGTACATTATAAATCGCGGATTTATTGTCCAAACATTTTCATTTGGTGGGACCGAGAATCCTTGTTTCAAGGATTATTTTTTAAAGCTATTTATATTGTTCTACTATGATATATTCATGTATTACAATTTATCAAATTAATAAAATAGAATTGTTAATAACAAGCCAAAGTTGAAAAAATTTTTTATACATATTCTTTTATGACACAGGGACGAAGCCTTTTGAAATTGGTTATGATCAATTATGTACAAGTATCAATCTATGTACCAAATTTTATGAAGATCGGTCCACAATTAACCATAGCTCCCATATAAACCCCTGTTCCGAAAATCACTTTAACGTTCATAAATCCTATACTAATGTTAGTATAAAGATAATCTTCGACACAAATAAGTTTTATATAACATTGCCAAATTTTATTCTAATCGGTCTATCAACGCATTATTCTGTATTTTTTTATTTTATTCTACATTTAGTAAAAGTGTTGGCATAATATAAAGCTCCTTGCCGAAATTTTATGGTCATATATAATGGTGTAAGGTATCATATGGGCAGTCTTGACCGACTATACTTTTTTTCTCGTTTTCATGTAAAAAACATTCAAAATTTTCTAATTATTAAAGAAATAAATAATTTCTTTTTACCTAATGTTAATTTTCTCAGCATCCCCTAATAGTTTATATGTTAATGCCAATTCTTTAGGAAACATTTTAGGAAAAAATTATAAAAATGGAATTTATGTTTTTTTTTAATATTCTTAATACAAGGACGAATATTGATTTTATTATGACTTTCTTATAAAAAATAGCATTTTAAGAAAATTAATTAGAAACTGGATTCATTATGCATTAATTTGAGCCAAGATATATTGATTTAAATTTCATGTATTTAAGAAAAAATTCTGAAAAACGGTGAACTTTGAACCGCGATAAAATCTAAACTACAATGAATTTGAAAATTTTGAAGAACTTCAAATTTTGTATTGACGTTATGAGTGTATATACCGAATTTTATCGAAATCGGAGATGGTCATGTTCGACTTGTGTTCGAAATTTTTTGTTTTCTCCCTATTTACAAAAACATTTATATGAAAATAAATTTAATTGATCTATACATTTCAAAAAGCGACATTTAATTTCCAAATACGAATGAGCTCTATGTTTTATCTACTTTGTAAAGAAAACAAAGATATTTTTTTTTTATACCCTCCACCACCACTAGTGGTGAAAGAGGGTATACTAAGTTTGTCGTTCCGTGTGTAACACCTAGAAAGAATCGTTTAAGACCCCATAAAGTATATATATTCTTGGACCATATTAAATTCTGAGTCGATTAAGCAATGTCCGTCTGTCCGTCTGTTGAAAACATTCTCACGTCCAAACTAATTGAGCTATTCCAATGAAAATCACTCAGGTTATTTGTTGTTCCTCTAAGAAGTTTCGGATTGCAAACCAGCTAAATCGGTTAAGTAGCAAAAAAGGTATATATCCAAATCTGAAAGAACCCCTAAACCAAACTTTAACTGATAATATTTCAACAAGCAATTAACGGATTTAAATAAAATTTATCCAAAATGTGTATCTATGTTAACTTTAGATTACTGCCAAAAATTGGCTAAATCGGTTCAGTAGGAGAAAAGTTATAGGCAAAAATATGAACAGTTTCTATGATTTCAACATCATAAGTGTTTCTTAAACATCATGTTATAATTTGTATATGGAGTGCATATGTGTATGTTCGCCTCAATATGAATGTTGATAAACATTCATATTGAGGCATACAACTATGTTGAGTTTGATGTTTGATCGTGGTCACCATCGAACACACCACGACATGGTATGTTCGCTACTTTTTAGCAACATATATTGATAAGTTTATTAAACTAGTTATTAGTTCGGTGTGTTTCAAGCTGTACACATCGGTAAAGAAAGATACGTAAATGTTTTGTTAAAAGTTTGTCTGCTAACATGAAAATATTAATAAATATAATGTTGATGGAATAAATTGCATAAATATGAAATTGTTTTGCAAATGTTTGAATTTTTATTTAGCACATTGAAGAAAAAGTATTGATACATACATATTTCTTATTCATTATAGTTTTTTGTGCTTTCACAGAAAAAAGTCACCAATTAACAAATATATATAAAAATAATTCATTCAATTATAAACTTTTTTGCACTTCTCACCAAAATGATTATATCAATTACTAAAAACTATAAAAAATACAAAACAGAAAAAAATTCCCAATTAATAAATTAATTAAATCAATCAAGTAGATGATTGAATGAATTAAAAATGTTAAAATCATACAAAAAATTATTTTTATTTTATTTTTTCTTGAATATATTTATTAAATTTTACTGCAAAATTAAACAACTGAGTTAATTGAAAAAAAGACGGTAATAATTTTTTCTGTGTTTATAATTAATAACATGTAAATGTGGTGATATTTTTTTTAATTTTCATTGTAAAAGTAAAACTGTAATATACTTAGTTATGTGAGAATTTTGTTTATTTCTTTTTAATTTATTTAAATTACTATATTTAAAAAGTTTTGCTAATTTTTTCATTTTCTTAAAGATTAGTATTTATAAAAGTTTTCAAATATAATTTTTCAAAAATTTTGAGAGCACCGTTGAGCAGAAATAATATAATTCAACAGTAAATGCTTAATTCATGACCGGTTAAATGCAAATTACGAAGAGGGGAACTCTTATATTTAGATTACACTTTCGTTTAGTTTACTTATTTAGTTTTCCAACATCATCAGAGAAACGGCTCTCTAAACGAATCGTTAAATATAAATTTGAGGTAAGCGAAGATTTACAGAAATAATTGATAAATTTTATTATATTGATTAAAAGAATAAGTTTTAAATTCGGTAATATTAAAATGCTTCTGAATAATATTGCATAGTGAAACACAATAGGTCTATTTGGTGTATAAATCTGGTTTTACCAATCGAGCTTCAATTTTAACGCAATATAAAATTTAAGTTTTTCTTTCTTTAAATCGACTTTGCACAGAAATATAAAAAAATTGGTGGAAAGTTGCATAAAGATAAAGAAAGTCATGTTTTTATTATTCGAGTGTGCTTAACCCATTTACGACTTCTGTTGCGTTTTCGCATCAGTGGCTTTAACATCGCCTAATTATTTAATTATGCAATCGATGATGAATTTTTTCACAGCTATTATTAGATAATATGTTGTCTTAAAGATAAGAGAAAAAATCAATTTTTGTATAAATACTCTGTCCAAAATTGAGTGTTAAAGCCAGGCGTATCAGATAAATGGTTGGTGTAGCGAAAACGCGATATTTTCAGATTTGCTTTTCGAAAATATGTTTTTATATTATGGGTGTATTCCAAAGGTAAATAGCTTTAAATTTGAGCTAAAAATGGTACGATTTCTGAAATTCTCGAAGCATTATATTTCGGAATCAAAAATATGTAGGTGTCCAAATCTTTTTAATTTGTTATAACAGTCTCAAAAAAGACTTCAAGCTAAATTTCGTAGTTATCTTAACGGAAGCGGGTAGTGGTCGGAAATAGGTCAAATATACATTTTCTACATTTAAATTGTAATTAGTGTTTATAAAAAACCGACTTTTGAAAAAACCGGTTTGACGGTTAACCGAAAATTGGATAAAATTAAAAAACCGGTTTTTCGGTTAACCGTCTACTAAAGAACCGGTTAAACCGGTTAACCGACATTTAAATAATTGCTCTAATTTGAAGCTTAATGAAAATATTTTTGGTTAAAAAAAGAGTGTTTAAGTTAGATTTGTTGTTAGCTCCTTTTTTTATAACAATCAAATATACTATTTTTAACAACGTTAGAATTTATTCTTGCTTCCCTTTTTTGCAACTTTGTTGGAAGTATTTTGACATTTATACTAACGAGTAAACCGCTAACGGTGACTTAAATATTGTTTGCCACCAAACTAATAGCTTTTAATTTCACTTCTTATATTATCTTCGACTTAAGCACTACGTGCACCACAATATATTTATAAATTTGCTTATTCCTTCTATGAGGTAACATTTATTTGAAATAAACAGAGATCTACGTCTCAATTAAAATTGAATTTGGTTTGTTTTATTTCATGTCGACATATTTTAAATTGTGCCTAAACAAAGTGTTTAGGCACAATGCAATATATAATATAATGTGATTTATGTAATAATTTATATTCACCGCATTCAAAGTTTTTCTCTCAAGGAAAAGTTTATATAATTTTTATAAAAAAATGTAATAAATATATCTGCATAAAATTGGAAAAATAAATAACATTTTTTCTGCTAAAAAGAGATTTGTTTTTAATTTTTAGATGATTATTAATCATTTAGAAGATTATTAATCAAGTACATTTTCTGCACTTATTTAGTTCTACTTTTGAAGTCTTTATTCTTGTTATCCTATATAAAATCTTATTTTTTTCTTAAGCTATACATTAGTAGGTTTAATGTTACATAAGTATTTTCTTCTTTTGGAAAATTTCATTCGCATGAAATTAAAGTTTTTGTAAATGGAATGCTTAATTATCTATCTGAGTTATTATACATACAGTTTTAAAATATATTTAACTTCAAACAAGTAAATATATTTCACCTGGCTACTTGTTAACTCAAACAGCAAACATTTTTAATAGTTTAAAAATATTTTCTTATATTTTAAATTCAGAAAAAAGCAACTAAAGGACGAAATTTTATGATATTTTTAGCAAATTTTTGAAACCGGTTAACCGACACAGAAAAACCGGGTAAACCGGTTAACCGAAATTGAATATTTCAAATTAACCGGTTCGCAAATAACCGAAATTTGAAGAAAAAACCGTTTTTTCGGTTAACCGGTTTATAAACACTAATTGTAATAATTTTAATTGTAACAAAATTAAAAATTAAGATTCTTTACAAATACATACAAGGTATTAAAAAAACTAACAAAATAATTTATACAAATCAAACTACAAAAAATCTGTAAAAAAATCGGGTTTTTTGATAAGAACTCCAATTTTGTAATTGATTTTCGGTAAAATATTTGCGAAATATTCAAGAAATCACATATTTACCTTTCTCCTAGCCCTTAGATTTCTTATAGAATAAAAGTTTAGTTTTCACTAAAAAACGCATCTTTTTGTGAAGATAGTATATAGTAAAAACAAAATTTCGTTCGTTTCGCTCTGTCACTACTATTTAACTTTCTTATAAAATGCAATTTTTTTACTAAATAAAAAATATACTTTTATTTAAAATGAAATATTCTTTTTTTTACCAAGACTTTTTTAAGAAAAATACGGCATCATAGATTTTCCTCTTTTTTTACTTTTTACACATCATTTGCATAATAGTTTGTTAAAATATCTTATATACAATACAAAATCTTTATTAGAACAAGTTCATTATGGACGCCAAAAATTAATAAGTAAATTAGAAAAACATCACTTTCCGAAGAATTTTTCCTATATAAAAACTGATGAAGACACTATCTCAGTGGTGGAGGGTATATAAGATTCGGCATGGCCGAATATAGCATTCTAGCTTGTTTTCATTTTATTTCATCGCTAAGTTTCCCTGTTATATAAAGAAAATTTGCTTAAGCAACTTTATAATTTAAAAACAGAAAATACTATCAATGTTAGTATTAAGAAAGTACCAGGTTCATTTAAAAAAACGAGTTTAAAATTCGTTGAATTTAATTATGAATCAACAGATTTAAAAGCATCTTAAATAGTTGAAATATAGCAAAGTTTATCCGCTTGTTTTATTTTAATATTTCTTTCTTTGATTTTTGGAATTATTCCAGATATTTTTCATTTTAATACTGAACGGACAAAAAAAAATGAGAAAAGAGTTTTAATGATAAACTGAATTATTAGAGTCTCCCGTAGACAAATATTTTATAGGAAGACCCCTCAAACGATGCATAAAAATCAGCTGAATATAGGAAAAATATTAAAAAAAAAATTTAAAATTGATCTTCAGTTCCCTACCAGCGATTGAAATTTTCGCAAAAAAATTGGTTCATAAACCGTCATTTTAGTACATCATGCAAAAAAAATGTTCGATATTTTTCGTTAAAAAATAGATAAGAATTTTATAATTTTGTTCCTTTTAAGGCTAAAATTTTAAAAAATTGCATTGTAGTAAGTACTGTTGATAATATATAATTTTCAAGATTTTTAATAAAAATTGTTCATCAAAATACCTTAAAAAGTCTTCTAGCGAAACAAAATTGCATTGGAAAAATTTTTTTAACATTTTTTTCATAACCAGCATAAAATTAGGAATTTTTTGATACCCATTTCGATTAAAAATTCGAAACTTTTTTTACCAAAATGTATGGAACCCATGATTTTTCAATTGTTGGTAGGGAACTGAAGACCAATTTTAAAAATTTTTTAAATAATTTGTTTGTATTAAGCTAATCTTTACGCATCGTTTGAGGGGTCTTTCAACATCGAAATCTTGCAAAAGTCTATTCTCGGGACACTCTACTGAACATATAAAGTATACAGGGTTGCTAATATGGCTTAATAACAAAATAATGACAGACTTGCTGCAATAGTGCAAACTTCAACAATTAGCGATTGCTTCATCGCTGGCGAAAGCAAAATTATTTTACTATTATTTACTATTTCACTGCAGTAAAAAGTTTTTTTACGCGATTTAAGTTTATGTCTTCAGACATATGTGCAGTGGTACAGTTTACTTATGAAAAAAATTTTAATTCCTGTATAACATTTCAAAGTAATTATATACATATGTATGTATGTTACGTTTTGTCTCTCAATGTAACAGTATGATAGAAAAACTATTAATGAATAAACTCACATATTCATAGTATAAATGCAATAAATAACCATTATTTTTCTCCAATTCCCAAACGATAGATGAAGTAATGAATATTGTATTAATACAACCAAACTTTAACTGAATTCTATTTTGTAGCATAATATTATTCCTTAAGGCCATATGGACATATAAGCATTAATCTAGTCTATCGTTACAAATTCATGAAAACATTGATTAAGTGAGTTTATTGAAAAATTCATGCATGAACATGTCGTACTAATAACTAAAAATGTAGACAATAAACAGTTTCATTTCCCACACATGTAGAAAACGTATCAACCATTTATGATTTTATACTATTATAAAATGATTTTATATCTTGTTCATGAAGGAATAGAGTTGAAACAAATTAACCTTAAAGGCAATTTGAAAAAGTTGTATAACAAAACTTTATATAACGGATACTCAATCGTATGCAAACCATATTGTTTGCAACAATTATTTGAAGTTGTTCATGTTGGAGTGAAACAATTTTAAATTGAGAATAAGAGTTTGTAAAATATGGAGTTTAATTAATGGAAAATAATTAAAAATGTTATAAACTAAGTATCTAACCTATTTTAGTAAAGCATTTAATTCCTCCGTTTGCCTTAAAATAATTGAAAATTTTCAAAAACGTTAGACCTTAATTTAAATCTTCATCTATTGACATTAACTATTCGTGTTATCAATGTATGTCAAACTTGACTTATAATGAACATTTTTCCTCTTCATTTTTACTAATTAAAATGAGTGCAAAATCAACTTTATTTTGTCAACATAAATTTCATTTAATTTAAAAATTTTTCTATCCTTCGTGCAATAAATATTTCTCTATGGCATTTCTGTTTGACAAAAATTAAGTATGTAAATTTGTCTTATGTAAACTACAATTTAATGATGCATTTAGTAGTTATAACAGAAGCTGTAGTAGTTGCCTGTTTAAATATCACACAAAAAAACTACAACTGGGATAAAAAAAAAAAAAACATGATGACGTTGATGACCATTATTAGCATTATAGTCAACACCTTCTGGTTTTATTCTTCAGTTAAACATGATTTGTCTATATATTTCTCAGCATTTTTTACTAAATGTGCTACTTTAAAACCAAAAAAACAAAGAACAGAAAGAAAATCTTCACTTAACTTTGTCGTCTATATTTAAAAGTAGTTCGAGTAGTTTTTATGGAACAATGAGTTTCTATACTCGTACAGCAACACAAAAGTCTAAACTATTGTGCCTTCAAGTATAAAATCATGTTCGTATGCTGATGATGATGACGACAACGATGACTGAGACAAATGCCACATTAACACAAATTGTAACAAATTGACGCTGTGTTTTTCAAATTGTTAGTAAAAATATCAAGCAAAAGTTAAACAGAAAATACTTCGAAGAAGGATTTTTTCTAAAATATGTATATATTTTAAAAGTATATATTGTATGTGGCATATGAACGTTGATAAAGTATATGGGAAAACTGGTAACTGGTTGGTGGTTAAAAAGAAAAATTACTTTAAGTTAAACGCACTGTTGAGCAATTGTAGCAGCAGTAGTGGTGGCCATACTCCGCCAAAAACTTTAAGCTCATCTGCATACAAATTGCACAAGTTAGTCATATATTTAGAACGGAAGGAACAGACAAATCCTCTCGCACACACACATAATATACATACATACGATCAAAACAAATACTATACAATTATATACATTAAAGTGCCTCACGAAAAAAAGTTAAAAATGTACCCCTCTGGAAATGAAGATTACTATGTTCCTATATGATTTCCAAAATATTACATCTCAATGTTAAGATTTACGTGAACTGGACCATTTTTAAAATACCTCTGAAATCATGTATTTATTTCAATCAAAATTTTAGTTCTAAGAAAATTAACTTCAAATTATAATAGATGCATACTACGCCCTTCAATATTTATTTAAATAATAATTGTGTCTCTTTTCAGTCGCAGAATATTAAGATTTTACTAACATTTTTTTATCATATTTTCTTTTTTCAAACATGTAATTTTATATATTTCCGACATTTGTTAAAATATATTAGGTTTTAATGTACCATATGAATGGTCTATCCTGCCAATATTGAAGATAACACGTAATAAACCCACTACGAGCCATAGGGTCAATGCATAAAGTTCCCAAAAGCTTAAATTAGCAATTTTTGCAAATGAATAGCATGGAAGAACTCATTACACTTTAATATTGATAAGTGTTTGCAAAACATAATAAGTTCATTTAAAATCGCGACAATAAACGAATAAAAAGGAGTCTTTTTAAATTAACCGCCAGTTCGCCGCTTTTTTGATAAATTTATGCTTTTGAGGACATGTATGCCCTTAACTAACCATTTATTTGATATAAAAATTAACTTAACCAATTATGGACCGGAAATCCCAAAATATTATTTGTGTAACTAAAGGGTTAAATGAATGCACATACCAATAGTACTTAGTGAGGGCTTTTCCAATGATGCCCTAAAATATAATTTACGATGAAAAATGTCCAAAATATTCAAACTTTAATAAAATACTATTTAAAATAATATAATTGAAAATTTTACTAAAATTTTCATTTCGCGAGAATGAAAACAAATTTTATGATAATGCCGTAACAAGAAATATTTTAATAAAGCTCAACGTTTTAATTAATTTAATCAGACAGCTAACAAATACATATTATATATCATTGTTTAGGAAATTTTGTCTTCTTTTCAAATATGTATAAAAAATTTTACAATACGAAAATTTGTTAAAGAATTTTTGCAAAAAACACTGAGAAAGGATGTTGGGAAAGGACTTTGGGACCCTGTGAACTCGTCTCCTGTAGGTCTATATGATCCAAGCTCAAAACTTAAACTCGCCTACACCTCTACTATCATCATGTGAAATTTCATGGAAATCAGAGCAGCCGTTCCAAAGTTCCATAATTATTTCCATTTCATTTTTTGAATCGCACACTGTGTGTCGATTGAAAACCATATTTTTGGAGGTATTTTAAAAATGGTCCAGCTCACGTAAATTAAATAAATGAACCGAAATATTTTGGGAATTAGTTTAAAACATATCAATCTTTAATTTTAGGGGGGTACATTTGCAACTTTTTTTTTATCTCCATACAAATCAAGGCACTGTAATATACGTATACTATTTAAAAATCTTAAAATGGAAGAAACTCCAAAGCAGATTACGACTACCTAAGGCACCCAATATAGGAAATTAAAAGCAATGTTTCCTTCTAATTTTTTAAAGGTTAGATTTATCAAATTCAAAAAATTCTTAAGCTAACGCTTAATTATTGCATAATTAAAAATTAAAAATATGCAAAAAATCACAAATCCATCCTTTCTCAGTGTTTTTTGCAAAAAGTCTTGAACAAATTTACGTATTTTTTTTTTCTTTCTTTTTTTTTCTTTCGATTTCAGTAATCGCATAAGTTTTCAACTCTTCTAATGTAGGATATAAACACTTTTAAAAAGACCAACATGGATTTAATTAGCGTGCCATTAACCAGTGTCAAATTGTGTTGTGCAAAAGTTGTGAAACCAAATTTAAAAAAAAATTTAAATTTTGCAATTTTTTTTACTAGGAATTTTACGCCGTTTCGTGTATTGCAAAATTCAAAATGGAGCATAATAGCTCTTGAAATTATACATCATATATCTCGTTAATGTGCCCTCAACAGAAATGCTGTAGGAAGTACCCAAACTTGGAGAGAAAAAATGTGAATGGCTCTAAGAGGTGCCTTTTTTGTGAGGCACACTAGCAACGTTATTTCAGTGATGCTGGAGTATAGCGTTATCAAAGAAGTTTTCCAAATGACATTTAAAAATCATTGTGGCGTTTTAAAATATTAATTTGCTGAAAGTGTTATTAAGTTATTTTTAAAAAATCAGAAATTTTTCATATTTTGTTATAACGGATTTTGCCGTTATAAGTCAGTTTTAATCTGAAATAAGTTGTGATAAGTTTGATTTACGCAGAAAATATGATTTCACTGAAAATATTCAATAACGGTTTTCTTGGACTAAGAACGCGATGTTTTTAGTTTAACATTAATCGTCGAGGCACACCCAAGGCGCTAATCAAAATTGGCGATGATATATGTCAATCTGTAGCTGCTTTGATACCATATATCAAAATCAATATGGCGTTCGAAAAAAAAATACGATTTTGCATTTAATGCAACTTTAGAGATTTGAGTAAGTGCAATTAAAAAATTTATATAAATGACATCGTCTTATGACTTATTTTAAAAAAAAATATGAATTTTGCAATAAATGGATGAATATGAACAAGACTACATCATTAAAAACTGAATTTTGCAATTTTTATAAGAAGGTTTAATAATTATTAAATCGCTAATATATCCACGCATACTTAACTTATGACGATATTTTTAATTTGTATTTTAGATAAAGCATTGTAGCGTACATAAATGCCATAATTTTTGATTTAGGACTAAATATAATTTTAGCAATTTTTTATAAATTTTTATCTTAAACCTCAACAACATTGATGCCGTTCACTAAAAGTCATTCACGTGAACAGATCTGTGTTCTACGTAAGCCAAGGAATATTGGTATTAAATATCATTGATGTGCCATTAAAAAATTTTCGACATTTTTTTGAACACCAAAAGTAAACGAGTTTGAAGAATTTCCCATATATGTCACTGAAGAAAGTTTTTATATAACAGAAAAATAATGTAATCAATTTTTTGGAAAAAAATCAACTTTTTTTGAAAGTTTAAATTTAAATGCTTGTAACTTTTGACTCCGTAAATATTTTTTCAAAATTCTTTCTTTACGCAATTTTGCTATTTGTTGTTAATGAAATAAGGAAGACTTAAAAAAATCTGGATAAAATTGGACTCGCTGTAAAAGAGATACGATGATGTTTTTTGTAGATCTCGACTGGCAGAATCCGCCTATATCTTTGAAATCGGTTCAGATATAAGGAATCAGGATCGCTTTTAATAAATTGTATACCCGAGGTGTCCAACTTTGGGACCCCTGTATGGTCCAAGCTCAAAACTTAAACTCGCCTTCACCTCTACTATCACCAAGTGAAATTTCATTTCATAATTATTTCGATTTCATCTTTTTAATCGCATGAACATTCTGTAGCATGAACCGTTGCAGATATCTTAATAAAATTTCGCATGATCAGAGTTGATTAAGGAGTTATAAATTGATTTGGAGGAGTATAGATTCATAGAGGTTTAGGGGGTAGTGGGTGCCCCACCAAAGTTGGCCTTCCCGGACAGCAATATTATTTAGAATTTTGTATAAAATCTTGTGAATATTAAAAAAAATAGGGTCAATATTAAGCTCCCCAAGTTAAAAAATGAGGCTCAAAATTAGAGAATAATGTTTTTTGACTAAAAAGATAAACTACACATGTAACAATTTTTTTTAAAGATTTACAAGGACTATCTATATATACAATTTCTTTTCTGTCATATCATAAATTAATTTTTGGAGATTTAAAAAAACAAAAACCCAAAAAACATACCCGAGATGGCCAACTTTAGAGGGCCACCCACTACACTCCTGACTCGCTGAATTTAAAAAAGCAAAATGGCGGACTCAACATGTTTCCTTAAGTTATGTTAATTTCTTCAAAAAATTTTTTTTTTTATAATAAGGAGTGCGATCGAAAAAAATCTTAACACACGTTTTGCCCCATAACATTTTTCGAAATCAATATTGAAAATTTTTTTTCATCTAGTTATCATGGCAAAATACGTCAGTTATTATTTTTAATATCAACCATGTTTATTTGTCGTGATTTTCGTCAAAGTGACGAAAAAAAGGTTTACATGCTACAAATTATTAAAAAATTTCAAAAAAATCCAAATAGGTCCTACAAATAATTTCTGCGTCAAGCTGTATCTAATGTTATTAAACAGTATCAGGAGAATTTGACCATTGATATGAAACCGGATTCGGAAAGAAATAAAGGACCACATGATATTGGGAAGGCCAGAAAACTGAAAGCATATTGAAAAGAACTCCAAACACATCTGGTAGAAAAGTAGCTCAGTTATCTCAGTGCTTCGACTATTTGGTGCGAAAAGTTAAAGCTAATGCAGAGTTGATAACATATAAAGTCCAAAAAGTTCCAAAGAGGAATACTGCAAAAAATTTAGAAGCCAAGAATTGGACACGGAAATTAAAACCAAATTTCAAACAAAAGTACTCAAGTTGTGTAATTGACGAAGAAACGTATGTGCTGGCAGAATTTTCGCATCTTATAAGTCAAAACTTTGTTTTGCAATGTTGAAGATAAGTTTAGTACCCAAAAGCAGAAAAAATTTCTTACAAAATTTCTGGTATAACAAGCTTTTTGCAGTTGCGGCAAAACAAAAAAGTCATTTGATACATTCGGATCTATAAATACCAAAATATGCGTAAAGGAATATTTGCAAAAAAGACTTCTTCCTTTCGTAAGAGAACATGTCACTACGGTAAGAAAGCTCTGGAGTGTACCAAGAGAGGTAAATTTTCAAAATTGTCCATAGCTTAGACCAGTGGAGAGATATTGAGTTCTTGAGAAAAGAGAATTGAAGAGCACAAAAAAGGTGTCCTAAAATACCGAAGAATTTAAAAGAAGATGTGCACATTGTTCCAAAAAAGAAACTGAAGCAACTATCAAATCTCTAACGGAAGGGTTACCAAAAATGGTCCACAGTATAAGATCAAATGTGATCTTATACTGTGATCTGTAATAAATTATCAATTAAATAAAAAAAGAATGAAAACTCTAAGATCAATTATTTCCAAGTTATTGAACATTATATATGTTAAGATTTTTTCGAACGCACTCCTTAGATAAGTTTGTCAAAAACCAAATACAAAAAAACTTTGAAATCTGTATTCGATAAAATTATCGAAAATATTAAAAATTCGAAATGGCGGAAACAATATGTCGCCCAAACTTTTTTGTAGCCATATCTTTCTAAAATAAAATTTTCTGTTTGTTTTTGAGGGTACTGAATTCAAGACCAAACATAAAAGATCAAGTAAGAAAGTTATAGTCGGTCTATCCCGACAATATAACATCCTACATCATTGCGTTTGTGCATTAAAATGATTTCCGAAATTTTCGGAAATATGAAATAAGTTCATATGATTTTTACTGATTTGAAATTTATTTGTGTCAAATATTACCATGATACTGTAATTTATGCACGATTTTGGGAGTTAACGTGATCGAAAGTGGTCTTTATATGGGAGCTATGTCTAATTGTGATCCCGATCGGCCAACACCATATCGTAGATTTTTTCGATATTTTCGGGTGTACTGACCTCAGTCGGCCGTCCAGAAAGTTCAGCGTCATTTGTACTTGTGCGACCACAACGAAAGTCAGTAAACCACTTTTTTACCATTGAAATCGATGGTGCAGAGTCCCCATAGTATTTATCGAGCTTTTCCTTGGTTTGATTGACGTTTTTTTTTTTCACAAAAAATAATGTTTAATGAGCACTCGAAATTCACTTTTTTCCATTTTTAGAAAAATACACGAGGTTGTATGTTTTGAACAGCTGTTAAACGCAAAGTAAATGCTCAAAATTTGACAGTAGTCTATAAAGAGGTGGTACTTGATGGGAACAGTGTTGCATTTCATATAACTACGAGGGAAGTTCGAAAAGTCACGGAAATATTGATCCGCCCTCGTATTTCGCGTTCAAATGATTTCCACCCTAAATTAATCTGAATTAAGAAATACCAGTTTTTCATTCCATAACACCATTCCTATAATTCTGTAGCTTCATTCAAAGGCTTTATATACATATACATTAGTGTCCCGTAGACAAATATTTTGTAGGAAGACCCCTCAAACGATGCGTAAAAATTTGCTTAATATGAGAAAAATATAAAAAAAAAAAAAATTTTAATTGATCTTCAGTTCCCTACTAGCGATTGAAAGTCACGGGTTTAGAACATTTGTCCAAAAAATTTTATTTAGTTTTGGCTTGAAATGGATATCAAAAAAATCGTAATTTTTAGCCAATAATAAAAAATAAAAAAAAAATATATATATTATAAAATTTTCGCAAAATATTTGATCCATAAACCGTCATTTAAGTACATCATGCAAAAAAAAAAAAAAAAATCGATATTTTTCTTAAAAATAGATAAGAATTTTATAATTTTTTCCCTTTAAGGCTAAATTATTAAAAAATTGCATTGTAGTAAATACTGTTGATAATATATAATTTTCCAAAATTTAAAAAAAAAAAATTGTTCATCAAAAAGTCTTCTAGCGAAACAAAATCTCATGGGAAAAATTTTTAAAATAATTTTTCCATAACCAGCATAAATTACGAAATTTTTGATACCCATTTTGATTAAAAAATCCAAACTTTTTTTTACCAAAATGTATGGGACCCATGATTTTTCAATCGCTGGTAAGGAACGGAATTATTAAAAAAATTACATACCCGAGGTGATCAACTTTAGAGGTCTACCCTCTACCCCCGTGACCAGCTTGGAGCTTGTACTCCTTCAGTTCTCGGAAACTCGGAAACACTCCAACGGTTCACAAATTACATAATTATTAAAAAAAAAAATAAAATCTATTTGGGACCACTGTGCATTGTTGAATTACATTGCCAACAAGTTGTGAAACCAAAATTTTAAAATATTTAATTTTTTGCAGCTTTTTTATTAGAAAATTTGCGCCGTTTCGTGTATCACAGAATATATGATGGAGGTTTATTTCAGATCATTTGAGATATATGTATCTCGTTAATGTGCCCTCAATAGTAATGCTACAGGAGGTGCCCAAACTTGGGGAAACAAAACGTGAATGGCTCTAAGAAGTGCCTTTTGCGGGAGGCACACTCACACCGTAATTTCAATGAAGCTAAAGTATAGCGGGTTCGAAAAAGGTTTCCAAATTACATTTTAAAATCACAGTGGCGTGATAAATTATTAATTTGCAAACATTTTATAACATTTTTAAATCGATCTAAAATTGTTCCTATCTTATGTTGGATTTTTCACACTATGCGTGAATTTAAATTTATAATAAATATATCTATATTGTTTTAGTGAAGCGAAAAATGGAATTCAACAAAAAAAATAGCATAAAATGTATTCTTGGTCTGAGATCGCGATGTCTTTAATATTTCATAAATCGTCGAGGCACATCTAAGGGGCTAATTAAAATTGGTCAAAATGTATACCAATCTATATAAAATTAATGCAACTTTTAAAATGTTTGGGTGTGAATATTTGTTTTTATTTTATAGAAATATAATTAATATTTGCAACTTTTTATTTATTAACATCATTTGAAAAGTTTTTTGTGGTAAGACATAAAAAAACACATCAGTGAATTAAATGCAGTTAAAAAAGAAATAAAAATTTGTTTTTTACTTGATATTCTAAAGGAAGGTTTAAACAGATATATGATCGCGATTATATTCAGTAATATAAAACTTATCGAACTTTCTTTAATTTATATTTTGTATACCATTGTGTAGGTTACATACATATGTGCATTTATTTTTCGGACTTAAAATGTTATTTTTACAATTTATTTAAATTTCAGACTTTTAGCTACCAAAACATGAACGGTAATTTCTTGTCCATTAAAATTAAATTAAAAAAAAAAAAAAAATGATTGTCAAAAATTAAAAAGATATCAATAAATTTTTTATAATTAAAAGACGAGAAAATCTATTCATACTTTGTTAATTAAAATGTTTCTTAATAAAATATCAATATCGCGATTATCTTCGGCGTATCACATTTAATTTGTATTTTAGACATATTGATGTGGGTTACACACGTGTGAAATATTTTGCAATATTGCTGAAAATAGAATTTTGCTAATTGTTTATAACTTTTTTTTCTTAAACCTCCAGACATCGTTCGCTAAAAGATTTGTGTTTCATTAAAGACATTTAATATTGGTACAAAATAGCGTTGATGTGCCATTAACAAAAAATTTTAATTTTTTTGAACCTCAAAAGTAAACGAGTTTGAAGAATTGCCCATATATCTGAGGAAAAAAGGAAAACTACATAAGTAGTTCTTTTTAAGTTTTCAGGAGAGCAGTTTATATTTTTTAATTTCCAAATATTTCTTAAAACATGAAGAATTCAAAAATGTTTTTTAAATATCTGAAGTTATTTAGTTTTTCCTTGTTGCCACAAATATATTTTTCCTTCAATTCATTTCTTTAAATTTTCTTTTTAATATTTTGCACAGAAAAAAAAATGTTCACATTATTTTTAATAAAATTATTAACAACGGCAGACGATTTTTTTGGGTCTAAAAATGGCCTGTTGACGATTTGACGATTTTTACCCCCAATTTGACGATTTTTTCTAAAAGAAAATTCAGAACTATTTTTACAATTTTTTATATATTATTCTTTAAAAGTAAATTAGTTGGTACAAAAATATTAACAATTTAAATAAAAATCTTTCATTTCTTGCTAATTGAAATGGTTCATTTGTTAGGAAGGATTTATGGGAACCAATATAATATTGATTTTGTTACAAAATGGTGAATAAACCATACAAATGGCCTTAATACTTAAATTGTCGAACTAAGAATACAAAGACATTTTTGATGAATCCCAGCAGGTAATGTCTTGTAGAAAATATCGACGATGTCTTGATGATTTGTCACAGTCATCGATGACACATGTACGACAGCTCCGAACAAACATTGGTGACATTTTCGAACAAAGGGCACTTAAGTCATCAACGATAACCTGAGCGATCAAGTAAATTGAAAAAAAGTTGGGTTCCGCCGAGATTTGAACCTAGGCCACCAATTTCTCTCTTCCTTATTGAATAGTGAAGTGCACTTACCACTTCAGCTACAACATTCCCTACTTTTTAATGGTTTTATTAATGCTTTTATTTATCTGATAGGTATTGATGACATTGTCATGCAGCATGTCGTGTGTTTGGTTTAACTCACGACATTCTTGCTGGACATTTTACTCATGTTGTCACCGAACTAGATATGTACGACAATTCACTATATTTTCTTATTGAAGTCGCCGAAAATGGGGTAAGATGACAATATAGGTGACTTTTAATGAAACTTGTCCTCTACATGCATTCTCTTGACGACAAATTTCGGCGACATCATCGATGAAAGTGTCGTTAATGGACATGTGGCCTGCTGGGATTTATTCAAAATTAAATTTTGTATATATTGTAGATAGGTTCACAAAAGAGCCTATGTGTTTTTTTTTTTTTTTTTTTTTTTTTTTTTAACAAGGTAAGATAAATAACTTATTTGGGTTTGAAAGTCATAAAAAATTACTTGAAGTAACCCTCGATTTACGCGATACTTCATTTACGCAATTTCATTATAACGCGATTCTATTATTGACCATCCCAGCAGGCCGTGTCTTGCAGAAAATATCGACGATGTCTTGATGATTTGATAGACAGAGTATTCCTCTATTATCATCCACTTTCAGAATCTTTAGTGGAGCGATGTGGAAAGAATTATTAAGATTTGACACGTCTATAAAAGTAGTTGTTGATGACATTGTCATGCAGCATGTCGTGTGTTTGGTTTAACTTACGACATTCTTGCTGGACATTTAACTCATGTTGTCATCCGAACATATATGTACGACAATTCAGTATATTTTGTTATTACAGTTACCGAAATGGGGTAAGATGACAATATAGGTGACTTTTAATCAAACTTGTCCTCTACATGCATTTTCTTGACGACAAATTTCGAAGACATCATTGATGAAAGTGTCGTTAATGGACATGTGGCCTGCTGGGATTTTTTAAAGTACGAGTTTTTATTTAACGCGAACAATAGTGACAAAATTTGAATTACGCAAATTACGATAGCGTATTGGAAAAAATTTATTGTAAAAATAGATTATTAAATGAAATAATGGCTACAAAATAAAAAAAATGTAAATTATAAGTGTTGCATAATTGCTTAAATATTTTTTAAGATTAGAAAAGGGGAAACGGCAAAATATGTAACAAGACTTTAATAAAAGTTCAGTAAGAACAATCCCAAAAACATGCATATTTAAATAAGTATGCATAAGTGTGTATACATATAATCAGATTTAATAGGTAATGTGTACTTGATTTTCATAATATTTCACCAATGTAAAATTAATGTAATTTTTATTAATTTCTTTTCAATTAAAAATGTAGTTTTGTCATCAGAAAAAGCATAAAAACTGTCCATTAACATATAAAATACGTAGTTTTTTATATTGACGATTTTTTGACGATTTCAAATAGTTGATTTGACGATTTTGACGATTTTTTTTATCCAAATTTGACGATTTTTCACCAAATTTATCTGGCAACTATGGCTTTAATATATAGTGCATCCTGCTTAATTTTACAAACCGTGTATCCGAATTGACTGAGAAACCCCGTGCCGCAGAATTTGTGTTTCTCTCTGTTATTATAAGCAATTTCGTAATTGAAGTCAATTTTTACTTTTTTCTGTGTGGGATTATAAAATTAATTCGATTTTGAAAAGTGAATAAATGTATTAATCCTATCGTATATTTGCTTACAATAGGCATCTATTTTATTTTTATGCAATATTTAAAATTGTTTAAATGATAAATTGAGAGTCATACTTTAACATTATTTTATTTTCTGTTAATTATGATTTATAATGTGTTGTTATAGTATTTTTATTAAGAAATTATTGATTTTTCCTTATAATTTACGTTAAAAAAAAAATCCCGGGAAATTTAATTTTTCATTCCCGTTTCCCGGGAAACCCCAAACCTTACTTGTAATCTATGCTGATGTAACGTTTGTTTATAATTTGTTTTTTATCATAAAAAATATTAAATAAAACTGGCTGTAATATCTGTTGAAAATAGTAGGGCATAATATCGTAATTTGTTTTCAATATACTGGCGAATATTTTATTTTATATTTCAGTTACAGCGTTATATGTAAAAGTTCAGGCTTGACTCCAAAAATCGTTTAATTCGTCTAAATGGAATAAAAAAAGAAAGGAAGAAGAGACGAAAAAATACTTCCTTTAATATTTATTTAATTGACGGTAAGCTAACTAAGACTTCAGAGAATAATTACACTTTACTACAAAGTCAAGCTTTTTATTTTCACTAAAATTTTAAAATAAGGTTGGACAACTCCTTTAATTCCATCAAAAGCCTTAAAGCTACTCAATAAAGTTGGGTATAAAATCTTATTTTCCTCCCTTTTGAAGACCATACACAAATGTTTAGTTTTTTGCTTTGACTTTTGTTGGTATTAAAAGATGCATAAGACGTTGCTAATGATGCAAGACTTAAGTATGCATCAAAGGAGAAACTAAGCAACCCAAATACACACAGTATAAATACCCAGCAAACCAAAAGTTTGATTTAAAATTTGAGAGTGATTTGAAATAATTTTTTTCTCAAATGTAAACGTTTGAGAATGATTTGAGAATAATAGCATTCTCAACAAAAAAGGAAAAATTTTCTCTAATTTTGACGAAGATTTGAAGTAAGATTTGAATTAACCTTTGATATCAAAGAAAAAGGACATAATTTTGTAAACTTTTGAAATATAATGACTCTGTGTTTGCTGGGTGTAGATGAAACGTATACATATAAAAAGATACATACACCACCTAAGTATTCACTTTTAACGTTTAGATTTTCTTTAACCAAAAACTTTGAATGATATATGAATGTATATTTTTCTGTACGAGTACTTCAGCTAAATAATACTTAGTATAAGTACTAAGAATGTATAAAAAACACAAAACAATAGCAACAACTACAATCACATCAACACCAATAGTTCTATATATGAATATGGAATAAGTAAAACAAAAAGGTCATATGATAACACTCCCACACAAAAACAACTAAAGTCACTTTAAGATAAAACACTGAGCCATACAACAGGACTAACTGATTTCTATCACAATATTTGTGGCCTTTTGAAAATTTCCCTATAAACGTATGTTCGTACATAGGAGTATTAAAAGTATGTTGAGAGTTTCACAGAACTTAAAGCTACCATATGTGTGTTGGTGTATGTGTTTGTGTAAATGTATACATAGTTATGTTTATTTCTTTGTGGCTTCTAAGTGTGTTTCCAAAGTATCATCAAAAACGATGATGCTGCAGCTTTAACCGCTAGGGCTGTTCTGCTGCGGTTGCTGATGTCGCAGCTAAATCTTCGTGCACTATTTAAGCTGTAATTTTCATTGGTGACTGTAAATGATCCTTTAGACTTTGTAACAAGTATGTGACAACAAAATACTTATGTTGCCGTGACTCTTGTTATGTTGTTTTTGTTTTTTTGTTATTTTTGCCCCATATTGTTTCTTTACTTAAAATAAAGTTTTCCTGCTGCCTTTAAGGCAATTTTTGAGTAGTATCACTGATGTAGCAACAAAAGAAGCTACAAGGAAATCATTAATTCAAATTTTGCAAAGTTACTTCTTCATCGTTTTTGCGAAAAATAAACTCAGGAAATTTAACTGTTACAAACTGTTTATATCATTGAACATGTAAATATTTGTTGTTTTTTTCTGTTTTTTCTTTTTTAACACAGAAAAAAAGAATGTACCAACTTTAGGCAACTATTTTTTATTATTTATTTAAATAAAAGTTTAAAGAAATTTAGGAAATCGAATATATATTTTATTATAAAATCATAAACAACTGATAAAACGGTGCCTTGTTATGAAAGTCCATGTTGGTACTCCTGAATGGTCCATTATCTCGAATGATTCACTGATAGCCCGTGCAGTATTTTATATCAATGCATAGTGGGAAAATAAATCTCTAACTTCAAATCGGCTATTTAGATTTACATAAAATTTCACATAGGGGAGCCCCAAATACCCCAAACCGGAGCAATTAGAGCTCAAAATAGGGTACCTCTAACATAGTAAAATTTGTTTCACTTGATAATTATTTGTTTCTTATACGATTTATTTTTACATCTTCTTAAAGCTTTCAAAAAAACTATGAAAAACATGCTTGCATGTGTTATATAGCAGGGGTGGGCTCGAAAATTGCTTGAAAGGCCAAATTTGAAAATTATCTGAACTGACAAGAGCTGATATATATTATTTTAAAAATATACCAGTTTAAAACGATATCCCAAAAATATACAAGACAAACATTTTATTTGCTCGTTTGGTACATAATAATTTCACAAACTTATTTTAATTCAGTATGAGTTTTTTAAAGTAAATTTTTTTTTTTTTTTTTTTTTTTCAATGAGATACCATCACTTAAAGACGAATAAATTTTACACTTTTTCATCGATTTTATAAAATATGAATCATTTCAATTGTAACATAAACAACATTATGATAAAAAAAGAAGAATTCGTTTACGATTTTGAATTTTTTTTTTTTAACGTCTCTGAAACTATAGAGCAGATAAAAAATTAAGTGGACTTATAGATAACCTGAATTAGAATTGTTTGGTATTTCATTAAACCAATTTTATATTACTGTTTATCTCGAAAAATAGTGCCAGTTAATAAAAAATAATTTATACACTTAGAGCTTAATGGAGACATGTATCCAAATTGACAGATAAATCTGATACGTAGTCTATGTTGACCACTGTTATTGATATCGTATCGTATGACTACTTAAAATAACTAAACCAAAGAATTTTGTGCTTGATGTATGAAGATTTTGATTTCTTCATAGAAAATTATAACGACTCACAGTTGCTCACAAATTTGAATCAGATGAAATGAATCTTCCATCTGATACCTAAATACTCTAGGGTTGTTTACGATAGGCTGGTTATCAGGTTATGTGATTATATAGTAATATTAAAAACAACAAAATATATTACTTGTTTAAATTTTTATTAATTTTCAACACTACAAATAAACATATAATCACATAATATATAGACAAGGGTAGGAGTTGGGAAAAGTTGGTTATTTTTTATTTAGGAACTGGAGGGAAAGAGATGAGAAGATCACCAAGGTTTTGCTGGACAGAGACGTTAGTTATATTTTAAGGGTTGGGTTTAGTCAGGACGGGAATAGACGGAATGGGAACGTGGGTATATAAGACCGACAGTTTGGACAAACGGGAGAGTTACTCAGTGTGAGTTAAGCTGAGTGGAAGTAGCTTAACACAAAAGGAGCTTGTGTTAATGCTAAGTTATTTTTAAGTGTTGCAAATATTGTTAAATAAATAAATATCAAATCTAAATTTATTGTGTATATAATTTAAAATAGGGGAGTTAGAAAGCGACAGAGAGAATTCACAAAACCACAAAGTGTTCAACAAAATGCTTTTTAAAATCTACATTTATAATGAATTTTTATGTTTTTAATATAACCTGATAACCAGCCTATCGTGAACAACCTTTCTAAATTTTGTATAAAACTATTTAAATAATTATAATTCATCATCTAACAAATCACTTTTATATTAGAGGCTTAACAAAAAGTATGAAGGTAGATTAAGGAGTGCGATCGAAAAAATCTTAACACACGTTTTGCCTCATAACTTTTTTCGGAATCGATATTGAACAATTTTTTTGATCTAGTTATCATGGAAAAATACGTCAGTTATTATTTTTAATATCAACCATGTTGATTTGTGGGGATTTTCATCAAAAAGAGTGACGAAAAAGATTTACGTGCTACAAATTATTAAAAAATTTCAAAAAATCCAAATAGGTTCTGCAAATAATTGGCCACAGAATTAAATTTCTGCCGTCAAACTGTTTCCAATGTTATTAAACAGTATCAGAAGAATTTGACCATTGATAGAAAACCTGGTTCGGAAAAAAAGGTCTATTTGATATTGGGAAGGCCAGAAAATTGAAGGCATATTGAAAGGAACTCCAAACACATCTGGTAGAAAAGCAGCTCAGTTATCTCAGTGCTTCGACTATTTGGTGCGAAAATTTTAAGCTAATGCAGAGTTGATAACATATGAAATCCAAAAAGTTCCAAAGAGGAATGCTGCAAAAAATTTAGAAGCCAAGAATAGGACACGGAAATTAAAACCAAATTTCATACAAAAATACACAAGTTGTATAATTGACAAAGAAACGTATGTGCTGGCAGAATTTTCGCAGCTTATGTGTCAAAACTTTTTATTGTAAATGCTCGAGGCAATGTTAAAGATAAGTTTAGACCCAAAAGCAGAAAAAATTTCTTATAAAATTCCTGGTATGACAAGCTTTTTGCAGTTGCAGCAAAACAGGAAAGTTATTTGATACATTCGGGTATAAATACCAAAATATGAGTAAAGGAATATTTGCAAAAAAGACATCTTCCTTTCGTAAGAGAGCACAACGTGTCCACATATTTTTGGACCCATTTGGTATCATGTCACTACCGTAAGAAATCTCTGGAGTGGTACCAAAACAATAACATAGTTTTTGTACCAAGAGAGGTCAATTTTCAAAATTGTCCATAGCTTAGATCAGTGGAGAGATATTGAGCTCTTGTGAAAAGTGAATTCAAGAGCACAAAAAAGTTGTCCAAAAATATCGAAGATTTTAAAAGAAGATATGCACACTGTTCCAAAAAAATGACTGAAGCAACTTTAAAATCTCTAACGGAATGGTTACCAAAAATGGTCCACAAGTTCATAAGTAGTGGTAAGAACTATAAAAGTTATATTTTTCTGTGATCTGTAACAAATTATCAATTAAATAAAAAAATAACGAAAACTCTAAAGTCAACCATTTTCAAGTTATTGAATATTATACATGTTAAGATTTTTTCAATCGCACTCCTTAGTGTGTACGGAGAAACTAGTTTCTTTTTCCGATTTCGATGAAATAATTCATACCTTTTAAAAGTTTTAATGAGAGTACACAGAAGCAAAATTTAACAATTTTTAAAACAAATAAAATAAAGCTTCGAATTTTTCCTATTTTTTTAGATCTAGTTATAAAACAAACAAAAAATACATTTTTGGCAGAAAATTTCGTTTTAAAAGGGGGCTTTTCCGACTGGATTACTTACCCAAATAGACTGTTAATCTGAAAATTGATGTGAATTATTCGGAAAGTATATACATATTTATCACTAATTTATTATCTTCTCTACCTATTCCGTTGTTTTTGGGAAATAATTTCATATTAAAGATAAGTTATTTCTTATTATTTTGAAGATCTTCCAAACTAGCTATTTAGAGCAAGGTTTAATTTAAGAAAAAATCTTCGGACCCCCATTTTAAAGTATACCGTTCGACTCAGAATCGTTTTCTGAGTCGATTAAACAAAGTCCGTCCATCTGGTCGGCTGGCTGGACGTCTGGCTGTCCATGTAAAGCTTGTGCGCAAAGTACAGGTCGCAATTTTAATTAATTTACTTAATTTGATGAAATTTGGTACATATGTTTTTTTCAACATATGTACCAAATTTCAATACAAAGGTCCTCCCGGAATAGAGTTTTAACACTAATAGATGCCTTAAAAATAGGAATATTTTAATGAAATTTAGCACCAATAAGTTTTATATAAGCAAAAATCCGTCTGCCAAATTTCATGAAGATCGGTCCATAACTGACCATAGCTCCCATATAAACTCCTCTCCTGAAAATCACTAACGTGCATAATCCCATACAAATGTTAGTATTATGTTAATATTTAACACAAGTAAGTTGTATATAAGTAAAAACAAAATTATGTGGATTAAAATGGTGTAGGGTATCATATAGTCGGGCTTGACCGTCTATGTCTTCTTCTCTCGTTTTTCTACTATAGTAGCTCTCATTTATTATGAATATCAACTACTAACAAACGCCATACTAAAAAATATATTCACTCTTTAACATTTTGTGTTCCATACTATGTACTACAAACTGCAGCATAATTTTCATGTGGCATACTAAAAATTGCAGCATTTGTTTACAATTTAAAGCAACATACTTAAACATTATTCAAGTTGTTTTTCAAATATATAATATACAACCTCGTGCTACAGTGTGCTCATAGAATTTTGCCGAAAACATATTACACACCAGTCAGTGTTTTCTTTGTTATGCTGGATATTTTTCTCTATTTGAAAATTTGCGGGGTTTGATTTTTCTGCTATAGAATAGGTAATTTAGCAGTGTTGTTTTTGCTATTTCGATGGTTTATGTGAAAAATAAAACACATAAGGGTTGAAATGTAACATAATGTTTATATGTATGTTGGTATGTACATTTGTACGTATGTAGTGTGTATGTTCATAAGTATGTTTATGTTTTTTATCTTTCGCTCAAGAATGTCCAGCAGCAATGAAATTGTCAACAAAAAAGGCTGCTAAACATTATACTAAAGCAGCAAAATCAAAACGAAAATAAATAATAATACTGCGCAATATGGGTTCAACAAAATTGTGCGTGCGCAACTCTATAGAAATATATTTTACTTCGTGTGCAATGGTTTGCTTTTGCTGTTGCAAATTGCAGAGACGAGTCACAAATTTAACAGTTTAACGATGTTATAGTGTGGATATTTCTAGTTGTTGTGTATTGTATAAATGAAATATTTGTATATTTATTGCACAGTCGTAAGTGAAATTTTTTTAGCTAGAACTGCATATTTAAACCTTGATTTAGAGTAGTTAAATCCCATTTTCGTTTCATTTTTCTTAGTTCGGTAATTTCACGTACTGGGAGGAATCGTCGAACTAAAAACTTATAATTACTAAATATTACTTATAAAACTCATGTCACAATAAATATGAATATAAATGCTCCCATTACACAAATATGTATTCCATTCATCAATTGGATTCCAATAAGTTTATAAATATTATTTGATACATTTATAGTATATAATACATATATATATTATTATGAATTATGAAAATATATATTTTTTTTTTTTATTTTTTATTTTTTCTTTTTTTTTGTATGCAGATACTTGTAAAATCAGTTTAAATTTGCAATAAATAAAATATATATGGCCCAATATTTTTAACAGACTTTTTCAAATTTTTACACATTTAGCTAAAGGTCAAAATTATCTATTGAATAGAAAAAACTAGAGTTCGATATCTCTTCTGAGACCAAAAATAAACTATTTTGAAATTTCAAATTTCAAAAATTATAATTATGTGTATATGGGCAATTCTCTTTTTACGTTTGCCTTTATGAAACCGACCTTCAACCTCAAATATTTTTTAATGCAATTATGTTAACAACACTTGGTAGTGTAACGTAAAAAAAAAATTCAAGACCTGTAGTGCGATTCAGTAACTTGTTTTAACGCTAATCAAATCGTTAAAAATAGTAAACAACAAAATTATCGATTTCGTTATTTTGTAACACTTTTAACGATACTTGTTTGGGCCCACTTAAAGACAAAAATTTTTGTGTTGTTATATTAACAACAAAGAGTAGTCAAGAGGTCAACCCTGTGACTTAGTTGCTCTTCTGTAGTTGTAATATGTGCTTCCAAGGTTATAGTCCGTGCTTACACGTTTTTTGGGAGTAGTGATCATTTTGAAGAAAACCATTAACTGAAACATATCTTAATCAATATCAAAGACATAATTTAATCAATCGCCGTCTTAAAATTGTTAAAAAATTTCGATTTGTCCCAAATTTGTTTGTTTTTCTTTTTTATTTGGTTTGGAACTTTACTTTTTTTCGGTATTTCCTTGTAGAAAGATGCCAATTGACAACAATAGTTATATATAATCGTTTAAGAATACTTAGTGAATCGTACAACCGTTACTGCAAACAACAAATGCTATTGACAAGTCTTGCGATTGTCGAATCGTTAAAAGTTACTGAAGTAAAGTGGACAGTAATGTGGGCGATCCACGCCCATTTTTTGTTTCCGAGTTTACATTGGTCCTTGAACTATTTGAACACAATTTCGTTGATTTTCACCTTATATGGGAGGTGGGCGGACCACGCCCGTTTTTGGTTTCCGAGTTTATATCAACCCCCGAACTATACGTATAAAATTTCGTTGTCGTACGTGCTTTTATTGAAGAAATATCAGCAGAAAAGTATAAAACGGACACCCTGTGTTTCTAGTTTTTAGCCCATAACTTTTTTGTTTATTAACCGATTTCACCCAATACCAAACAAACCTTATATAAGATAAATATTTGTGCCAAATTTCGTCTCCCTACGTTGCCCCGTTCGAGCTCTATCCTGCTTTCAACAGACAGACAGACGGACGGACATAGCTAGATCGACTCAGAATCTAACCAGGACCCAGAAAATATATACTTTGTGGGGTCTTAGATGATTTCTTCGACATGTTATACACGGAATGACAAAATCAATCAAAATCAAATTTTAAAATTTTGCAATTTTTTCACTGGAGATTTTACGAAGTTTCGGATATTTCAAAATTCAAAACAGAGCATAATAAATCTTAAAATTATGCATCATATGATAAATTATGACATATATCTCGTTAATGTGCCCTCAACAGAAATGCTGTAGGAGGTACCCAAACTTGGAGAGAAAAGACGTGATTGGCTCGCTATTTCAGTGAAGCTAGAGTATAGCGTTATCAAAGAAGGTTTCCAAATTTACATTTTAAACTCACATTTTCAAATCACTGTGGCATTTTAAAATGTTAATCTGCTAAACGTGTATAGATATTTTAAAGAATTAAGCAATTTTGCATATTTTTTATATAGTCAATCTGTAGCTGCTTTGATACCATATATCAAAATCAATATGGCGTTCGAAAAAAAGTACGATTTTTCATTTAATGCAACTTTAGGGATTTGACTATGTGCAATTAAAAAATATATATAAATGACATCGTCTTATAACTTATTAAAAAAAAAAAAAAAAAAAAAGATGAATTTTGCAATAAATGGATGAATATGAACAACACTACATCACTAAAAACTGAATTTTGCTATTTTTATAAGAAGGTTTAATAATTAATAAATCGCTAATATATCCACGCATACTTAACTTAACGCATACTTAATTTATCGCGATATTTTTAATTTGTATTTTAGATACAGAATTGTAGAGTAAATAAATGAAATAGTTTTTGATTTAGGACTATAAATAGAATTTTGGCAATTTTTTTTATAAATTTTTATCTTAAACCGCCATAACATTGATGCCGTTCGGTAAAAGTCATTCACGTGAACAGATCTGTGTTCCACTAAAGCCAAGGAATATTGGTACTAAATATCGTTGTTCTGCCATTTACAAATTTTTGACATTTTTTTAAACATCAAAAGTAAACGAGTTGGAAGAATTTTCCATATGTACATCATTCTTTCCAAGTTTTTTACGGGTGGTCATCCAATTTTGTTTATATTTACTACGCATATAACCTATGAAGCCATTTCAATATCTCCTTTTTATTGTCTTGAATCATGAAAAATTCGCGAATTTATTCACGATTTTCACTTTTTGAAAAATCTAATTTTTTTTGGTTGCTACACCCAGAGAAATATCAATCACATGCGTGTTGAAAACGATACCATTCTGTGTCAAAAGTGAATCTACACCGTATGTGTTTAAATTAAACACAGCGTGTTCAATTCTTATTGAAAATCGATACCTAATTGGCACCAAGTTGAAACCATTTCGGTATCAAATTGTTAAATTACATATGTTTTCTATTAAATTTGTTAACAAAAGGTATTAGCTGTTACCGTAAATTACCAATGTGACCACAACCGTTGTTGATTTTTAATTGAATTTTTTCCCTTAGTGTAAAGATGCACTCACAACAAAAATGCATTTTTAAGAAATGTCTTCCTTTTTGACTATTTTTATACCCTACACCACCAAAGGTGGTTGGGGTATTATGTGTTTGTGCAGAAGTTGTAACGCAGAGAAAAAATTGTCGGACCCCCACCTTAAAGTATACCGTTCGACTCAGAATCACTTTCTGAGTCGATTTAACGATGTCCGTCCGTCCGTCCGTCCGTCCGTCCGTCCGTCTGGTCGGCTGGCTGGCTGGCTGGCTGGCTGGCTGGCTGTCCATGTAAAGCTTGTGCGCAAAGTACAGGTCGCAATTTTGAAGATAATTTGATGAAATTTGGTACATATGCTTTTTTCAACACAAGGACGAAGCCTATTGAATTTGGTTATGATCGGCCCATTATTTCACCTAGCCCCCATACAAATGTCCTCCCGGAATAGAGTTTTAACTCTTACAGATGCCTTAAAAATAGGAATATTTTAATGAAATTTAGTACAAATAAGTTTTATATCAACAAAAATCCGTCTTCCAAATTTCATGAAGATCGGTCCATAACTGACCATAGCTCCCATACAAACTCCTCTCCCGAAATAAATCCCATACAAATGTTAGTATTATGTTAATATTTAACACAAGTAAATTGTACAAATGTGTAAAAAAAAAAAATTATGTGGATCGAAATGGTGTAGGGTATCATATAGTCGGGCTTGACCGACTATATCTTCTTCTCTCGTTTCTTAATATTGAAGGCAAATATGTTTATTACATAACACATTATCATTTAATCTGAGGCAAATACAGTGCTGTGCAAAATAATATACTTATTTTTATTTGGTAAATATTTTCCATTATGAATGATATTTAAATTTATTTTTTATTTATTTAAGAACTGTACTAAAAGATATACCATCCACAAATATTTTTGTTTTTTTATGACTTTATTTAAATAAAAAGTAAAAACAAAAATCATTTTCCTATGATTCAAAATAATAGACTTATTCAATATTTCTTAAAAAAATATATATTTTTTTCATTAAAGACTAAAACAAATTAAATTTTCTACTAATATTGAATATTATAATAATATTCCAAGTTAATTCAATAACCTGAATGACCGCTATTATTGTTTAAAATGCACTGAACTCTTCTGGGCATTGATTCTATAAATTGTTGGCATTTTTCTATAGAAATTGTCTCCCATTTATTTTTAACATCTTTCCAAAGTTGATTTTTATTCCGAAATGTCTTTCCATTTAGACCTCTCTTCAGTTCAACCCAAAGGTTCTCAATAGGATTTAGATCCGGTGACTGTGAAGGCCATTCTAAAACATATACATTGTTAGCATTTTGAGGAGTGCAGGATCATTGTCCTGTTGTAAAGTCCATTCTGGTGGCATATTGTTCTCCACATAGGGTAGCATAATATCCTTCAAAATATCACGGTACATTTCGTGGTTCATTATTTTTGTGATCTAATAAAGAGGGCCAACACCATGCCAAAAAAATTCAGCCCGCACCACATCCGCCGTGTTTTACAATCTTTTTTGTATAACGATCATCTAGTTCCTTTCCATTTGATCATCTAACATTTCTGCGACTATCCATAAAATGTTCTTAAAATTATCAACTTCACTATTTTTAATTTTTGTAACAAATTTTTTTCGAGCTGCTTAGTTTTTTTAGCTTAAAAATGGCAACTTCCTGGCGATTCTACTTGGCAAACCTTTCTCTAAAAGTTTTCGTCGGACTGTTGAAGCACTAATTATGTTACCTATTTCTTCAGAAACGGCTTTTGAAGATAGAAATGGCTGCTTCTTCACTAGAACAGCTATCTGTGTTTCCGTGGTAGCGGTTATTTTGCAAGGTCTACCATGTGTTTCTTTTGATGGCTTCCACTTGATCGCGTTTCTTACAAAATGATGAGACCTTCCAAGCAATTCCGCAATAAAATCAAGTGTTTTTCCTTGGTCACGTAATTATTTCACTATTCGCCTTTCTTAAGGAGTGCTATGTACATTACGGCCCATCGTTTCGTAAAAATAATATTGTTTTATAATATTTTTTCAACAATAATATTTCATTTACGTTACATTTAATTATTTTCAGAAAATTTATCCAAATTATAAGGTAAATTAAAGCAAAAAATATAATCCTTTAAAATAAGTCTTTTGCACAAATTATATTTTAACTTTTCTTGAAATGTTTACCTATTCTTGTATTTTTCTGTCGACCACTTTAATTAAAAAATAAATATTTTGTATTTCGTAAAGCTTCTTAAATTACAATCTCAATTAAATATCTTAAGTCTTCTTAACATAATTTAAAATTTATTTTCTTATTTCTTATTTTACCTTACTTCTTTTTATTTCTATTACATAAGTAATAGAGTATTCATTTTGCTCGACTTTTTCATTGTTCGAATAATCAAATAACTCGAAAATGGAGTTTTTAAATTATTCCATTTTCGATTTAGATTTTTTTTTTTTTCGATTTTTCAATGCTTATCAAAAAAGGATACAAAAATATAGCTTAAAATAAGAAATATTTATGAATATTTGTCTTTTTTGCTTTGATAATGCCGTTGTTTCTCTATACTTAATATATTCATTGATAGTTAAATAGGTCTAACAAATTTGGTCTATCTATTTTAGTCCGAAGTGCGATTTTGTCTAATAACCTCACTTTTTAATTTGGACACATTCTAACCTATGTACAACAGAGGTTTTCAGTTATATTCAAAATGTTTGTACAATATTTTTAAACCCAGATTTATTTTTAGAATGTTTTATAATTCATTGTTCAATTATGTTCAATATTTAGAAGGCGTTATGATGATCATTTAAAATTATACAAATGTATACAGTTTTTAAGATAATTTACGATTATTTATATTATAGTGATCTCGTGATTATGTTTTAGTTCAATTTTGTGGAAAAATGTTTCGCAACTTTTAATTTTCTAAAAATATCAGTGTAAAAATATATGAAATTGTATAATAAATTAGTAAAATATAAATTTAGTTAGAACTAATTACTTTTCTCCATTTAATGGACAAATTTATTGTAAATTTAAAATAAATAATTCTTTCTCCCAAATGTACGCGTAGGAATTATAATTGGTTTTTTTCGAATTAAACCACAATTTTTTTGAAAATGTAAAATAATTTATTTCTCATATCTTCCTATTTTTGTTATAATTTAGTTATAATTTAGTATAATATTTTACACAAATATTATATGGATTTTTATCCGTTAGGCTGTGAAAGAATTGTGAAAATATATTTATTAGTTTCTGAGTTATTGCATTTTGAAAATAACAAAAGGACTTTGGACTATACTTTTTTTAGATAAGGTAGTTCAGCGATTCTTAACATAAAGAACAAGTTTCGACATAGAGAAACAGGTTATAAATAAATTTTTTAATAAAATTCCAATTTGTAGTACCACTTTTAGATTCGAAACATTCTACACAAATTTTGAAACATTGTTTTTGAGCTAAATTTTTTAGAAAACTAAAATTAAAACATCCTAAAAACTAGTTAAGAAAGAAAATATTTAAAATATTTTTTACTCGAATTATTCCATTAATCGGCATAATTTACTCGAATAAATTGTTACTCGAAATTCTTGATTTTAATTAATCGAACAATTATTTGATTTTAATTTGTCGATTAATCGAACAAACAATATTCGAGTGAATACCCTAATATGCAATGATGTGTAATGATTACAAAAAATAATATTTCTCTAAATACAAAGGATTAATATCTATAATATAATTTTTAGGTTACAGTACAGTGAATAAAAATAAGAGAACATTTTTGTGACTTCTATGTATTAGATTTTATAATAACTTTTTAACGAAACAAAAATTCTACATTTTAGCCCGCAACTATTTGAATTAGTAGAATTATATTTTTGTACTTAAAGAAATGCAGAAGACAAATTTGTTGAATGTCTTATTAACATGTTTATCTCTGTATGCTTTTCTAACATAAAATGTGAACAAAAATAATAATAATAGAAATACTATTTGCATAATGACAATCATAAGAAAACTATAATAAGTTTCTAATAACAAAGAAAAATAACAAATACAATACGGTCTATCCAGACAGTCTTTTGTCTGTCTATATGTTTGTCATTTATATGAATCTTATTAAAAGAAAAATAATCACTGTAAAAATAAAAAAATATTATTTGAATAATATTACATTGTATTTTAAAGTAAAAAGTAAATAAATTTTTAAAAAATTTTACAGTCTTTTATTGCATCGAATTGAAATATTTTGTAAATAAATTTTTAACTTTTAATCAAGGTTGGAAACCGATACAGTTATAAATACCGATATAATCATAAATACCGATACCGATTAAATACCGTTTAAAGTTGGTTACCGTAACTGATACCAATACCGAAATTATTATTTTGTTAAAAATACCGGTATTCAAATACCTTTTCCCTCTGTACCGGTATACACCGGTAATTTAGTTTCGGTATTCTAAAAATATCTTTTTATACCCACCATCAAAAAGATGGGGGTTATATTGATTTTTTCATTCCGTGTGTAACATGTCGAAGGAATCATTTAAGACCCCACAAAGTATATATTTTCTGGGTCCTGGTTAGATTCTGAGTCGATCTAGCTATGTCCGTCCGTCTGACGAAATTTGGCACAAATATTTGTCTTATATAAGGTTTATTTGGGATTGAAAATGGGCAAAATCGGTTAATAAACAAAAAAGTTATGGGCTAAAAACTAGAAACACAGGATGTCCGTTTCATACTTTTCTGTTGATATCTCTCAAACAAAAGCATGTACGACAACGGAAATTTTGTATAAATAGTTTAGGGTTCAATACTCGGAAACCAAAAAGGGTTCTGGTCCGCCCACTTTACCGCCCACCTCCATATAAGGTGAAATTGTGTTCAAGGACCAATGTAAACTCGGAAACAAAAAATAGGCGTGATCCGCCCACTTTACTGCCCACCTCCCATATAACGTAAAATTTGAAAAAGTTGATGGTGGTTATATAGATTCGGCCTGAGCCGAATACAACATTCGCGCTTGTTTTCAATATAATATGATATTGTAAGAATAATTTCTCATATAATTTACTTGAGAAAATAAGAAAGATAAAATTATTTTTAATAATAAGATTTTATTTCATGTAATAATTATAGAATTTTATTTTAAAGAGGACTTTTATTGTTTGTTTCTTGGTTATATCGTTTGCGATAAATATATTTTTAAAGATGTTTAAATCCCTTAAACCTAGTGCGACTTCACTTTGATAAAAAGTGCGAACACAAAAAAGATATGTGCATTTCAACTTACGATATGCTCTCAATTATTTATCATATGACGTTGAAATTAATGATACATACAGTAAAGAGATTCATTGTGGCAACCGAATTTTTTTGGTTACAAGTTCTATCTTAAATTCGGTTACAGGGACTTTTCTATTGCTGAATTAATGATAGGTACAACTGTTTTAAAAAATCAATTCAGTAAATAGGACCAATTACAATTGAATTTTTCAGTTTTGTCAATTGATATTATTAAAATGTTATATTTTTATTGCGCTTTTTTATTGTCTTAAAAATGTTACATTAATAAATATAATAGGCAATAAAATAATATAAATAAATCCTTACTGCACTAGTTAGAAACACTTTCGTACTATGAATAGCACTGTTGATGATTTTTTGAACCACTACTTGCCACGATACAGATATTATTCCGACACACAACGAGCACAAATTGAAATGCATTTTAGATATCTGTCAGGTTTAATTTATATATTTTTGTTTAATAGATATAATTGAAGTTGAACTCATCAATACGACTTGATTTTAGAAGACCAATACCACAAATCTGGCTAGGAAAACACTATTATTAATTTGATATATACATATGAAAAAAATCCATTAAATTTACACTTTTGAAAGTTTTAGATGCCATGCTACTTATATTGTAAGTTTTTATTGGAATTCCAAAGACCATAATAAATCTTTAAATACCCACATATTTGTTTAACAATCATTTATTGATTGATATTTCTTTTTAATTCTTCAAAATAATTTTGTATTTTAATTTGTTTTCTTGTTAATTATATTTTATTTTTGAATGTCATATTTTTTAAACATACAGAATGAATTGCAGTAATAAAAATTTTCGATTACTGTCACTAATATTTAGTACATCAAAAAGTTATGCTGAATTTAATTTCATTGTCGTTTTCAAATTAGTTCAATAAATAAAAGTGAAGACACAAATCTTTTTCAGTTGTGTGAACCGTAATTGAGTTCAGTATTTCGATTGGGATAACTGAATAGATTTTGTATTATGAAATATGACCGAATTATTTAAATTATTTGCTACTATAACTGAAAATATGGTTAAACTTTAAATTCTTTTATTACACACAGAAAAAAGATTTGTTGGAAAACGTTACTAATTACTAAATATTATTAATAAGAAGCAATATTTCATTATAATTATTAAAAAAAATTAAGTGGAAAAGCTTTTCTTTGTTTAGAATTTTAAATATATAATTGGAATAGAATTTAGGTTCTTGCAACTGAAAAATGTGTTTATTCAGCAGGTTTGTGGTATTACTAAATGTAGCTTAACTAATTCGAAAATTACAAACAAAATAAATTCAGCATTATATGTTCTAATACTGAATATTGGTTATAGTAAATGACAAATTCAATTACTACATTAGAAAATCAAATTCCAACATAATTGACATTTATAAAAAATAAATTTATAAAAATAGTTAACCAATTTTTTGAAAACACAAAAATATACAAATAACACAAAGATATTAAAATTTAAAACAATATGAAAGGTATGTCTTTTATTCTTATTGTATTCATTTAGTAAGACCATTTCAATCTGTTTTAGGTTTATTTATAACAAAGTCTCTGCATCTTTAATACATGCAAGTCTAAATATTTTTTTACAAAAGCAAAATCATCACAATTTCATCATAATCTGGACAAGCACATAACATATTTATAAAATAAAAGTGGTTGTTTTATGGAGCAAATGTTTTACTAAAAAATTAATATTTTGTCCCCGGCTTTAAAATCTTTCGTAAATGAAAAGACACAATTCCTTGCTCCTATATGATGGCGTCATGTTTTCAAGGTTTAAATCATTCGTTCCTGTACTATTTTATTTATTGTTTTTATGCAAGTTCTTGTTTTTTTTTGGTTTATGTTCATTTTTTTAATAAAATAAAATTAAATAAAAAAATAAAATTCAGTTGTCTAAACTAATACTTTCAGTTCCCATCATCGAATTGCTTTTTTTGAATCAGTTGTGTGTACCATTAATTCAGCAATCGAATAGTACTCCTAATCGAATTTGTGATAGTACACGTAACCGACAAAATTCGATTGGCAAAAAATTCGGTTGCCACAACGAATGTGTTTTCTCTGTGTACAAATAAGTTTTTGATAGTAACTAGTAGTAATTAATTTAAAAGCCTAAATTGAAAAAGGTTATACCGACCAATTGATTTCAAATTATTTTATTAAATCTCAAATTTATTCAGGCAGTTAACTTTTCATTTGCAAGAACCTAAATACCATTATAATAATGTTTTTACTTTATAATTAAAGAACTTCTTTTGAATTGAAATTATTTTTATATTTGTAATACACTTTTGGTACATTTCATTGAATTTTAATAATGGTAACCGTTTTATAACCAATCCTTTTTCTTAATTAACTGTTTGATAATTGCTTCTCTGAGGATTCTCTCCTTAATTTTGGGTTTTCAAAAGACCGATAATTTTCCTTTAGAAATTTACAGCTTGGGCTATCTTTAGAGAATATATTTGCGATTTTTCTTGTCCCGCTTTCCGGAGATTTTGACCGTGATTCCCGGGAATTTTAAAAGCACTTAAACGAAAGAAAACTGCATGAATTTTAATAAACGATTATATATTTTCGAATTTTTTAACGAATATAATATAATATGCTAAGTCCAGTTGGAAACTATTTATATAATTTTATTATTCTTTAAATTACTTGTTTAGGATGAATCTAAGGTATGAATTCAAATAAATATCATGTCAGCACTAATAAGCAGCAAGTAAAAAAAAAAAAAAAAAGCTTAAACTCAGTGAAAGGATTTTGTAAGCATCTTAAATATACGATATAAATTTGTCATTGGTATGGACAACATCAGGAATTAATCTCTAGAATTTAAAAAAAAAAAAAAAAAAAACGTTAAGAAAGTTAAGAGGAAAAGATAGTCAAACAATGTAAAACGAGAAAAATATATTTGGTCAAGACCTACCATATAATACCCTACACCATTGTGTATGAGCTTAAAAATTCGGGAAGGGATATTAAAACTGTGGCCAATTGTAGACCAATACTTTTACTATATGTAAAATAAAATATTCAAATACAGAATATATATGAATTTAGGGTGATTCCTGAAAGTGGGTTTATATGGGAGCTATGGTAAGTTATGGACCGATTCTCATTAAATTTGGCAATGTTGTCTCTACTTATATAAAACTTATATGCCGTTTATACTAAAACAAAAACTATTTAGCTTTTTAAAAACTTAAACTCAAAAACCAAATCGTTTACATACCTTATTTTCTCTCCATGTGGTTTTTATTGACACTTAATTTTGTAAGAAAGTTTATTTAAATACATTTTTTGTTGAGATTTAAAATCTTTAAATTAATATTTTAAAAATAATGTATGATTATTTATGTAAATGACAAATAAAATTAATAAAGCAAAGCAAAAATATAATTTTGTTCATAATATACAAAAACTAAAGTTATGAAATCAATTGAACAGGCTGTATCATAAATAATTATTTTAGTAGTTTTTATTTGATTTTCAACAAAAACTACACAAAAACAGTCTTTGATTTGTATGGAAAAACCAAATAATTTTATGTAGTTTTTCAATCAAAAACCAATTGAAGTCAAAAACTACTAGGTTTTGCTTGGTATATATGCCATATTATATAAAACTTTTTCGCACCGAATTTCATTAAAATATTGCTATATAAATAAGGCATTTATGACCACTAAACCTCTATTCCGGAAGGACATTTGTATGGGGGCTAGGTGAAACAATGGACCGATCCTAACTATTTTTATACCCACCATCAAGATTAAACTAAAGTTTATTTAAATACAAATTTATAAAAAATAAATGTGTCATTAAAAACCACTACGCAGAAAACAAGATATGTAAAGGATTTGGTTGTGTAAATTTAGTTTTTCAAAACCCAACTAGTTTTTGTTTTGGTATATACGCCATATAAGGTTTGTTTGCTATTGAAAATTAGCAAAATCGGTTAATAAACAAAAAAGTTATGGGCAAAATACTAGAAACTCAGGGTGTCCGTTGTAGCTTCATTTCACAATTTTCTGTTGATATAGTTCCAGGATCGATATAAACTCGGAAACAAAAAATGGCGGTGGTCCGCCCACTTTACCGCCCACCTCTCATATAACGTAAAATTTAATGATGGGTATAAAGATTCGGCCGAGCCGAATATAACATTCACCCTTGTTAATTCCAGCTTTGCAATTTGAGATATTAAAGAAAAAATTGGAAAAACATAAAAAGAAAAAATAGGTCGAATTTGGGAGACCCTGGTTTTCGCAGGAATAAAGTTTTTACAATTCTTTTCCTTTTTTTCGTACAATTTTTATATTTATTTTAAAAAGTATAAATATTGTATATCGTCCCTGCGCTGACTAAATTACCTTTTTAATAACTTTTCAGGAAATCTGAAAAACTGTTTAGTTTTGCAGTTTCTTTGTTACTTTGCTAAATTTTTACAAATTTTCTTCGTCTATGAATAGGCTTAGTAATACAAATTAAGTGTTTTATAAAAAAGAATTAAATTTTTGGCGCGTTTTGGAGAAAATCAACGAAAACTTTACATAAGTAATTTTGTGGAACAATTTTTTGTTAAGATATGATTGTGCTTTTCTTTTTGCAGGTTCTTAAGTTCATTTAAATATAAGTTTGAACTATGGAAGGAGGTATTATTATTAACATCTTGGTAAAATTACAACTTCCTAAAATAATTGGAACATGCTATTAAACGGTAATTTGTTGACGATCCCAGAAAAATCTTCAAAAAAATTAAACAAGCGCGAATGTTATATTCGGCTCGGCCGAATCTATATACCCACCATCAAGTATGAAACGGACACCCTGTGTTTCTAAAATTTTATTTAGTTGTGAAATTTGTGAGTACTTAACATAACAGTAACACATAGAGACGAAATTCTCGATTGACAATTGAACAAAATTGCTGTTTTGTAAACAAAAATTTGTTTTTATTTTCTTTTGGCAACAACAAAATGTATTTGATTACATGTATTTTGTTGTTGCATGAGTTAGGTTTTTGACAACTGACTTAGGTTTTTTGACAATTAGTTTCGTCTCTAGTTACTCTTTGGTACTTAATATCAAATATATTTGTAAAAAAAAAATTAAAAATAAAAATCGGCATTGTTTAAAAAAAATTACAAAATCCATTTCAAATTTTGTAGTACCGGCAGAATTAAAGGATGAATCACTTGATTCAAAGGCTGAATTATTACTTGTTTTTCATAATATAGTTTTAGTCATAACAGTTTAGATTGTCATATCAAATTATGTTCATATTTATATTGCGATAGTAAAATTGCTAACAAAATTACTTGTGGTCGTACTAAAGTAGCAGCAATTGCAAGAAACGTATTGGCTCCATGTTCACAAGAAAATGTTTCTAGTGCCTAAAAATAAAGTTTTTTTTTTTTTTTTTTTTTTTGGAATCTGCAGTAACGCATCGAATATTGCAGTACAATATTTTAGTATTAAAAATGGTATTCGTAGACAAATTATGGATTTCTATGAAGATCTAAATGAAACTTAAACAGATATTTTCAAAAATATTAAAAGAATAACTATAGAAAATAAACTAGATCTTCAGCCCCAATAATGCAGCTGTAAATTATGGTGTCCATAATTCCGTGTTTCAAAAATATAAAAATTAATGTGATAAACAATTGTGTAAAAAGTGCGTTGAATGCTTTATCAGTCGACGTGGAAAACATTGTAATAAAAGCATTTATATTACTCTGAGTTTTATATAATAAAATTTTGTTGAAAAGTTAAATTTTTTTTGGATATAATTGATGCGTCTACAATTTTCTTCAGGTTTTACTTTTATTTAACATTTGTGGTTATGTCAAGTCGATTTGTTTAAAATCAAGTTGAATTTTTCGAAATCTCAAGTTAAACTACCAAACAATTCTGGCAACCCTAATTGAACCCGTATTTCATGATTTTAAATAAGATAAAATTAACGATTTGCTAAAAATTCCTAAACTTAATAAATTATGTCAATTTGTGCGAAGACAAAAAATGTTGCAAGTGTACCCTCCTAAAATTAAAGATTTATGTGTCTGAAACTAATTCCCAAAATATTAGGAATCAATTATTTCACTTTCGTGAGCTGGACCAATTTTAAAGTACCTCCAAAAATATTATTTTCGATCAACACTATACACAACTTTTAATTTTTGATTAAAAGAAATCCAACATATAATAGGTAGCTCTCAGATGTCATTGGCAGTATGGTCAATGTCAATTGGTCAATTTTTATAAATTTCTTTACATTATTTTGATATTTGTTGTTAATAAATTAAAAAATATTGGATGAAACTTGGACCCGCTACAGCGAAAAAAGCTTCAGAAAGTTAGGTCAAAAAGTACAAATTTTAATCTTTCAAGATCAATATCTCGTAAATTAAAAGATCTTAAAAAATCTTTGAAATCGATTCAGATATAAAAATCAGTATTGTTTTTTAAAATGTTCATACCCGAAGTGTACAATTTAGAGATCCAGTGAACCCGCCCCCGGTAGGTCTATATGATGCAAACTCGCGGTCCTGCGTGAAATATAAAAAATCATTCACAAGATTTTGTCAGTTAATAAGACATATTAACTATGTTACTCCAAAATTGCGTTTTTTGAGTAATGACGTTGTTGTAGCCAATTAGTTATATTTTTTAACAATTATTATAAAAATTAATTAAATAAATTTCAAAAGTATTAAAGTTAATAACTTTTTGCAATTTTCATACATACATATATATTTGCTATAGGATTTACGAAATAAACTATTTTCTCTATTGATGATTAAAAGTACTTTTCCAGAAATCAATTAAATTTTTTTGATTTAATTTGTAATATTTCTTTCATATTTCATATTTTTTCAATTACATTTTTTTTAAGTTTTTATATTAAAATTGTATTACAAGTTTAACTTCCTTTTTTTATTAAAAAAAAAAAAAAAAAAAAAAACAATTTCATTCATTTTTATATGCAGTAAAAGAAAATCCTTTTTAAAACCCCTCTTCTATTACTGTGTTGATTTATTCATGAGCCAAATCGTATGTTGCAACAACATTGAATTGCAACAAGCATCAGTAAGAGCATCCAGCATTAGTTTAACTTTTATAAAAATAAATTTAAAAAAACTGAAATAAATATTTAGTTTAAACTATCATCAACAGATTATTTAAAACTTTGTTGTACTTTTTGTATGTTAGTATGTGTGTGTTTGCTTTTTAAGTAATTCTAGAACATGGAAAGGAAAATTCAAATACACAAACATATACATGTACACATATATAACACAAGGTAACAAAATTAAAAAATTTTAAAGGCTTGAAAAAACATTTTACTATTTTGATGTATTATGATTCCAGTAGTCCAAATATGGTCCAAATTTTTAATTCTATGGAGAGGTTTTTTTAAAATTTTTTAGACGTTTTTCCACATAATTAATAATAACTCAAAAAATGCTAGTCCGATATTATTGAAATAAACTTAGAAAAATTTATATTTACATAACCTTCATAACTTCGAAACTATTGATCGCATCAAATACAATTGTATACATCATTTAAAGATATTGTTAGCCAAAATTTTTGTAAATTTAGTTTAACAAAATCGGACAAGTTGTTTTAGAGTTATGACAACATAAGTGGAAAAATTAAAAAAAAAACTTAAATTTTGTGAAAATGAGCGAATTCACTTAATTGCGAATAAATTCGAAAAGAATCAATAGATTTTTATAATCGATATCTCATTTTGTTGCTACTACATGTGGCTTTGCGATAAAGTAATAAATCTGAACAGTTTTTGCCGTTTTCGATTTTTAATGATTTTTTTAAAACAAATAAACTTGATATTTTCACGTAAAAATATATTTTTTGTTTAATTTTTTTATTAAAACTCCGAAACTACTGAGCCGATTGAAACACAATATATAAGGGGAGTAAATGTTATGTAAATATAAATTTTCCTAAGTTTATTTCAATAATATCAGACTAGCACTTTTTGAGTTATGATTAATTATGTGGGATAACGTCTAAAAAAATTTATAATTTTATATAAAAATTTAAAAAAAAAAAAACCTCTCCATAGAATTTAAAATTTGGACCATATTTGGACTACTGGAACCATAATACATCGAATCTATATAGTAGTTATTGAAGCCTTTTTTTGCTGTTCACCTGTGTAATCTATAAACATATTTATGTTGCTGATTTATTGGTTATTGCCTGGGTAACTTAAATTTTGTAACCTACATGTTCTGGTTTCAATATTTTTTGTACTTTTTTTTTCCTATTTAAAGTATATACAGCAAACAGTCTTTAATTTTTATCGAGTTGGTTTAAATTAGAAGTATTTCGAAGTCTTTTGAGTATCTGAAAGATTGTTTCAAATCGAACACATTTCTCCATTTTTTTTTTCCATATTAAATGATACCGTAATTCATCTTTTAATTTAAGAAAATTAACAACAAATGTATTTCAGCTTTTAATTCATTTGATTAACTATTTAATTTGAACTTTTGAAGCATTAGGATTTATGGGAGAACAACTTGTTGAAGAAATAATTTTTAATCAAATAATAAAAAAGTAAAAAAACATAAACTAGAAGCAAATAACTCAAATATGTTAAGTTTTCAATTTCTCCAATTTTTTTACTTCTACTTAATAAAATATTTCATGTGTCTCTCTAATGCTATAAAAATGTATTGTTAGTATATTTTTTTCAATTTCATTTAAACCAGCTTAAGGGATTTTAGATATCAGCTAAGATTTATTTTAATATTGATGGGCAACAGTTTTAAATCATTCAAGTTGTAAAATATATAAAAAGTATTGCGTACTATAAATTAAGTACATACAATTCAGCTTAAAAAATATAACCAATTGGTTAATCTCTTTGAAATTCTGATTTTGTTAAAGACTGTTATATTCAAGTTTTAAATTGAGAAGAAAAATTAATCTTCTATTCGTTTTTAGTAACATATTTAAAATTTTCTGAAATACCTTTCATAAGAGCTTTGTTGTGCTTTCTGTTCTTTTTTTTTTTTTTTTTTTTTTTTTTTTGTACTTTAAGTATTTAAAACATATAATAAATGTTTAAAATTTTCTTACATTTTACACGTTTTTTTGACACAATGTCAATCGTGGATGTAAAATTTTTAACTGGTTTTGATCTATATTCATTTTTATGACACGCATATTTATTGTGTTTACGGTTTTTTTATCATAACTTTTTTCCCGATTCACATTTTGGTGCCAAATCTAGTTGGAGTGTAATTCGACACATTATTTAGTATTTTAATTGATAGATTACGACATTGTATTTTCTTTGATATATCATTTACCGTAATTATCATTGCTAAACTAGCACTTTTTTGATTTGAAGTTGGTTGATACAAGGTTTTCCAACCGGTTTTAAAACTGGTTTTTTCAATGTGCTGTTAATTTTTCGAATATCGAATAGACCGGTTTTTTAAACCGGTACTAAAAAAAAACATGTACTAAATACAGATATTCATAAAGTATGATTTCTAATGTTTTAAAAATATATTTTAAGGTAAAATCGAAATTAATTCTGTAAGATTAAATAAATAAATTAGTAATAATTATCCTGAATGTAATTTGTTTTATCAATTTTAGCACCTGTAATATTTTTACACCTAATTTAAATGTTTTAATCTCTCCTTTTTTTATTTTTGATCCAGTATTTCTTTTTAAGAGATGTTGTATTAAAAAAAGTTTCACCTGCAGAATCGTTTCAATAAAATTGATTCTGGCTTTTTCCAATTAACCCATGGTTTATACTAAGTAAAAGTTAATATCATTTTTGATGATTATTTTCTTACAATTTGTATACCCTACACTATCATAGATGGAGAAGGTATTATGCGTTTGTGCTAATGTTTGTAACACCCAAAAACGATGTCCATCTGACAGTCTGTCCGTCCATGTAAACCTAGCCCCCATACCTACCGGAAAAGGGGTTAAACATAAATCCCTTAAATGTAGCAAGAATTTTCGCACATGTAAGTTCCACATAAGTTTTAATCTGTGTGCCGAATTTCATGAAGATCGGTCCATAATTGACCATAGCTCTCATATAAATTCATATAAATGTTAGTATTGACGTAATATTCTGTATTCGTATATTTAATTTTACATTTAATACAAGTATCGGTACACAGGTCTAGAAAAAAAGAAGACCCTCCCGGAATTTTGATGCGGACAATGGTGTAGGGTATTGTCGGACATAACCGACTATATCCTTCTTTCTCGTTCTTAATGGGTTAATAGTTATTTCCAAAAATAATTATGTTTAACAAATTTTAACTTTTTTTTTAAGAAATGTAGTCTTTTGATAGAAATATTAACTTCTGCAAAAAACCGGTTAACCGTTTTTTTCTGAATTTAAAAAAGTGAAACCGATTTTTTCGAAATACCAACTATTCGAATATTCGAAAACTGGTTTCTCCAAAAAGTCGAATAATCGATCACCCTAGTTGATACAGTGTTCAACAAAATTTGCTCAAAATTTATTTTGTGTTATTTTCCAATTTTTAAGTTAAGTGAATTAAGACTTTGGATCTAATAAAATGTATTACATATTTAATCGCGGATTCAGAAAAGTATCCGATCTATATCCCATTGCTTACAGCGACTGAAATATTTTCGTTTAAAAATTAAAAATTTAAAAAAAAATAAAAATTTTTTTAAGAAATTTGTCCAACATTTTTTTCTGATGTTTTACAATTTTTTTTTTTTACCTCGTTGACAGATATCTCGAAATTCAAAATGTAAACGTATATATATTCTCAAGACTTTAGAGAATCAGAAACCTTTTAGCTTTTTCCAATACTTTATACTGTAGCTTAAATATTTGCAATTGAAAATTAAAAAAAATGTTCGTTTAAATTAGGGTAGTCAGAAAGCCTTGAATGACCTTGATTTTCAAGATATTTTAGTAGTTGTCAAGTTACAAGTTCAAATGTAATTTGTCAAATTGAAAACAGTTCGACAAATTACATTTTTTTTTTTTTTTTTTTTTTTTTTTTTTGTAAGCGATAATCTCAAAGAATATTTTCGTATCTTACAGAATACAATGGATTCTGATTTTTAAAACCCTTAAGGCGAAACTTGTATGATATTAAAACTTCAAAATATTATTGTATTGAGTCAATATAATATAATTTCAATTGTATTGAGTCTATATAAAGAAACTGTACCACTGTTTGAAGTCGACTGTCAAGTTTATTTTTGCAAATTAAGCTCGTTTTTTCAGAAATGTCAAAAGTTAGATCACAATTTGAATCTGGCATTTCTAGTTCACATGCTTTAATTATTGGTCCTGAGAGGACATAATGGGTTATTTTACATAAAATTTTATCTCTTCAGTTTGTTTTTAATAAACGAATTTAAAATGCCAGTTTTTTTGTGAAGAAAATTTGTATGAAATATTGGACATGAAAGATAACACAGAGTTACAAAATGTTAAAAAAATTCTGCTGCTCGGGGTTTCTTAGTTAATTCGGATACACGGTATTAATATGTACTAAGCCTCTAATCCACTTTTTTGAATTGACTCTAGTTTTCGTGATAAATCGCGACTTGTAAAATTAAGGAGGCTGCACTATATATTGAAACATATCTCCAAAATGACATATGATTTTGTTCAAAAAAATTATCAAAAAATTCTAACTAAAATTATCTTCAAGTCATACTTACATTACTTTTTTAATACCGTGAACAGTTATGGAGATATAAAGCCCATCTTTTGAGAAAAATTTAATTAAATTTTATTTAAATAAATTTCACGAATTTTTTTTAAATATTAAAAATTCGAAAGTGTCAAAAAATCAAATTTTGTTTCTTTAATCATAAAGATAAATTTTGTGCAAATAAAACAAGGCATATTTCATTAAAATCAATTCATAAGTTTTTATTTTATTCACAAATTAGTTAAAATACTCATTTACAAATTACATAGAAAAATTAAAAAAATCACAAAATCATTTTTTTAATTTTTCTATGTAAATTGTAAATGAGTATTTTCACTAATTTGGGAATAAAATCAAAATTTAGTCATTGATTTTAATAAAATATATCTTCTTTTATTTGAAACAAATTTATCTCAATGCAATAATAAAAATTTTAATTTTTGACACTTTTGAATTTTTATGATTTTTGAAAAAAGCTCATTGATTTGCATGGTTAGAGTGGTGTTCCTACATTATTTAACAAAAAAAAGCATTAGTCAGTACAGTCGAAAGTGTATTCTTTCGTATAACTTAGGAACGCTAAAGATGCCAGCAATACAAATTTTTCACAACGAAAAATTCAAATTATAACCATTTTTTTAATAATATTAGACATAAAAGATAGATTTGCAATTCAGTGATTATATATATATATATATATATATATATATATATATATATTATATACCGATTATAGGGAATCTGTTTCATAAATCATATTAATTTGGCAAATTTAGCAAAAGTCTAGGTAAATCTGAAGCAACAACCTTTACTGAGGCGCAATATCTATTTATCATTCATGCAAGGATTTTTTCGTACGTAGTCCTGTTGCAAGAAAAAAAAGTTCGGCTATGCCAAATCATAAATACCCTTCACTATAAAATGCAGGCAAAAAACAAAAGAGACATCGAAAAATTATACTTTTAAAAAATTTAACTAATTTTTATATTTGTGCTATTTAGTTTTTCAAAAATATAATGATTTAACATTTTCAAGTACATTTCCGGCTGTAGTCATCATTTCAAATTGTTACGTAAAAGGTGTTAAAAAAAATGAAATTCGGGTTTCTGAAAGTGCATTCTCTTTTCTAAATCCTGTTTTGGAATTTTATAACATGTTTATATGAAAGGAATACGTAAGAATATTATATTCGGCTTGGCCGTATCTATATACCCACCATCTCTAACTTTTTAAAATTACACCTTACTGGAAGGAAGTAAAGTGGGCAGATCACGCTTTTTTGGTTTTTGAATTTAAATCTATCTGTACAAAATTTCGTTGTCGTACATGCTTTTGTTTAAGAGATATCAGCAGAAAAGCATGAACTAAGTTACAACGGACACATTGTGTTTCTAGTATTTCGCTTATTAACTGATTTTTCCCATTTTCAGTATTAAACAAACATTAAATAAGATAAATAAATTTCAATCAAATATTAAATCTATAATCCATTAGAGATTTGATAGTTGTTACAGTCACTTTTTTGGAACTGTTTGCCCATCTCCTTTTAAAATCAATTCTGTTTTCTCAAGAGCCCAATATCTTTCCACTGGTCTTAGCTACAGACAATTTTATTATTTTGGTAACAATCCAAGGCTTTCTTATCGCGCGGACATGATGACAAATCGTGCAAAAAATATGTAGACATATTGTGCTCTCTTATGAAAGGGAGAAGCTTTTTTTGCAAACTTTCTTTGGTGTATATTTCGGTATTTATAGAGTCCACTGTAACAAATGTCTTTCTTCCTTTGCCGCATACCAGGATTTTTTTAATTGTGTCTGCTTTTGGTTCCTAAATAAGATTTGGTTCTTCAATATTTATTCAAGCATTAGCAACATAAAAATTTTGCCCCGGAAGCTGCAAAAAATCTGCCAGTATATACGTTTCGTCATCCATTATATAACATGAGTAATTTTGTATGAAATCTGATTTTAATTTCCGTACCCTATTCTTGGCTTCTAAATTTTTTGCAGCATTCTTGTCAGGAACCTTTTGAACTTTATACGTTTTCAAGACTGCATTCGCTTTAAATTATCGACCTTCCCAATATCATTTCTTCCCGAACCAGGTTTCCTATCAAATTCTCCTGATACTGTTTAAAACAGTTTGACGGAAGACTTTTAATTCTTTGGCCAATTTTTTTCAGAACAATTTGGATTTTTTTGAAAATTATTAATAATTTTAGCACATATTTCTTTTTCGTCACTCATTTTGATCAAACTTACAATAAATCAACATGGTTGTCATTAAAAATAATAACTGACATATTTTCCAAAGATCAAAAAAAAAAAAGCAAGCGCGAATGATATATTCGGCTCGCCGAATCTATATACCCACCATTAAGTTTTTTTAATTTTTACATTATATGGGAGGTGGGCGGTAAAGTGGGCGGACCATGCCCATTTTTTTCCGAGTTTACATTGGTTCATGAACTATTTGTACAAAATTTCGTTGACGTTTCACCTTATATGGGAGGTGGGCGTAAAGTTTATTTCCAAGTTTATATCGACCCTCGAACTATCTGTACAAATTTTTGTTATCGTACATGCTTTTGTTTAAGAGATATCAGCAGAAAAGTATGAAATGATGCTACAACGAACACCCTGTGTTTCTAGTATTTTGCCCATAACTTTTGTTTATTAAACGATTTTGCTCATTTTCAATACCAAACAAACCTTATATAAGGTAAATATTTAAGCCAAATTTCGTCTCCCTAGATTGTCTCGTTCGAGCCCTATCCTGCTTTTAACAGACGGACGTACATAGCTAGACAGACAGGACCCTGAAAATATATTTATGAGGTCTTAAATGATTCTTTTGACATGTTACACACGGAATGACAAAATCAATATACCCGCCATCTTTTTAATAGAAATTAAAAAATAAAGTGAAATCTTTGATACCCTTCACTATATTAACATACATTTCGACATCATAATACCATCTTACCGACTAATAATAAAATTTTCGCCTTAACACTGGGTCTACAAATAATTTTTTTATATCATAATATGTAACAGAGAGTGTCAAATCCGTTCTCTGAGAGAATTATTTAGTCCCAGTGTAAAGTATGCTTTCATATTTTCACATTTACAAATCTAAATTTTTTTTCAAACTACGAACTTTTGAATACGAAAAAAAAACAGTCATGGCAAGCATTGCTTTAAAAATATAAACAACAACAACAATTGAATATTTATATATTTTTGTATGTATGTACATACAAATATTTATGACCAACCTAGGAGCCGAGATTTTCTAAGGAATATTTCCTATAATTTGATGTATAAAACATATATATCCGATAACTTGGGCTTTCTGAAAACTGATTTAAACAGACAGACGAACAGACGGAAAGACGGACATCTTTACATCGACTCCCCTATCAATAAAGATCCAGAATATATATACTTTTTGGGGTCTTAGATGCATATTGTAGAAATTACAAACGGAATGACAAACTTATATACCCTTTACACCTGTGGTATAAAAAGAAAATTAATTTTTATTATAGTTCACAATAGAGTTAATAAATATATTGCTAATGGATGGTAATATATCTTGTACATGATACTATTTTCGGATCCAAACACATATGGAACTCCATATATGTATAAATATAGTGAATTTCAACTGAATAGGTTCAAGATTTTCGTTTTTATTTTTAAAATAATAACGAAAATTTATGTGTTTTTCATAATAAATTTTAAAGTCCTCATTTCTAAGATATCTACAAGCAAAATAAATTTAAGTAATAACTAATTACGATTTTTTTTTTTTTTTTTCTAACAAGAGGATTTTTTAGGTATTCAATAAAACAACAAGATGTATTGATTAATATGGTTCTTTTTTATTTTGTTATATTATTCGGAAATTATTAATAATAAGAATAGCCTTTATTATTTAATTTATCCTAAAAAAATATATTTAAATGCACTGTATATGATCCATCCATATATTTATATTATATATGTAAACATTTTTTTACATTTCAATAAATTGTAATAAATCAAAAACATTTAATAATACTCCCTTTTCTCCTTTATGATAGATCTGCATAAGTTACAAATAAAACGACGAAAATTGTATTCAAATCTTTCGATAAATGTCGTCCATATTCTTAATTAAGTGATGATGTCTCCAAAAAATATGTTTTTTTTTTATCTTATAAGAAATTTTCATTTTTAATATAATGGTTTATTTCAAGAACTATAGTCAATTCAAAATAAGTAATTTTGAATAATTTAAACTATCGCAATTCACTTCAAATCATAAAATAATCCGATATACTTCATTTAATTTTTCAGTTTTTAGATCAACTTCATTTAAACCAATACTTTTTTTGCTTTCCAAAATCCATAAAGGATCGTTAAATTATTTATGTTGCTTAACAGTTTTATATAAAAACATTTTTTTTTTTTTTTTTTAAGAAAATGGTTCCCTTTTTTTTAGCTTACCACACTTTACATACTACCCCTCGAATAGTCAGTCTCATATTATTTAAGATCTCTCTTACTCCCTCGACTTACTTGGTATTATTGTTAATTACCGCTGCTAAATGGGTAAAATAATGTTTAAACGGTTTATAAATTTTCAAAATTGCTACACTACTTAGAAATAAAATTTATGGGTTTATAAGATTTATACCTCAATATTGTTTTTGTAGTACATAGTATTTATATTACAATAAAGAATATTTCCTAAAGGAAACCAGCAAGAACGGATTGTAAGCCAACTCCAGCGTTAACATAAGAACCCACCTAAAAGACAAAAAAGAAAGACAAGTTTAAGTATCTTTGTTTGCACGACTGGGTTTAAGTAAAACATATATTAGATAGTTAAAGTTATTTTTCTTATTTTATGTTAAGGATTTGTATTATAAATGTTTTTATATGTTTATGTAAGTTTTACGAGAGCGAATATAAATAAAAAAATGTCAGAAGTTAGTTGTAGTAATTGCTTTCCAAGTATTATTATTAAAGTTAGTAGTTTAGTTAAGTAATAGTTCAAATCTAATAGGGACATTTTGTGAAAATAGAAAATATTGTGACAAATATTAAAGGAATTAAAAGTTTTAAGAATTAATTTGAAATGAAAATGTCTAAAGCACTAATGCTTATTATTATTATTTTTTTTTTTTTTTTTCAAGAATAAGAACTTGAAAAATTTCACTAATCCTATAGATGTTTCTATAAATTTTAATTACACTGGTCGACAAAAAAAAAAAAAACAAATACAACACCATATACGAATAATTGGACTTGATGTATTTTGATGTGATAAACACGAATTTGCTTTCAGTTTTTTTCCACCAGGTCTGAATTTTTTTTATGAGCATGTCAAATATTTCGCCCATAGTAAGGCCATTACTCTAGTATAATTCCTTATAACTTAAGAACGGTGTGTACGATTGACATAAGTAATACACCAAAAGATGCGTACTAAAAATATCTTCAAATCTCTCAAACATATGTGCTCAATAGTTTCGAAGTTATTTTGAAATAAGTTGCAAATTTTCATGCAAAATTTTAGATTTTTTTGTTAATACAATTTTTTTTAATAAATTAAAACTTCTAAAATGTTTCACTTTATCATCTTTATCTTAAAGATGGTAATGCTGCAAATCAAATAAGGCATATATCTTTAAAATTGATGCATAAATCTTGATTTTATTCACAGTTAAGTAAAAATAACCATGTTACATACAATTGTATAGAAATACAATTGTAAAAAAAATATTTTTTTAATTATTTCTTGAAACAAAAATAGGTAAGTGTGGATTTTGACGAGTTAAACAAGAATCTGCATTCACTTTTTTTCTATCATGTACAGATTTCTTTTTATGGGCATGACTAATATCATCAATTTATTCAGCGGTCACACTATAAAATTCGAGAATGGTTTGTTAAATTTAGGCTATAACTCAAGAATCGTTTACACGATTTTGATAAATGATACACCATACGAAAATTGTCTTCAAGCTGTGTCAACAATATTTTTTATTCGCTCAAGAATTTCAGAGTTATGGATCAAAATTTTCACGACATTTCAAATTTTGTTTTAATTTTTTTTTTTTTTTTTTTGCTACTAATTACCAAATAACTACGGAAATATTAACTGAACAAAAAATTATGTAGATTTAGCTTAAGGACAATTTAAGTCGCTATATTCGTTCTCGAGATATACAAGTTTGACTACCTAAAGGCGGGGTCATACTAGTCATGCACATAAAAAAAAATCGATTCGGGATAGAAAAAAAGTAAAAGCTGATTCCTATTTAGCACGTTAAATTCCATCTAACCCACCTATTTTTTGTTTTTTTTTTTTTTTTTATTTAAGACGAAAATTTTTTTTTTTTGCCACTTAACTGTAGGTATGCATGGGTATCCTAACTTAACTGTGAATGCAATCATGATTTGTGCATCAATTTTTATGATAAGTTGCTTTATTTACTTTGAGATTAAGATGATAAATTGAAACATTTTTAATGTTTTCACTTTTAAAAAGAAGTTTTAGTAAAAAAAGAAATTTTGAATTTAGCATGAACAATTTTTTTTTTCGAACACTTATTTCGAAATATCTCCAAAACTATTGAGCGAATACAAATTTGTTAGTAAAACGACTTAAAGGCAGTTTTATTCCACATATTTTGGTGTATTTTTTATAAATCGTGCATACCGTTTTCGTTTTATAGTGAAACATATTCGAGTAAGTGGCTTATTTAGGGCGCAATATAAAATCTCGACCTGATAGGAGAAAACTGAAAGCAGATACGAGTTTAGAATGCTAGTCCACATATTTTTATTATTATTTTTTTATTTTTTTGAAGGAGCACGAAAAAACATTTTTTTTTTTTTTTGTTCACCAATGATCAGTGAAATTCTTCATAAAGGACAATCACCAGAACTATAAGGAAAATTTAAAAAGTTATCATATAAAATCCCCATTTTTGACACACATACATATGTATATACATTAGACTGCACCAAAATTTACCAAATTTTCGAATTTTGACCGTAGAATCGTTCTTTGGATTGCGTTTATATTTGAGGTCCGTACCGCATCGGATCTGAAGTTTGTAGTGTGCGTTTATATGAAAAAAGTTAGTCTTTTTCCAGTTTTTTTTTTTCTTTTTTTGCTATTAAATACTTTATTTTGCACTAAAAAAGAAAATCGATGCAAAAACTTTAAAGTTATTACGAATTTCTCATACCATTAATGTGTGTTTGAACACTTGTTTAAGGAGTGTACAACGAAATTTTTAAGTTTTTGATAAATCTGTGGCCAAAAGGAAAAACTACATAACTTGAATTATGTCATATTTCCTTTTCTTAATTTTTATAATTGATATATTTCATTACATATTGTGTAAATTTTTTAAAGAAATCTATCCATTACTTTAGGAAATAGTAATCTGAATAACAACATTCTTGTTTTCGAAATGTAAAAAATTTATAAATTAACATATGCTTTTTTTTCCATATTTCCTATATTAAAATTCATGATTGAATTTAACATACTTATTTGAAATATGTAGTTTTCTAAGACATAAATTTTATTTTTATAATATTTTGGAAATGGAATAAGTACATAACTCAACATATTTATAATATATTTTAAAATTCCGTTTTGGAAATAATTTATAACGTGGGATATTATTTAAACAAAATATAAATTTTATAAAGGGAAAAACACCATTACCTTTTTGCTATATTGTTCGATAACTAGTATATATACGGTTCCATAAATATACCAAATAACTTTTACACGAATTGCGCATATATTTACACGGAAGGTAATTTAAAATTGTATACCAATAACCTTTAATTTCAATTTTAAACCTTAAAAATGGTCTCCTGAAAAGTAATACAAATTAATTATGTAGGTTTTCCTTTTCGCCACAGAAATGTTTAAATAAAAATCAATTTTCAATTCAATTTGAACCGTAATTACCAAAAAAAATCATTTTTGTTTCCGCAGGATAATTAAAACACTTTTCCATGCTCGGTTAAAAAAATTTAAATTTTTGAAGACTGTATCAAAACTCTACTTTCAAACTTTAATAAAGGTTATTAAATTATTGCGGTAATAACCACTCTGCTAACTATACCCATCGCAGATGTAGACACTGCTTCTAAGCCAGATAATATTTTATTCAGTCACAAAAAATGTTACCGGGAACAAAAGTCCGACAAGGTATACAAGAAATTACAATCTGGAACTTTATCTTATGCAATCAACAATCTAGTATTCCCCAAAATTTGGGAGTGTTAGAAAACTTCACACAAGTACTTGCTCAAAACATTACCTCTCTTAATCAAAACATGATTAATTTCATGACATTCTTTCGAGCGAAGAACCAAATAATACAAAAAAATTAGTTATTTGAAAATTTTTTTCTGGAATGCAAACGGCTTGAACCAATATAAATCATGATCACAAACCTACCTAATGTGGCTATAATAGTTCCAACCAGGGACAGAAAATAATCATTATTCTTGAAATTTTAAACAAAAAAATCAGATACAAGGAACAACCGGATAAAAGTTTTAAATACAGAAATGTCGGAATCCGGAATGATTTTTATTTTTTTGATTAATGATTATTTTTGATTTTTATTTTTTCGCTCAACTCATAATCATTATTTTTTTGCTCAACTCATAATGATTATTTTTGATTTTTACTTTTCTTGCTCACAATATAAAACTTAACATGAGAAATGAAACTATTACGTAATTTTTAATAAAAAAGATTTCTCATCGTAAATTAGATTTATTTACTGAAAGGCAAGTAAGATGATATATTTTTCATCAGATTTTTAAAAATATATCCAAATTTTTTTATAAAATTCGAATTTTTTTTTTTTCTAATTTTTTTTTTTTTTTTTTAATCAATTTTTTTAAAAATAAAATTATTTGCAATAAATCAAAGTTATTACTTTGATTTATTGCAAAATTTTTTACTAGATAAAAGTTTAATTTCTCATGTTGTTTTATATTGTGAGCAAAAAAATCAAAATCAAAAATAATCATTAAAAGTTGAGCGAAAAAAAAAATCAAAAAATAATGATTATTTGTTGATTTTTATTTTAAAAATCATAATCATTACGGTCCTTGGTTCTAACTGTTTTATTTAATATGATCTTGACATAGATGTTTTTCCAAAAGCATGGAAAACTTCGCAGATCATTTTAATACCAAATCCAGGAAAAGACTTGACAGTACCAACGACGTATAGACAAATTATTATTTAAACATTTATAAAAAAATTAAAAATTTCATTGTTCACTCCTTACACAAGTGTTGTAAAACACATTTATGATCTGAGGAATTCGTAGTTACCTTAACATTTTTGAATCGACTTTCCCTTTTTATATCCTATTTGATAGGTAATTATGTGTAGATTAAACTTTTTTAGCATTTAGGTGCAAAGCAAAGTATTTAATAGCAACAACTTTCTCAAAACTAAAAAAAGATCAATTTTTTTCCGTATAAACGCACCCTACAAACTTCAGGTCCGAATGAACAATTCTAGGGGGAGTTACGGTCAAAATTCGAAAATTGGTAGATTTTGGTGCATTCTAATGTACACACGCATTATCACTACAAGAATTTAAGGTTATCTCTTTTATTCTTTTTTTTTATATTCACAGAATTATACTTCAACCAAACAAAGTTAAAAATTTAATTAAATAAAGCTGTCAACTTAAAAGTTTCCAAAAGTTTTTTACCAACATATTCGTAAAGATGGATTGAAAGGATTTTTCTTTGTTATAATATTTGATGTTTACTGATGAATTGAAATCACATAATACAAACACAAACAACAAATTTACTTTTTTAACATAACAATAAAACAACGAAAACGTTTTTATATAATTTTATTTTATTTTTTTGACAGAATAATGTCTATGAAAAGTATTTACTACAATAGAAGATATGGAAGTATTTTTCCTAGTAATATGTCATTGCTCTAGATTGACAAATATTGTATTATATAAGTGCTTTTATAGATTGTTAAATAAATATGAAACGTATACAGCACCTACATATCAAGGGCTTATATTCAAAATGGGCCTCATGCACTTTTTGTTTTTGGGCTATCTACAAACAATATATTTTTTTAAGGAAAAGCGGGCTATCTGCAAGTTTTTGTTTGTTTTTCAAAGTAATGTAATAATAAAAATTGATAAGTAATGAGAATTTTCTTTACGATTTGAACTTTTTCAAACATTTTGAATTAGAATCTTAATATATCTCATAAAAATTGAAGAAAGTCTGAAGAAAAAAGCCATTGAAGTTAGATTTTTAACCATTTTTAGATGCTTATAGATCATACGCGGGAGCACTATACCCTAGATTTAAAGACAAGAATGAAAAAATTTAAATTAAATTCGAGATTATAGCAAAATATCATAGATACCAGAAGCAGTTTCTTAAATAATTATAATTAAACAAAAAGTACAATAAACATCATCTTTAAAGGTTTTAATAATTTTTGAGTTGTTGATATGCAATTTAATACAATTTTAATTGGTTCAAAAAAGTTTTTTTGCAACATTTTTTTCTCATGCAATTTTTTTTTTTTTTTAAATTTAATTTATAATTTTAATTTTGAACACATTTTCGTCCTTTTAGTAAACACACCAGTTATTTTATATTTCTAACGATTAAAAATGGTCCAGACAAACACAAAATTTCGCTATTTATACCCTACACCACCATAGGTGGTTGTATAAGTATAAAAAAGTTTTTATACCCTACATCACCATATGTGATGTTTGTAACACCCAAAAATATTGGTCTAAGACCCACGTTTATTTATACCAATCGACTTAGAATCATTTTTTGAGACGATTTAACGATGTCCGTTCGTCCGTAATCAAACTACAGGTTGCAAATTTAAATTTAAGTTAATGAAATTTGACACGATTTGGTTTCTTATAGTCCAAGGACGAAGCTTATTGAAATTGGTTATAATCGGTCAATTTAATTAACGGGCATGAATCACATTAAAATGTTACAATCAGGTTAATCTTCGACACAAATAAGTTCTATATAAATGTAAATGATAGTGACAAATTTTACGAAGATCGGTCCATAATTTACTATAGCTCTCATATAGGGTCCACTTTCGGGAATCACCCGAAATTGAATAAATTCATATAAATGTTAGTATCGACGTAATGTTCTGTATTCGTACGTTTTGTTTTACACACAATTGGTCTCAAGTATAAAAAAGATCCCTCCTCGAACTTTGATGTACACAATGGTGTAGGGTACCACATGGTATTGCTTAACTGACTATATCTTTCCTTCTCGTTAGTTTTAAATAAACATTTTTAGTATATCCTACACATATGTATATAGGATTCAAATACAAATATATTTACCTATACTATATCTTATTTACGTAAACACTAGGAACTTTAAATAAATAATGAATTAAATACTTTGAATTTTTACAAAAGTTCGCATATCTCTGATTAAGATATGTATAAGAAATATTTTCTACATGTGAACAATATTAAATTAAACAATAGCGAATGTTATATTCGGCTCGGCCGAATCTATATATCCACCATCAAATTTTTCAAATTTTACGTAAAGTGGGCGGGCCACGCCCATTTTTTCATTGGTCCTTAAACTATTTGTACAAAATTTCGTTGACGTTTCACCTTATATGGAGGTGGGCCACGCCTATTTTTGGTGTCCAAGTTTATATCGATCCTCGAACTATCTGTACAAAATTTCGTTATTGTACATGCTTTTGTTTAGGAGATATCAGCAGAAAAGTATGAAATGATGCTGCAACGAACACCCTGTGTTTCTAGTATTTTTCCCATAACTTTTTTGTTTATTAACCGATTTTGCACATTTTTAATGCCAAACAAACCTTATATAAGATAAATTTGAGCAAAATTTCGTACTCCTAGGTTGTCCCGTTCGAGTCTTATCCTGCTTTCAGCAGACGGACAGAAGAACGGACATAGCTAGATCGACTCAAAATCCAACCTGGACCCAGAAAATATATACTTTATGGATTCTTAAATGATTTTTTCAATATGCTACACACGGAATGACAAAATCAATATACCCCCCATCTTTATGATGGAGGGTATAAAAAATAGATTAATGGCTTAATACTTATTAATACCGTGAAAGAAGGATATTGCTCGAACGGGACAACGTAGGGGGATGAAATTTAAATCAAATATATATAAAAAAAAAATATATCAAAAAATTTTAATTAAGATTGCTTTAAGTCATTCTTATATTTCTTTTTAATACGGTCAACAGTAATGAAAAAAAAATAAAAAAAAAATCATAAAAATTCTAAAATGACAGAAATTAAAATTTGTATTCCTTAATCGTAAAGATAAATTTTTTGATAATAAAACAAGGGATATTTCATTTAAATCAATGAATACATTAAAAAAAAAAAACTTATTTTAGCTTTACAAAGTATTGTTAAGCTAAATTCCTTAAAACTGTATGCAAAAACGTTTATTAAGTTAAATATAAAAACGTAATCTAAATATTTTAAAGTAGGTATGAACTTACATTAAACTTACTACAAGTGACATTATGATAAATTTCCTATTTCTCTTTGTGTTTTGCAAAAATTCTCGCTTGTTTCCCCCTATTCTAGTCTTCTATACCTTTCTTCTTCTTAAGACCGATATATTTATTCATTATAGGTCCGATTTGTCTATCCCAGACAAATATTTAAAGAAAAAATCAAAAAAAAAATCACATAACATCCCATAAAAAAGTAATAAAAATGTAAAAAATGTTTTAGTGATGTACGTTCAATCAAAACAAATAAAATATACTCGTTGTTCGAATACTTATTTTATCCGTTCCATAAAATTTGTCATATTTTAGCTTTTTAACTTTTATTTTTTGTATTTCTACTAAGTTATAATAAAAATGGAAAAACAATATTTGAAAAATAATTAATTTAATATTAAAACAATAAAAAGTTTTTTTAAAAAATTGAATAACCGAATGTATTAATATTCGGTAGTTTACAACTTTAACTATAAAGAAGGGAAATAATACAAGTGTTTTAAAACAATGTTTTTGCATGCGTTTTTTTAACAAAAGTTTGTTAGCCTTTAAGTATTGGGTAAGAAAAGTGTACTTGAAAGCAAAGTTAATAAAATTTTTTGCATACGGCTGTAAATATTTTAAAAAAATAAGAAGTTTTCTACCATAAATTCCGCCGATATAGAGCAATATTGCTGATTTTTAATTTTAATAATTTCATTAAGAATGCAAAAGTAAATATTATAATAATACAGGACTAATAATACAGGACTATAAATTGGTACTATAGGAAAATTAGATGAAGAAATGACCTATCCTTTGGTGCCTTATAAATATTGCTAAAAGTCGGCGAGTTATTCGCAGTTGAAAGTGCAAAAAATCATTTTATGCATTTTATGATACCTTTAATGTTTTTTTTTTTTTTTTAGTACCCGCTATATTTCAGACCAATATAGTAAAATTTTAAGGATAATTATACCAACCATCTTCTAAAGATATTTACTCTTGTGTTGCATATAATTATCAGAAAATCTTTTCCTGGTCCAAGTTAGGGTGTCCGCATGTGTATAATTTCCAATAAGGCAACATATTAAAATTACAATAACAAAATTAAAAAACTAGGTGCACATACTTGAGCAAGACAAAGGACTATATCTACAAGATGGTACATAAAAATGTACTTCAGCAAAATTGTTGCAAATTTTATATTCTATAGATGTTGTAATGTACATAAGAGCGAGATATATGCAAACAATTGATTTTTGGAACCTTTAACCGCGAATATCCCTTGTAGCAAAAAGGTTTTGTTGCGACAGTGTGAGCTGGATTCAACCAGTTCGGAGGTGGATAAGGTGGACTTGGGCAAACGATGAAGAGTGGTGTTGAGGTCGCTGCTAATGCTGCTAGTGATGCAGGTGGAACGAAGTGTGCTTAATAATATAATAATTTTTCAAATGTGACCTATAAGAAAACATGTTTTCCTATTTGTCTATTTGACCACATGACATCAAGTTTGACTATATTTGTTGTCTGTTTGAACAAACAAAAATGGAAAAATAAATGTGCGTAATGTGACCCAAATATAAAGTACATATTACTTTCTAAACATTTTATGTACGTTCGGGCAAACAAATTCGAATTAAATATTTTCCTAATGTAACCTTATTTTAAGTTAAAAAATTTTATTACCAAATTTGTGGAAAATATAACACTTTTAATTTCAGAACATTTATGAGGTATTGCCATTTTTTGAGAGAGTACAAATAAATTAATTTCGACATAAAACCGTATTTTTAATACTTTAAGCACACAATATGACTACGAAAAGTCCTTACAAGTTTGGACTGATAATAATATATATATATATATATATATATATATATATATATATATATATATATATATATATATAATTTTAACATTATGGAGATTAAATTAAAAATCTAGCGATAAACAATTAGGATTCTTGTATATTTTTGAAAGAGTGTAAAATAAAGCCTACTATATAGTATCACTTCTAGGTCAGCTTTGAAAATATTAGAGTATGATTAAAAACGTGACTGTATAAAACATATTTAGTCCATTTATCTTCAATACAAATACACCCATTTACATATGAATATAAATAAATATACATCATATGATACATTACAAGAGTAATACAAAAACTATATTACTAACAAGTTGCACTTCTTTACATATACAAAAATGCATATGTATGTGTTAGGGATACCAAACGGGACTGGTTTTTGCAAATCCCGGGATTCCGGGATTTTTCGGGACTTTGGGATTTTTCGGGATCCCGGGATTGTTATTTCATATGAAAACACATTTTAAATATAAGGAAAAATTTAAATTTAATTATTAATTCCTATTCTTAAAAACAAAACATAAGGTTTGTTCGTTTAAAATTCTAGTAAAACTAGTAAAAGAGAGATATTTAAAAAATTTAAGAAACAAGCTTTTACTTAAAAAAGTAAGAAAATGGAAAGTAGTGAGATAAATTTTAGTGTAAATAAAAAATAAAATATTTATTTAATTTTTTACTCATATTAAATGGATACCTGGAAATATCTCAAAAATACGGGAATATGAATCTTTGCAGATAATTTTTCACATAAAATTGCCATTATCTAAGGATATGTACAATATAAAGCCTTGTTGAATATCATCGATAGTTAATATGTAAACTATAGGTTAATTTCGAAGATGTTTTTCCATAATAGAGTTTGACCCTATATGGTAGAATTCAACACAAATAAAATCGTTTGTAAATTAAACCACCAAATACATTTTTTTAACATTGGACTATAATTAACTATAAGCCATATAAATGGACCTCTCCTAATTTACTTAAACGGGCATTAATCAGGCAAAAATATAAATGTGTAGACGAATTACCAATTTTTAAATTGATCAGTCGATAATTGGCCAAAGCTTCCATAAACAGGCCCTTTACAAAGATCAAAAAGGTGCAAAATTAGTATTACAATACATTTATGTATACGTAAAATATATAAAAGTAAATCATAAATTCAAAATTTGCAAGACTTTGTTCAAAATATTCAAGTAAAAAATAGCAAAAGAGAAAATAATTTTCTCTTGAAATATTTACTACTTTTACTATTTTTATGTGCACAGAAATGTGCTTTTTGAGTAAAATACTTGCAAAAATAGTAAAACTAGTAAGAAGAGCATACAAACGAACAGACTTATTTTCTTATCTTCGTAATCTATTTTTTAAATATTTTTGAAAAATTTCTTTTAATATTTTAATAATCTGTCTTGCCTATATTTAATTTTTGGATTGAATTTATGTCAATAAATCCCGAAAATGAAATCCCGGGATTTTTTTCGTCCAATCCCGAGATTCGGGATTTTGTAATCCCGGGATTTTTGGGATCGGGATTTGCATCCCTAGTATGTGTGTGTAGCTGAAAAATGTTTTTTGTTAGCATGATTCTATTATGACATTTCGTAGTTTTTAGTCTGCTGCCTCTGTTATATTGTTACTAAATCCTTTTTCTAAACAAAAAGACAAGCCATTGCACTCAGTGTTTAATTGAGCTTAAAGCATTTCCGTTTACAATCCTGTTCATTGTTTTTTTTTTTTTTTTTTTTTTTTTCTACTTTTATTTTTGTAAAAGAGTATTTTTTATTATAAATAGGGATTTTCTTTGGTTTGTATATACACAAAAAATTAAAGATTATTGCTATTAGTTTCCTTTTTTTAATATCGAACTATTTTTTAGAAATAAACTTAAAGGTAAATACAGTTTGCTATTGTAGTTTATGTTTTCTTTTATCTAAAGGTACAACAACCTCATGTTTATCATCATTTTTGTAACCCAGTTTTTAATCTCTTTTTATGGGTATTAAAAAAGTTGTCATTATTTTCCTGTACACATATCCGAAATTTTAAACTTTCTTGCGTTTATAAAAGAGTATGAACCCTATTGGTGATGTACGAGGGAAAAAATGATAAATATTATACTTCTTGTCATAAAGAATCTAATTTAAACAAAGGCTTACTTTTTGTGAAACGCACTATTATGAAAATTTAGTTTTGTTTTATAAATTTAAATAAATACATCTTTAAGTTTAATTCCATCTATTAAATTTTTTTAAGGCCAAAAATTTCTCGTAAAGTCTTTTAGTTCATCTAGGCAATCAAATCTATACATATACGTGTGTCTGCGTATGAATCTCTTTTAAACATAAACTCAAATACATTCATTTCTCTAACAAACATTTCGCTATAAAACTTTAACTTTATATTTCCATCTATCCGTGCATGTAGATGACATTAAGATGTCACGCGACAAAATGGCGTCATATATGTTATAAACTTATGTATATTTTGGTCTTGTTGTTGTTTTTTTTTACATTTTTCACTTCTCCCCCATGCTCCTAAATGTGACCATATTTATTTTATATAATATTAATTCATGGGTATATGTGTGTATCAGTTTGTATGTATATTTACATCCTGAATATGAAAATGTGTTAAGAGAAGCTTAAAATTGTAAATTTAAATCCATCTACGTGGATATATGTATGAATAAATTCCCTTACATGTGCGAACTAGAAACATGTGAGTTCATTTCTATATATGAAGTAAGTATGCATGTGTGAAAATACATTTATTTATAAATATGCACAGTGTGAGATATTGATGATTTAGCTGGACAAAAGCTAATTTATTGATCATTGTAGATTTTAAAGAACGAACATTTCCATACAATAATTGTATAACGCCACTTCAAAATAAGAAAGTTTTAGGTGTTAAAAAACCCAAAAAGATTGTTGAAAATTATTTTTCGCCATAAAGTTTTATTGGAACCGAATTTTTGCGTAATTCTTTTTATACCCTTCACCACAGGTGTAAAGGGTATATATAAGTTTGTCATTCCGTTTGTAATTTCCACAATTTTCGTCGGAGAGCAAAAAAGTTTATATTTTCGGAATCCTTGTAAGAAGCGATGACGATTGGACCATGTCCGTCCGTCCGTCCGACCGTCCGTCCGTGTGTCGGTTGAAATGGCGTTTATGAAGCCCACCGATAACTGACATACATAATATGTATGTCAAACGATCGGAAATGCTTTCGAGAATTTTGCTATTGGAATTCAGCAAGATAGGTTCATACAATGCGGAGATATGTTCAAAAAACCGGTTTTTTGAACCGGTTTTCCAGTTTCTGAAGCCTCTGTATACACTACGGACTTCGTTTTTACAAAGAATTCTCGGACATTTTTTTCTGAATTTTTGTTCTGAAAAAATGAAATAAATCGGTTCAGTAATAACTGAGATATCGGACAAAACGCATTTTTTATTTTTTGAAGCCTTGGTTTAAGCTATAGATTTTTATTTTTATACAGATCGGTCACAAATATTTTTATAAAATTTCAGTTTTTTGAATCAGGAAGATCGGTTTATAAATGATGATGATATGCTTTAAAAACCGGTTTTTAGAACCGGTTTTTTAGTTTCTGAAGCCTCTGCATATACCAGGGACTTCGAATTTTTAAAGGGGGCTCGAAAATTATTTTCTGAATTTTTGTTCTGAAAAAATTAAATAAATCGGTTCAGTAATAACTGAGATATCGGGGAAAACGATTTTTTTATTTTTGAAGCCCTTGTTCAAGCTATAGATTTTTATTTTTATATAGATCAGTCATAAATATTTTTATAAAATTTCGGTTTTTTTAATAAACCAAATTCGTTCATAATCAACAGAGTTATGGCCCAAAAACAAATCTGTTAAGAATATAAATACACCAACAAACATGTATATTAAGCATTGTAATGACTATTAGTGACGTTTTTTGTTTTTTGTATAGACAAGTAGTTTAGTTATCAACAGCAGTAATATGATGAATAACAGTGTTGTTGTTGTTGTTCTTTGTATATGCAGTCTTTACAAAAATAAATAGATATGGAATTGTAGTTGTTTATTTTTAAAAACTAAAACATATCTATTAAGAATATACATAAATACATACACAAACATGTATATTAAGCATTGTAATGACTATTAGTGACGTTTTTTGTTTTTTGTATAGACAAGTAGTTCAGTTAGCAACAGCAGTAATATAATGAATAACAGTGTTGTTGTTGTTCTTTGTGTATTCAGTCAGTTTGTACATACAAAAATAAATATATATGGAATTGTTGTTGTTTCTTTTTTTAAAGCAAAGCCTGTTATGATTGTTTTTTTTTTTCATATTCAAATTTTCGTAGTTTGAAAAAAATTTAGATTTAGAAAATATGCAAGCATACGTTAAGGCGAAAATTTTATTAATTGTCGGTAATATGGTAATATGATGTCGATAAGATGGTTAGATGGTAATATGGTGAAGGGTATCAAAGATTCGGCACAGCCGAATCTTTTTTCAATTTCATTTTATTGTGCCTTTTCCTTGGTAATTTATCGTATTTAAGGATATAACAACGTTAAGGTTTTTTTTACGACAATAAAATGTGAAATGTGAATTAATTATTTTCTTTAAAGTACAATTTTTGTTATTTGCGCATATTTTCAACTTCATTAGTTTTAAACTTAAAAAATTCATGCTTTTTCGCAGGAACAAAACTAATATTCAGAAGAGATTCTGAGGGGAAATATTTATAAACGTTGTGGGCTAAATTATAACTCGATCTTATTTCTATTCAATATATTGATTATTATATATGAAATATATTTTAGAGCAATTTCTACCTTAATAATGACAAATTTAAAATTTTGGTCAAATAATTTGGCAACATCTCACACTGTGATATGTAAGTGTATCAATGAGCAATGTGTGAATTTTGTCTAAAACTAGAATTTTGTTTTATGGTGAATATGAAGTAATGCATTAGTTTGTATTACGCGCAAATATGCAAATTTTACTAAAATCCAGTCTACATAGATGTGTATACATTTAGTCATATGTATTTTTATTAGAATAGTTTATATGGAGAAACTAAAACATGTAAACATTTATAGAAGTCGCGAAAAAATATACATACATATGTATTTTGTATTAAGAATTAAGATTTCAAAACTTTTTAAACCAGAAAAATCTTTCTAAAGTGCAGTTTATTAGAGAATAGGGTGTAATTATAATTACACTTTTATTACACCGACGATATAAAAATTTAAGACATTGCTCTTATGAAATATCTATAAATAAGCAAAACAATGTAAACATTTATATTAAAAAAAGTTAATGGAATTTCTAAATTTAACTGATGTTAAAAATGTTTATTATATGCAAGAAAATTCTGTGAAGTAAATATGCATTGGAAAAATAGTAGAAAAAAAAAATAATATTATTTAAAATAAAGATCTAATAGTTCCTTTAAGAACGAATAATACATTGAATTTTCTAAAAACAGTATATCTAACTCAGCTAGTTTCAGTATAAATGTCCTAATATTGAATCAGATATGGAGCTTTTCCTAGAGATTAACACTCACTTCGTCCAACTTTGTCTTCAATACTATGCAAAAAAGTATTTAAAATTAAAAGAATAGCAAATTATGTTAAGATATTACCATTTTTTTGGAAAATAACAACAAAAATTTAAATTGTTTTTAAAGTTTAAAATTCAGAATAATATAACTTTTTATCGGATAGATATGTATACTTATATGATTCTTGCAACAATATTGTTTAAATTTTTTTAAAAATAACATTAAAAAATATCAATTTTTATTGAATATATACTTCGACCTAAATATTAAGCTAAAAGTGATAACTAGGGGGCGGATTTACAGTGAAAGCTCGCACAGGCGGACAGCGATCGTCACGCTGATTTTGTCCGTTATCAGGAGATGTCCGCCTATGGGATATGGTACATAATTTTATTTTTCAAGGGGTTATTCAGTACTATATGTTTTTATTTCAACATCCAAATTGATTGTAATGAATTAACTTATAGATATACATATTCTTATTTATACATATGTATCGTCAACTAAAATGTAAAAGGCTGTAAACACTTAAAAATCAAATGTTGGTTTTATTTACTGGATTATAATGTATTGACGCAATCTTCATTTATACAAAAAATTTCATGGTCGTATCTTCAAAAATTATAAAATTATATATTGACAAAAGTCAAAAGGTCAACTTCATAAAAGAAAAAGTCATACAATTTGTCCATTTAAGAACAATTTTATTTGAAAAGTATTTTATGATTTACCTATTTTTGCATTAAGTTAACGTTTGAAAAATTTTACTTAATAACTCACACAGAAAAAAGTAAAAGTGGACTTCAATTACGAAATTTGTAATATTAATTAATTTTTAATTGATTTTGCTCCAATCATTAAAATGATAATATTAATAACTAGAATAATTGATATTATTATTACTTCTTTTCCTTAAATAGATACAATGAGCTGGAAAATTTTTGAAAATATACTTAAATTTATTTTATTTTTGTTCTTTTATAGACAAATCTTTAATTTTTCTTTGTGTATTATTAACAGCTGTCAATTTATTAAAAAACAAAACTGTAAACCAATTAAAAAATTAATTATATTAATAAATCATATAATTAAATTTCAATATAAAGTTAATTAATAATTTAATTAAAAAATTATTTGAAATATTTTTTTCTGTGCAACTTTAAAGCAAAAAAACTAAAATGACGTTTTGCGTTTTCATTTATATATTATTTGCAATAAATTATGTTCTTATGAAATTTATTTTATCGAATTTGTGGCTACAGTTCGCTTCTCTCCGTTTTAGTTTTTCGTACGCGAAAAAAAATCGTCTTTTAATGTGCTAAAGTTCAGACTCCTTTCAGCATTTTTACTAACGATTTTTTTCACGAAATTTAAAAAATTAAAAGCACGTGAGAACAAGTTTAATAACAAAGCCATCTACATATGTTGGCATTTAAAAAGAACACGATTAACTTGGAAAAATGATGGTGGCCTGGCCTCGATCTTAAGCAGCACTCAATTACTGATGACATTGTCTCTCTGCTTGTTGTGCTGAGTTTCTATGCCCATTGTTCAAAAAAGTTGTCAAGATTTTTAGGAATCTACCGCCATTGTGTTGTACGAAAAATCATGACCATCATCTAGACTGTCTTCAGGACATAGATAACTGGGAAATTAAAATTAAATTAAGAAACTAGTTTCTGCTCAAAACCGGCAAAAAGTTAACTAAAAAACGAGTAGTAAACTATTTAATTTCAAAAAATGTAAGTAAATATGAAATATGAATGCAAACACGGACAAAAATGATAATAAGTAGCATCTTATTATAAAATATTTGGTACATTTATTTTACGGGTTATGGTTTTTGTCCGCCTACGAGAGATGTTTTTTCTAAAAACAGGTGTCCGCGTCCGCCCAAGAGAGCGTCAGGGAGATTAATTTATTCTAAAAATGCTACCTATACCATGGTATCAAAAAAATTGTCCGCCTACCGGAGATGTCCGCATATGGGAGCTGTCCGTTAAGGGAGCTTTTACTGTATATGGAAATGCATGTTTTTTTTTCTAAAAATGATCTTATGTGTTATCTATCCGAATCAGAAATTTTACTAAAAAATTACATCGATTTGTTAGTGCATATTTTTGCATATTTTACCTAATAATGCATATTTTTATTGCATATTTTTAATTTTTTTGGTTTTTAAACATTTTTTTTGTTACAATCTTATTTTATAGTTCTCATTTTGAGGTAAAATGCAAGCACCCGAAAACTTTTTATTTTTATTTTTCAATCAATATAATTATCTTTACTTTTCAAAAAATAAGTTTTTATCTGTTGATAAAAATATGTGAGGGATTTTTATTTGTTTATATAAATATTCATCATGATGAAAATAATAAATATCTTAATAAAATAAATATCAGTTGGAAACAATTTCAAATGATTTATTCATACTTTTGTTTCAAAAATATTTTTTTATTCAATAAAATTGTTGTTGCTTAAAATCTTTTTATCCGATGAAAAAAGTTGAAAATAATTTTATACTTTTGTAATAAATATCACAAAAAAAAGTTAAACTATTGATGAAAATAATAAAAAAAAATATATGTATATGATATATATATTTTATATATATAAAATATATATATATTTTTTGAACATTAAGGATTGTTTTTCGATTGAAAAAAAAAAAATAAAATAAAAAAGATTGTTTTTTTTTTTTTTTTTTGTTGTATTAAAATCCGGTCTCTGGTAAAATGTGCATAACAGATGTTCTAGCGATTTTTAACACATTTTCCGGTTATTCTCAAACAAGTTATTAACAAAGAGGTTATAAAAAGTTATGTGAAAAAATTGTACATTATTCAGCTGGAAGAAATAAAATCTTTTTTTAAAAAATAAATTTACTGGCCGTTACGTTGTTAATGTAATTGTTGGAGTTTTGGATCACGACATAGAGTTGAGCAAACGAAAGTTTTTGATTCATATTGTAGAACTCAAATGTGTGAACCACAAAACAATTGCCCGTACGTTTCATGAGTCAGTTAAATTGTTGGGAGAGGATTTTAATAAAAATCAAATTCTTTTATTTTTTATCGTACGCGGCTCCATATATGGTAAAATCCGCAAAAGATATTAAGATTTTTTTTCCAAAAATTTTGCATGTAACCTGCTTAGCTCACGCAGTTATTACGAGATGGGCATCTTGGCTTGATGCTTTAAATACTACGAACAATATATTGATGATTTCAAAAATGCTGTAGATTAGTTGAATGATAACGAATCTAAAGCTATACAAAAGTTAAACGAGTACTAACATCAAGCAATATTCAAAATAAACTCTCATTTGTTTCTTCCAACTATGGATTACGTTCTAAAACTATTACTAAATTAAAAAAAAAAAAAAAAACATAAACACAAACAAACAAATGTCTGTGTATATAAATAAAAACCTATCTAACTACCCAGCAAAAAACGATGAAGTTCTTCCAAAAAAAGAACATTTTCACAACTTCAAAAGTGGAACAAAGTGCATATTTTATACATTTTTGGAAGTTCTTAATAATTACTTCCAAAAAAGTTAAAATAAATGAATCTTTAGCGGGAAAAAATGGAAATAATTTCTAACAAAATTTAAATTTTACAAATTTTAAAGCATTTTTAGTATTATTTAATAGGGCAAAAACAGAATATTTATTAAAAAATTGTATAAACATAGTTTTAAGGGAAGTACTTCAAAAGGAATGAAAAATAAGTATAAAATAATAACATCCTACCAATGACAACCATGGGTTAAAAAAATAACTTCTTTTTTTCACCACTAAGTACTTCCTTCCAATGACAACACAATGTTAAAATCATGGCTTTTTCAGTTCTTTTTCTTCTGGGTAAAGTTGTATTAAACTCAATATCACTAATATAAGTTAAGAAAAATGTGATCTTAAGGAGAACAAATTTACAAATTTACAAAATTAGTATATAGTATTAGTATTAGTATTGATCTTTAAAACATTAAAACAAGATAGACAGATTTTTGTTTTTTCTTATAAAATAATTTATTTTTTTTTTTCTTTTTATTTAATAAATATAAAAAAAGTAAGTGCATATTTTTAAATTTTTTTAGGGTATATTTTGAATTTTTAAGTGCATTTTATAGGCGCATATTTTCCAAAAATAAATGCATATAAATCCGCCCCCTAGTCATAACCTATACATGTTACCATATTTGTTGTTTTAGAGCAACGGTTCTCAAATGGGGGTCCGCGACACACAAGCGGTCCTTAAGGACATTCGTGGGGGGTCGCGAAGAGTTCCTGAAACATATTCTTAAACATATAATTTTTTAATATAAATATTATTTATAAGTTCAAATGAAAATTCCACTAAAAACATGAAACTATTTAAAAATGGAAATACATCTTTTTACAAAATATATCCACATTAAAGGCAACACAGAAAAAAAATTTTGTTGATATCACTCAATAAATTTGTTAATTGTTTTTTTTTTTTAATTTTAATTATTGCATTAATTAATTTAATTATCTTTTTATTTTTTATTTGTTTATTTGACAAAAATTTAAAAGAAAAAATTAAATCAAAAACAATTTGAAAAGAAAAATATACAATTTGGATTGACAAACGGAAAAATAAAGAAAGAAAAAACTAATTTATAAAGACAGTTATTTTTAAATTCGACGATTTAGATTTTGTTTTCCGTGGATACATTGCAGATGGTAGCTGATAGTAAACTATTATTTTCATTTACGGATGTGACGTGTTCTTTAATTGTAAATAAAGTACAATTTTTAAGCAAGTATTCCGTATACCATATTGCAAATACTTCCGATGTTATTATAAGTATTCTCGCAATTTATTTATGAATATCAAGAGCAAGAGCCTGAGACGACTGTATTGAAACTATTTACCGTATAAGAAGTAGGTAATTGATTATTCTTGCGTTTTTTAAAACTATTTTTGAAATTTGTGTTTCTTTCCTTAGGATGTAAATGCCAATCGATATAAAAATCGTATTATTAATTATTTATAATGATTAGGGCAAGTTTTTCAAGCTTTTCGCTTGGAAAGTAAGCATTTGCATATTTCAAAAGAATTTAACAAAAAATGCTTATATTTTAAATCTTTGCATAAATTTGCATATAATAGATACAAAAGTAAGTTTTCGTAACAAAAACACAATTTTTTGGTGATTTTTTTGAGTTCAATCAAATGATTTTTAAATTTTTTTTTGTGAGTATTTTGAGTACATTGTAAATATTGTAAAGAAAAAAATTCGGAAGCTTCAAATATGATACTTAAAATTAAGATAGTTATATTTTTATAAACATCGAAATCTATTAGAGATTAAAAGTTAAAAAATGCATATTTGTGCATATTTTCTATACATAAATATATATAAATGCTTAATTTCGATTGATTTTTATATACATATTCATGCTATCTCCGCATATTTCTGTGCATATTATACCATTCTTTCGTTTTTCATTTTTGAATAGAATCAATAAATTTGATATTTGGTACTAAGCTAAATTCCAATCATAAATATAATTCATATAATAATAAAATTAATTAAAATTTATTCCAAATATCAATTATTTAGACTTAATTAATATTACTATTTTGATGATTAGAGCAAAATCAAACAAAAAATTAATTAATATTACAAATTTCATAATTGAAATTAATTTTTATTTTTTTCTGTGAAGCGTAAAATGAGTTCTTTTTAGAAATTACTAAAGAAGAAACCTTTAATTAAAAATATTATGCTTCAAAAAGGCAACTATAATCAAACGAAGAAGTAATGCTGTCCAATAGAGTGTCGATATAGGAAAATTTGCTTGGGTCATGGGTCTCATATATTTTAGTCAAAAAAAAGTTTAGATTTTTTAATCGAACTAGGTATCAAAGAAATCGTAATTTTATGCTGGTTATGGAAGAAATGTTTTAAAATTTTTTCCGTGGGATTTTGTTTCGCTAGAAGACGTTTTAAGACATTTGATGAACAATTTTTAGGACATATTTGGAAAATCATATATTATCAACAGTACTTATTACTACAACGCTAATTTTTAATATTTTAGCCATAAAGGGAACAAAATTATAAAATTCTTATACATTTTTTAAGAAAAACATCGAATTTTATTACGGTTAGGAACCAACATTTTTGCGAAAATTTGTTAAAATATTTTTGTTCATTTCAAGACCCAACTCAATACTATTTTTTGGCGAAATTTTCTAGACCCGTGACTTTTAATCGATGGTAGGGAACTGAAGATCAATTTTAAAATTTTTCCCATATTAAGTAAATTTTTACGCATCGTTTGAGGGATCTTCCTACAAAATTTTTGTCTACGGGACACTTCTGTCCAATGACACAGTATAAAGAAAACTTTACGATGTGGCAGGGAAAACAATTAATTAAAAAGATAAATATGTAGTTCACTTAAATTTGATGAAACTATAGTTTTTTCACATGAAATTCTACTTTTGTTTTATCTTTTTATACAATTTTTTTCATTTTATTTCATCGCTAAGTTTCCCTGCTATATAAAGAAAATTTGCTTAAGCAACTTTATAATTTAAAAACAGAAAATACTATCAATGTTAGTATTAAGAAAGTTCCAGGTTCATTTAAAAAAACGAGTTTAAAATTCGTTGAATTTAATTTTGAATCAACAGATTTAAAAGCATCTTAAATAGTTGAAATATAGCAGAGTTTATCCGCTTGTTGGCTTCGAAGCCCTAAAAATATTAAACAAATTTTCTTCAACATATGTACATTTTTATGTAAAAATATATTTTTTACTCTTTTGTCCCTCAAAACAGAGATTTGATCTTAATATTCTTAAAATTCTCAATATTCAAAGAAAACAATGTCGAAATTATTAATATTATTTTTTTAAATTACTTTATCTTTACATTTTTTTTAATTTTTAAATTGGTCAAAGTTATAGTGGGTCGCGCTTCCATTGCAATATCAAAAGGGGGTCGCGAAGCGAGGTCTTGTGAGAACCACTGTTTTAGAGCAACGAAAGGCAAAAAGAGGGACATACAAATTTTAATGTGTTTGTTTATTTTATTTGCTTACGCTCTTTGTTGCGAATGTGTTTGTTATATCTAGCATACAAAAAAATAATAACTTTTTCTTGCGCTTTTTGTTTTGTGATTTGTTTTTGCTTAACCATGCGACATGATCTTGCTTTGTTGAAAGCTAGAACACAACTAAATGATTTTTTGTTTTATATTCATACTGAATTGTTTATCTTCGTTAATATTCGTCTTGTGTATGTGAAATGACGAAAACACCCGGTTCCTGAGTGCTATGAGCGCTTTTGCCTGTTTTAAGGCCCAACCACTCAACAAAAAATCATCGTATCGCAATCAGCTGTTTCAACCAGCTTTATGCAGATGTGTATATGTAGCTATTGACACAAAGATTCTAGGTAGCGTATCGCAGAAATCTATAGAAAATAGATTTTTACGTAGTTGCGTGAGTTTTTAACAACCCTGTAATTTATTTTGCTCACAAAATAACCGAAAAACAGGGTTGTTTACACAATAAATGTTGAAAAACATATGTTACGTTTACTTTTGTTGACTGGTTGAACAAAATGTTTCATGCTACTTTTCTTCATTCTACGATGCGATGGAAAGTTGACTGGTTGGGGCTTTAGAGATTTAAGGCCGGGTTAGTTGGCTGTTTGATATGATGTTGATGTAGAGAGAATGTATTCAAAAAGGTGCAACAATACACAATAAAACACTTGATTGTTTTTATTTCACACAAGAAAAATACGTACAAAAAATATATATAGCTGCTTAAGTTGCACAACCTCTTTTAATTTATATTGGTTGTGAGAGTAAAAGTGAGAAACTCTCTCTCTTTCAGAGAGCAATTATTGAAATTTTGTGTTGTGGTTATGGCGACGTGAAATTCTGTTTGAATTTGATCGAGACGGTACATCGCCACAGCACAAAATTTAAACAATTTTTTTCTGAAAGAGAGTCTCTCATTTTTACACACACAGCCAATATGAATTCAAAGATGTTGTGCAACTTAAGCAACTATATATATTTTTTGTACGTATTTTCCTTGGGCGAAATAAAAACAATCAAGTGTTTTGTTGTGTATTGTTTCACCTTTTTGAATTCGTTCTCTCTACATCAACATCACATCAAACGGCCAACTAACCCGGCCTTTACAAGGACTACTTGGCGAATTAAAAAAAAAAAATCATACCCCAGGTGACCAACCTGGGCTCGCTAGGAAACTGTGCTCCTCCATGTCCACTTAAAAGCACCCAGCTATGGCCATGTGTAATTTTATTCAGATATCTTTAACGGTTCACAAGTTACAGAATTATTCTAAAAAAAGCGTTTTGTGATCACTGTGCTATGGCCAATTATGGACTGATACTTATGAAATTGGGTAATTTGACTTTTGCAAATATTAAAGTTATTTTTGTCACATATTATATTGACACTATTATTTATGTGTGAGTTAAAGTGATTTAAAGCGAATTAGTGATTTTCGAAAATAGACCTTATATCGGAACTATGCCTTATTGTATTAAATTTTATGTATTTGAGTCATTTCATTTAAAACCAACCAGCTGGTTTCCTTACCTCTTCCGAATTTGATACAATCATAATGCTCTTCAAGTGGTTCACGAAATATAGCGGTTTGAAAGAGTAAAATACCTAAAAATATTTTCAAAGTTGTATACACAACTCGCGTATCACCAAAAATGGTATTTTAAAATTTTTGAAAAATATATTTATAGAGGATGGATCCATTCTGAATGTTCTCTGTAAGTATCGCACATTGGGGTAAAAGGGGTGGAAAATGACAATTAATTCTGGTAAAGGTGATTTCCGAATTTTGATGATCACATTCAATTTTTTATATTTATTAGTTAGTAAAAACAAACGCGAATGTTATATTCGGCCCGGCCGAATCTATATATCTACCATCAACTTTTTCAACTTTCAGTAAATTTTTTGTTTCCGAGTTTACATTGGTCCTTGAACTATTTGAACACAATTTCGATGATTTTTACCTTATTTGGGAGGTGGGCGGTAAAGTAGGCGGACCACGGCCATTTTTAGTTTCCAAGTTTATATCGATCCCTGAACTATACGTACAAAATTTCGTTGTCGTATATGCTTTTGTTGAAGAAATATCAGCAGAAAAGTATAAAACGGACACCCTGTGTTTCTAGTTTTTAGCCCATAACTTTTTTGTTTATTAGCCGATTTTTCCCATTTTCAATCCCAAACAAACCTTATATAAGACAAATATTTGTGCCAAATTTCGTCCCCCTACGTTGTCCCGTTCGAGCCCTATCCTGCTTTCAACAGACGGACAGACGGACGGACATAGCTAGATCGACTCAGAATCTAAGCAGGACCCAGAAAATATGTACTTTGTGGGGTCTTAGATGATTCCTTCGACATGTTACACACGGAATGACAAAATCAATATACCCCCCATCTTTTTGATGGTGGGTATAAAAATGCATTTTAAGAATTCTAAGATTTTTTTTAGAGAATTCTAATGTCCGTCCTTCCGTCCGTCTGTTTTTTAACTTTTACAAATAATTTTGATATTTAATAAATTATATTAAAAAAAATATGTTAAAATCAGATGAAAATGTTAGGATATATATTGAAACGATTTGACGAACATCTTGCAAAGTTTTTTTTTTTTTTTTTTTTTTTTTACGTTTTATTTATATATTGAATCTGTCTTATTTTAGACCTCACAATATGTATTAAAATCTTAAAAACTAAATTAAACACTACTCGATCTCTATCGAGATCATTGGTTATTCCATGGTCCTACTATTAACGGGGTGGAAAGTCGGCTCTGCGAAGCCTTGTAGCTGACTGAACTTCAGCAAGAGATCTTGCGAGTGGGTTGGGGTGAGTCTCTAGTTTAAGAATGTATTTTTCTCTGAGCTTCCTGAACTCGTCTCTTACAAGTGGTACCTCTAAATCCCTATGGATATTCTCATTTCTTATGTACCATGGCGCACCCGTCATGGTTCTAAGAATTTTTGATTGGGCCCTCTGTATAATATCAATGCTCGTATTACTGGCTGTTCCCCATAGTTGGATGCCGTATGTCCAAATTGGCTTTAAAACGGTTTTATACAGGATGACTTTATTGTCAAGGCTTAGTTTTGAATGACTATTAATTAACCAGTGAAGACTAGAAGCTTTTAACTTCATATGAAGTCTCTTGGCTTCTATATGACGACGCCAAGTAAGTCGCCTATCTAAGTGAATACCAAGGTATGTAACATGGTCTGACTGGGGTATATTTATATCATTAAGTGTAACTGGAGGACAATTTCCTCTTCTCAGGGTGAATGTAACATGATTACTTTTTACTTCATTTACACGAATACGCCAGTTTTTCAACCATGTCTCCACACGTCGGAGATAAATATCTAGTTGGCTAGATGCTATTTGTGGGTTTTCATGAGAACTGAGTATTGCAGTATCATCAGCAAATGTTGAAATAGTCAGTTCATCACATATAGGTAAATCAGAGGTGTAGATTAAATATAGGGTAGGTCCAAGAACACTTCCCTGTGGAACACCGGCTTTTATTTCAAATTCTTCTGTCACAAAGTCATTTAACTTTACCCTAAATATACGGTCAGATAGATAGGACTCCAGCAATTTGTGGGTACATGGTGGTAGTAAACATTTAATTTTATAGATTAGGCCCTTGTGCCAAACTTTGTCGAATGCTTGTGCGACATCTAAGAAAATAGCTGAACAATACTTCTTTAATTCGAAACATTTCCTTATCTCTCCAGTTAAACGATTCACTTGTTCTATGGTTCCGTGTTTTTCACGAAAACCAAACTGGTGAACTGGGACGATATTTTCATCGTTCAAGAATGGTAGAATTTTCTTTTGAAATACTTTTTCGAACAGCTTTGACAAGCAAGAGAGTAAACTAATGGGTCTATAAGAAGATGCTATTGTAGAATCCTTTCCTGGCTTTGGTATCATTTTAATCAGAGAAGTCTTCCAAATTTTTGGAAAGACTCCTAGTTTTAAGATCGCGTTGAAAATAATTGATAACACAATTATTGCCACATTCGGTAGTTTTTTAATCATTGATGGTGTTATTGAATCATATCCAGGTGATTTTCTAACATTTATATTTTCTTTAATGATTGTATCAATGTCCTCTGGGCTAACAACAATTATGTCATCATAATTTTGTGTAGTGTCAAGAGTCTCTCCCAATACAAAATCATTTGTTTGGGGATTGGGTTGAAAGACTGTGCTTAAGTAGCATGCAAATAAATTGGCCTTATCTTCTGCACTACGGGCCCAGGTACCGTCAGCCTTCCTTAAAGGACTTTGTGCCTCTACCAGTGGCTTAATATCCTTCGCTTCCTTCCAAATTGAATAATTGGTATGTTTATTATTCGTTAAGCTTTCAATATATTTTCTACTTTGGCGATCCTCTTCTAATTGAAGGCTTCTTTTTAACTTTTTGCTGGCTATGGACAGCCTCAGCTTTGCAGCTGGTGATCTAGTTTGTTGCCATTCTCTTCTGAATTTTCTTTTTTCACGGAGGAGTTTTTCAATTTCAGTATTGGAAGTAATCTTATCGTCTTTTATAAAATTTTGACTATTAGAATGTTCCATTGCTGACGTAAGTAATGACGTAAAGTCATTGACGCATTCATTAATATCTTCCTCACACTGAACATTTGGATTCGTGTGGATATGACTACTTATGTATTTTTTATATTTCAACCAATTTGTTCTATAGAATGTATTCGTAGTATAATTTCGTAAGTTAGTCCTTCCATAGTATGTTACTATTATAGGAGAATGATCAGAAGATAAATCATAAGAATTTTCAGTAGTTATTGAATTTCGGTTTATATTTTTAGATATGGCAAAGTCTATGAGGTCAGGAATTTTTCTAGGATCAGCCGGCCAGTACGTTGGATGTCCGGGGGACACGAAATCAATGCCATTTTTGCGATCAACTAGTACCTTATAAAGCTGTCTACCTCTAGGATTCATTAATCTTGAACCCCAGTACGTGTGTTTTGCATTATAATCGCCACATGCCAGAAAACGATCTCCTAGAGTATTAAAGAATTCTTCAAATTTTTCTTTAGTCATTGAAAATCTTGGTGGGCAATAAACCGAGCTTAGGGTTAAACCACCTGAGAAACATTCAAGGTGAATAGATGTTGCCTGCAAGTAATCTTTTGAGAATTCATCTAGGGCATAATGTCGTATTCGATTTCTAATTAGTATACCAGTACCACCATGTGCTTTTCCATCCGGATGATTAGTAGAATGAAATGAATAACCTGAAATATAAAAATTGTATCTGTTGGTGAGATGAGTCTCGGAGACTAACATCACATCAATATTTTGCTTCTTCATGAAGTATGAAATTTCCGTTTTATGTTGGTTTAAACCATTTGCATTCCAGAAACATACTCTCAAATAACTCATTTTCTCGTCAAGAGGATTTGAATCATTTGGTTCTGCGCTCTTAGAAGCTCTTGTATTGTGTTTTGCATGGATGACATAAAGTTTGTCATATTTTGATTTAGAGAGCTAACTGTCTGCGTTAGAGTTTGCATTAAAGTTTCTAACCCTCCCGAGATTTGGGGGACATTAGGTTGTTGGTAATTCTTTCTTAAAACGTTGGCATAGGAAATATTTCCAGGATTGGCCATGCTCATTTGATTAATTGTCAAATTTGGCTTAACTGAAGCCATACCCTCATTACTATCGCCAACTCCAGAATTCATCTGATTAGTAACGGTATTAACAGGTGCTAGTTCGACAATTCCATTTCTTTTTAACTTTTGATTCTCTCTTAATCTTTTCAATAATTCCTTATACACTGGGCACCCGCGGTAATTGGCTGAATGATCGCCACCACAGTTGCCACATTTTCTTTTGAGACCTTTCTTCACAATATCACATTGTGAAGACGAGTGCAGATCTCCGCATGCTACACAAACCGTTCGTAGGGTGCAATAATTTTTAGTGTGACCGAACTCTTGACAGTTGCCGCATTGTACAGGCCCCTTTCTCTTAAGGGGTTCCTCTATAGTAACTCTGCGATTCAGTAGGTATCGCAAAGAATATATAGGATGCGTTTCATTCTTCTTTAGTTTCTCTTCGTTCGGCTCCAATTCAACTCTAAACATTGGTTGGGGAATTTTGTCTTTATTAAAAAATATTTACCACTACTCTTATTTGATAGCCCAAAGGATTTATCAAGGACTTTAAGGTGATATAAAAATCTTGGAAATCGGGTAAGGAACAAATTCGCTAGTGGTTTAACATTTCCTATGATATTAGTACCCTATTTTGAACCGGCTCCCCCCTCCCTAGCTCCGCTGCTGAAGTGTATTCTAAGCCTAAACTTTTACTTCTAAGCTTAAACTTTTACTATTCTCTGCTACGCATATGAGAAATGTGAAATAATGTGAAAATAAATCTAACCAACTGATTAAAAATTACAGATTTATTTCGATTTTGCCCCACTGTTTAATGTTTGAGAAAGCAAAGAAAATGTCTGCACTTAAGCAGTTTTTTATATGAAATCTACTGGAGTTTTTTTTTCGAAAAAAAAAAATATGCAATAGTGGACAATATATGTACTATTTTTCAGAACAAACATCCTGCAACATTTTATAAGAAAGTTGAAAATTTGTTTGTTTTAGGACAATTAAAAAAAATAACAATAAAGAAAAGTACACTTAAATACCTGAAGTTTTAAATTTTGACTTTAAAAATAAATGTACTGAAAATTTATGAAAATTTAATTTTTTACTTTTCTTAAAAAATGTAAACAAAAGTTTTACTTTGAAAACTCGTTATAAGAAAGCAACACAAACTAGTTTGAAGATTTTTATTGATATTGATACTTAATTTTGTCTTTTTTTTTTATTCGGTACCAAAATTTATTACAAAAATTAAAATTTAAAAATTCAATTAATCGCAACTTTTGACATATTTTACCCCAACGTGTATCGTTCGGGGACATTTTTGGAAATATACGACCCCGAAAATTATCGATCATTGAAACTCAACGTAAAAACAGGTTTCAGGTATTATTTTAAAGGTAATTTCATTACCTTTAATTATATACCTCAATAGTGTTTATAAAAAACCGACTTTTCAAAAAACTGGTTTGACGGTTACCGAAAATTGGGTAAAATTAAAAAACCGGGTTTTCGGTTAACCGTCTACTTAAAAACCGGTTAACCGACATTTTAATAATTGCTCTGATTTGAAGCTAAATGAAAATATTTTTGGTTAAATAAAATAGTTTTTCAACTTATTGGTGTACATCGAAAGTTTATAATACTTTTTTTCAGCCTTTAGATTAGTTTTAATATAATTTATAAAAACAATATTTTTGGCATCTTTTATCACAGTTTTTGAAGCTTTATAATGGTCTAAAATTATTCTATAAAATATTTTTAATATTAGTTTTTTTTTCAATTTTTTTAATTTAAAGATAAAATTAAATTATCGAAATTTTAAAGCTTCTCAACAAAAAGGAAGCTTCAGACCTAGGATAATGTACACCCAGAGAAATATCAATCACATACGTGTTGAAAACGATACCATTCTGTGTCAATAGTGAATCTACACCGTATGTGTTTAAATTAAACACTGCGTGTTCAATTCTTATTGAAAAACGATACCTAATTGGCACCAAGTTGAAACCATTACGGTATCAAATTGTTAAATTACATATGTTTTCTATTAAATTTGTTAACGAAAGGTATTAAAAAGCTGTTACCATAAATTACCAATGTGACCACAACCGTTGTTGATTTTGAATCGAATTTTTTCCCTTAGTGTAATGTAGTTTTTCTCCTAAACAAATGTTTATAAAATTTTTATAAAAAAAAATTAATTAATAAAAATATCTGTATAAAATTGGTAAAATAATTAACATTTTTTCTGCTAAAAAGAGATTTTTTTTAATTTTTAGAAGAATTATTAATCATTTAAAAGTACATTTTCTGCACTTACTTAGACCTACTTTTGAAGTTTCTATTTTTCCTATTATCCTATATAAAGTCTTGTTTTTCTCTTATGCTGTACATTAGTAGTTGTAATGTTATTTTCTTCTTTTGGAAAATTTCATTTGCATGAAATTAAAGTTTTTGTAAATGGAATGTTTAATTATCTATCTGATTATATTATACATAATACAGTTTTAAAATATATTTAACTTCCAACAAGTAAATATATCACCTGACTACTTGTTAACTCAAACAGCAAGCATTTTTAGTAGTTTGAAAATATTTTCTTATATTTTAAATTCAGAAAAAAGTAACAAAAGGAGGAAATTTTGTGATATTTTTAGCAAATTTTTAAAACCGGTTAACCGACACCAAAAAACCGGTTAACCGAAATTTAATATTTCCAATTAACCGGTTCAAAAATAACCGAAATTTGAAGAAAAATCCGGTTTTTCGTTTAACCGGTTAACCGGTTTATAAACACTATACCTCAATAAACATTGTAACGAAATATTTTGGAAGATATTCGTATTTTTAAAAAGACAATTTATCTTATCTTTGAGATACTAAAAATCGCTAGCCATCGCGGAAATCTAAACTCGGTTTTAGCTTGATGAGCGTCAATTTTAACATTATTTTCTTTTTATTATAAACAAAACAATACAAATTTAAATAAAAATGTTGTCTTTTATGACACTTTTTGTAATAATTCATAAAATATTGCGAGTCCCAGAATGCCACTTACCACAGTTATAGAAAACATTTTCACCATTAACATATATATATATATATATATATATATATATATATATATATATATATATATATATATATATATATATATATATATATATATATATATATATTTTTTTTTTAAATTTTTAAAAATACCATTTTTTGAGATGTTTACCAGAGAACTATAAAAGCGAGATATGGATCATTTTAATGTTGTTATACGTCATATTAAAGGTAATTTTGATACCTTTAATGTAATACCTCAATAAATCTTACATATAACATAAATACATTAATTAGTCTTTGAATTGGTCTTAGTTTCGACAAGCATAATAATTGTACCAAATTTCATTAAATTTGGAAAGGTCCAAAGATCCACATTTTTAACTTTTCGTGTCGGTTTTAAATGGAATAATTCATAAAAAAAAAATAAACTTTGAACTCGTGTTACGAGTATGTATAAACACAGTGCATTAAATTATTACTAACAATTAATTAATTAATACATCAAAACTATAATTCCAATGCACTTTCTACACGTATAATAATCTCTTAAACTTAAACAACAAAATTAAATATTTGTGTTTTCTTTATCTAAAGTAGCAGTGAATAAGTTTTCAAAATTCATAACGTGCAACATATACATTTAGTTTGATTCATTATCTAACGGTTGCAACGTGTAGTTGTATTAGTAACGGCAAATATTTATACATTTACAAGGAATTTCATGAAAGGAATACTAAAAACAGTGCCGGCTGTTAACAATGATCAAAAATGAAATTGTGTACACTAAAATGATGTGGTGAAAATTTGTACACTAAAAAAAAAAAAAGAAAACTCTTTAAATTTATGATAAATACAATTATTTAAATAATGATAATATTATAATTGCATTTTCTATATGAAATAAACTTAAACTACATAAATAGATAAGCATAATTTTTTTTATTTTTTTGCAAATTACTAATAATTTTTTAATAGTTTTTAATAGTTTTATTATTTTTTCCAGTGTAAATAAGTATGTTAGCATATACTTATGTGCGTATCTCTTACAACATTCAAGAATTTTGCAACTAATGAATTCAAACATCATAAAGGAGGTTTCTAAAAATGTACCTTTTTACTGTTTTATTCACCAAAATTTTTAGTGCGTTTGTTTGATCACCAAACATTGCAATGCGTTGTACTCTCATCCCGGTTTCAAAAGAGGATTTTTTTTTTTTTTTTTTTTTGTTAAATAGTTTGGTACTTGTGATTAGAGCAAAGAAAAAAACATATAAATGCTATGTACTATACAACTACTTATATATCCTACAGTTCTAATGTTAACAATCCTTTTTATTACCCCCTTTTTGTTAGTACTTTTCAGTAATGTCGAATTATTTGCTAGATTTCAATATATTAATTTTTGGTATAATTTTACTTTTACGAGACTTTTGTACAATAAAGTTGATTGGCTTTTTATGTATCTTTTAGTAATAGTAACATTATTATTATCTCTGTAATCTTTGAACGGTCATTTTACAGTGAGTCTCCCGAACTGTTGGGCAGTTTAAACCTACTTTGTGACAGTGACACGCAGATACTGGTATACGCATTTACTCATAAGTGTGCTTATGTATGTATTTTGTCAGTGAAACATTTGCTCCACACAAATACAATTTAAAATCTCTTTTTTTTTATTTTTAATTTGAATCCCTTAAAAACGCTACAAATCAGTTTGAAAATTTTATAAAAAGCACTTGTTAAATTAAATCATTGTATAAGTTTTTGGGAAAAAATTTAATTTGTTTAATTTGAAAACATTGTAAAAGTTTAATGTCTGCTTTAGATAAAATGGAATGAATTGAAAGTGTGATGAATGTCATTCATTTCTTAAATAAATTATCACATTTCCACACTTCTCTAATCTAATAAAAGGAATAAATAAATGAGTATTAAAAACAAAACCAACAATTTAAACACAATCTAACATGGATTAGAGTAATAATAGAATTGTATATACACCCTACACTACATATATAATGAAAAAAGTTGGGAAAATAATTTACGGAAAAAGACTTAAATATTTAAATATTGTATGGTACTATACCATTATATAAATTTATTTAGAATTCATTATATCCATTATATGTTTAGGGTTTTTTAATGAAAACCACAGTACTTTTGTATAATTTTAATTAATAAAACATTTATTAAATTTTTAATGAAAATATACTTATTTACTTAATTATAAATTTAATAATAATCTTAAGTGCTATGCGTTGTTTATTGTCAGAAGTGCAAAGATACTCTGTCCGTCTCTTCAAAACAAAAATCGCTCCAACAAGTCACTCGTCACTGCCACACCCTAATTCCCGTTACTGTGAGCTCGTTAGTATAAAATTTCTCAGTGTTGCATCATAAAAACGTTCGACCACTACTGGTCATTCGGACGTTGCCACCCGATCCCACATATGTATATCACTTTGATATTTCTTAAATCTTTTTGGACTTTGTATGTACACAGCAAAAACTTATCAGTGGCATGTAGTTAGGGATGTAGTTACTTTTCAATGACAACAACATACCGTCTACATTACATAGAAGTAGTTTAGTTACTCGTTATTTATAACCCTGTATGTAATCACTTATTTATGATCAGAGTTTTTGAAAAAAAAATGTTTATTAGTTTTATTCAGTTTACCAATCAAAATATTTAAAGAAGGAATAAATATATGACAATACAAAATTAGCTTATAAATTAATTTTTAATCTAAAATACCCAGCAAAAACTTTGCTTTCCTGGTAAGCTAGCAGGTATAATTGGAAATAAAAATAAACTACTTATTTTTTGTCTCAATAACTAGTTATTTTTGTTCGAGTTGTCCATAAATTTTAGTAGTTATTTTTAGACTCTAGTGATACTAAAAAATATGTACCTAAAGAAAAATATAAATAAAAACAAAAAACGAAAAAATTTGTCGTCAGTGAGTTTTGAACTTGGGACCCTATTAACTAGTCGTTTTTAATGACTAAAGTCTTACTTAGTACACCATCTCGCACTTAACATTCAATGCTAAAAAAAAAAACTTGTTTTAGCATAAAATATATTTTTAAAACATTTTGTTAAAAAAACGAATAGCATCAGAATGGAGTTGAACCGGCAACCTTCTTATTGCTAATCCTACGCTCTAGACAACTGATCCATGTGATTGTAACTTACTCTGCAATTATACTATTGAGTACTTATTTATGTAATGTAAAGAAGGCAAATAATAATGACACCTACTTTCCAGGAAAGTACTTTAATAAGTAGTCGTCATTATCGAAAACCAAAAGGTTTTTGCTGGGTAGTTTTTACGATGTTAAATATTAAATTAAAATTTATAAAAACTTTCCACGTATAAATTAAAAACGAAAAAAAAAAAGCTTTTTATATCATAAAATTTCATTACTTATTATTAGTAATTTAAAACTCAACTAGTTCTTCTTGTTTTAACTTATAAATACTTTAAAATCAATGAGTTATTGAACAACTTAAAAGTAATTAGTTCTTGTGATGACATGATGAGTTATTCAGCTAATATCTAAGTAGTGTAAAGCCATTATATTAACTTCTTAACTCATTACCTAGCAGCCAAAGTTTTTGCTGATTACTATAACTAAATTAATTTCTGTTACATCAGTCATCTGTTACCAATAGTACGACTTAATTGGTAAACCCTAAGACTATCATGTAGTTTAGTATATGGCAGCACTATGGTGATCGAATCGGTTTTCCAACCGGTTTTTAAACCGGTTTTTTCAGTCAATGTGCGGTCGGTTTTTTCAAAATGTTCAATTTTCGAATGTCGAATAGACCGGTTTTTTTTAAATACAAAAAACCGGTTTTAAAAATACCTTTTTATTTAAAGAATTATGCACTAAATGTTGATATTTGATTCGAAATTTATGATTATTTTTTTTAATATTCATAAAGTATGATTTTTAATGTCTTAAAAGTATAATTTAAAATTTAATAAATAAGTAATAATTATCCTGAATGAAATTTGTTTTATCTATTGTAACACTTGTAATATTTCTGCATCTAATTTAAAAGTTTTAGTTTTTTTTTTTATTCAACGAAGAAATTGTTTTTCAAAAATTTTGTTTTAAAAAAGTTTCACCTGAAGAATCGTTTCAATAAAATTGATTCTGGCTTTTTCCATATTAACCAATAGTTTCTGTTTATGCTAAGTAAATATTAATATAATTTTTGATGATTTTTTTCATACAATTTTTATATCCTATATCTTATTATGCGTTTGTGCAGATGTTTGTAACACCCAAAAATATGGGTCTAAGACTTACCTTCATTTGTACCAGTCGGCAAAATACAGGTCGCAATTTTCTTATAGTCCAAGATTATTATTTCCCCTAGCCCCCATACAAATAACCTCCCAGAAATCATATACTTTTAAATCTGTGTTCCTAATTTCATGAATATCGGTCCATAATTGACCACAGTACTTGTCCACAATTCCAAAGGTCTAGAAAAAAACACCTCTCATCGAATTTTGATGCACACAATGGTGTCGGCCTTGACCGACTATATGTTTCTATCTCGTTCTTAATGGGTTATAGTTATTTCCAAAAATAAAAAAAAGATTTATTGATTTTTCTTTGAAAAATGTAGTCTTTAAATAGAAATATTAACTTCTGCAAATAAACCGGTTAACCGGTTTTTTCTGAATTTAAAAAAGTACAACCGTTTTTTTAAAAATACCAACTATTCGAACTATTCGAAAACCGGTTTCTCCAAAAAGTCGAATAATCGATCACCCTAGACAGCACCCTCATAAAAAACCTTATGTATTTTTATGAACTTAATATTGTCTTTGTAATGAACAAGTACTATTACAATCATTGTCATCAACATCATCTTTATCCCAATCATTTCAATTATTTATTCACTAATTTAAAAGCAGACCATTAAAATAATGAAATCATTCATAAACGTATTAAAAGGTAATGTAAGAACTTGAAGACAATTTTAATTATAATTTCTTGATATTTTTTTTTTTTTTTTTTTTTTTTTTTTTTTTTGAACAAAATTGGACAAGTCCATTTCTAGATATGCTTCAATATATTGTGCAACATCCTTAATTTTACAAATCGCGAGAACTAGAGTCAATTCAATAAAAGTTGATTAGAGGCTTAGAAGTTATAAATATGTACCTTGTATACGAATTAACTGAGAAACCCTGTGCTGCAGAATTAGTGTTTCCCTTTGTTATTAAAAAAAACAGTTTTGGAACCACTGTGCAACAGGTTACAGTCTAGGGAATATCTTAAAAACCTATTATAGTGACAATTCCAGCCAGTTTATTTCATCTATACGTAATATCTATCTAAAGATAACATAAGTTCTCCCATTTTTTTAGGGTTATTTGGGGTATTGAAAAAGATTTTGCATTTTATTTTTTTTTTAAATCCGATTGTATTACACTATGAGAAAAATTTTTGCTCATCAAATGTTGCCTCAATGATTCCAATGCGAAATGAAAGTACACCATCAGATTAATTAAATCTCCGAAGGGTTTTGCAAAGTTAGTTCAAATTTCGACTTTATGGACTCTTAAACTTCGGATATTTTGGAAAATTTTTTCATTAAAAAAAATAAAAAATTTAAATCAGTAAATTTCAATACATTTATTGTTAAGTAGAATAAAAGGCTTCTCTTAGATAATATGTAAGGATTTTGTTAAGTGCTCCTCGCTTTTTACGCCCACTTTTCATAACAAAATTGTATGCAATATATTATTCAACCAATTTAACTGTTATTTGGGATGCGTATACATATCGAGCATCCTTTGTAAGGTAATATTGAATATAATATTAATCAAAATTCCACGCTTACTTTTTGTAAATAATTCTCATTTTGAAAGTTCAAATTAAATTTCGCACATGTATTTCGTGGAGAAAACTATGGGGTAAAATATACTATAAAATTATAAAAGGGAGTGGCATCCACACGCAGAGAAAAAACATGGTTACAGCATGATCACCACAACTATTCAATGTTTGTATAGCCATTTTCCATTGATTTGAATAATACCGTGTTCATGATAGCAACGTTTATGATTTTGTTTGATAATTTAATGATTACCCACAATCAAAATTTTAATATGGTTGACTGAATTATAATATGTATTTAAATATGTTTATATGAAACCATATTTATGAAAAATCCAAACATTTAGTCAATTCTACTACCATTCAGTTAATTTTACAAATTTGGTTAAATCTACAACCATTAAGCTAATATTTTTATTTGCTTTTAATAACTTTTGAATACACATTTTTGTGTATCAGTCCAGTAGTTTGTTAGTATATTAATTCTCATTTAGTTTAGATATGAACAAATATAGATTGACAAGGTTTGTTTTTATTCAGTATGATGAATGTACCACATATCGTGGAATAAATGATTATAAATATGAAAACATGGGATTATATATAAGATAAAATGAGATTATATATATGAAAAAATGCAATTATATATATATGATAACATGGGATTATTAAATGATAAAAACATGATGAAATTGAAAGCAGTATTTAAGAAAAAGTTATAAAACGTACTAAAAATTATTACTACTAAAAAATTATAAAATGGAATCATAATAATGATTAGGTACAAATATACTTACTGTTACCTGTAATCATATATTTATTACAATCATAGTATGTTGCTCTTAGTTTATGGTCACTAGAACCATATTTTTTCTTTGCGTGCAGCAAAAGTCTAGTATAATAATGCTAGTAGTCTATAAAACAACAACATATAATAACATTTGAATTTAATAATTCAAATGATTTTTATATCTTATTATATTAAAAAATCGGATCCGAAAAATTCGAACTTCAAGAGGCCATAAAACCGAAATTCGAAATATTAAAAAACCTTCAGTGGGTTTTACTATACTACTAGTATGCTTTCATTCTGTGTTGGAATTATTGAGGCAATTTTTTTTCGCTGTATTATTAAACACTAACGAAATTTATAAAATAAATTCTTTTAAATTTCTTTAAGAAAAAACAACAAACATTCACCTACATCCCACAAAGAAAAACATACAATATAAAGTTAAACAAAATACAACAGACAAATTCATATCATGTGAGCAAATACTCACTAGCTCGTTTGTCTGTATTTGAACTGTCAACTTTATCATGTTATAACATGTTCATTTAATTTTATTTTTCTTATTGTAAAATATATGTATTTTTATTTTCATTATTATATTAATCATTTTTTAACCCCCAACTGACTTTGGCATGTTGAAACGTTGACCTTTTTTCCCCTCAGAAACAATTAATGTTATATTTTATAAATAAGACAAGTGTAATCAAGATGGACCCCAATACTTTTAAACCAAGTATTTAGTGTGAAAATCTAGTGGAATTCAAAATGAAACAAATATATTCAATGTTTTTTTTTTTTAAAGAATGACATATAAGCAACAAAAAGTAAAGGAAAGAAATTTGTTGTTAGAATTTAAATCGTTTAACAAAGAATAAAATTAAAAGAAAAATCAAGATAATGTGTCTAGTTTTGACATTTTGTATTTGTTGTGAGTCATCATTATGTTAAACTGAATATAAACTTAAAAATATAATAGACTGTGATGTCAAACAGGAGATTGAGATAAATTTTAATTAAAGAAAATGTAAATATTAAACTCATTATATCATTCATAAGTTCCAAACTCCCAAAGTTCCCAATCTAGTAAGCAAAATCAAATGCAATTAATAATTTTTTTTTTTTTTTTTTAATTTAAATTATGTTGAATTTTTTTTAATACTCATAATTCTGTTGACTACATTATTACAAACAATTGTTTAATAACTTTAGTATCACAAATAACGAAATACTATTAAAATACTTATTTAAATTCCATTTTACCAATATAATATGTAGGACTTTTTTTTAATAAAAATGCTAATATGGAGAAAATAATTAAATTCAAAATAGTTTTTTTTTATATATATACAGTAAAATAAAAAGGAAGTCCTTATTTTATTGTTACCACAAACATTTGCACTACATACATATATACAAGTATATAAAAATATAAGTTTTATTGTTTCATGTACTAACAAAATGCCTGGCAACTGCTTTAAATTTAAATATTTATAAAAAATTCTCTGTTTTTTTTTTTTTTTTTTTTTTTCTTATAGGTATTTTCTATAAATTATTTGTTCATACCCAGCTGTTAAATTTTTTGTTGTTGTTTATTTAAATATTTTAACACTTTGGATGAAAGAAAAAATATAAATAAATTTGTTTATTTTATATAAAAAAAAAAAATATATAATAATTTTATACTCGTATAACTATGGTAAATTTATCTTATTTTAAATCACACAAAATGAATAAATGGATGAGTGCAATAAAAAAGGTGATAAATAAAATCAAAAAAAAATTAAATTACACTGGTCGACAAAAAAAAAAAATTTCGTGCTCCTTTAAAAAAAAAAAAATATGTGAACTAGATGCTAAACTCGAATCTGCTTTCATTTTTTTCCCATCAGGTCGAGATTTTTTTTATGGGCGTGTCTAATATTGCTTAAGTAAGCCGATTACTCAAGTATATTTCACTATAACTCGAGAACGGTATGCACGATTTATATAAATAGTACACCAAATTATGCGGAATAAAATTGGCTTTAAGTCGTTCAACTCAACAGTTTATCCGCTCAACAGTTTAGGAGATATTTCGAAATAAGTGTCCGAAAAAAATTTTTATTGCTAAATTAAAGATTTCTTTTTTTACTGAAACTACTTTTTAAAAGTGAAAACATCAAAAATATTTCAGTTTATCATCTTTATCTCAAAGCTGGTAAAACTACGAGTAAATAAAGCAACTTATCATAAAAATTGATGCACAAATTTTTATTGCATTCACAGTTAAGTTAGGATACCCATGCATACCTACAGTTAAATGAAGATACTCTAGAGGTGGTTTAGATGAAATTTAATGCGCTAAATAAGAATCAGCCTTTACTTTTTTTCTATTACGTATTGATTCTTTTTTTATGGGCATGACTATTATGACCCTGCCTTTAGGCAGTCACACTTGTATAACTCGAGAACGGTTTGTCCTATTAAGATAACTTAAACTCCAATATATAACGACGTAAATTGTTTTTAAGCTGAATTTACATAATTTTTTGTTCAGTTAATATATCCGCAGTTATTCGGTAATTAAAAGCGAAAAAATTTAAATTATTTTTTTTAAATGGTGAAAATTTTGATCCATAACTTTGAAATTCTTGAGCGAATAAAAAATATTGTTGACACACCTTGGTATATCATTTATCAAAATCGAGTAAACGGTTCTTGAGTTATAGTCTAAATTTGACAAACCATTCTCGAATTTTATAGTGTGACCACTGAATAAGGTGATAACATTAGTCATGCCCATAAAAAAAATCAGTACGTGATAGAAAAAAAGTGAATGCAGATTCTTGTTTAACTCGTCAAAATCCACCTAATCCATCTATTTTTATTTCAAGAAAAAATAACTTCGAAACTATTGTGCACATAAAAAAATAAAGTTTGGTGATTTGAAGATATTTTTAGTACGCATCTTTTGGTATATCAATCGTACACACCGTTCTTGAGTTATGAGGAAATATACTAAAGTAATGGCCTTACTATGGGCGAAATATTAGACACGCCCATAAAAAAAATAATCCAGAACTGATAAAAAAAAACTGAAAGCAGATTCGGGTTTAGCACATCAAAATGCATCAAGTTCAACTATTCGTCTTTGTGGGAGGATTTTTTTGTCGACCAGTGTTATTAAAGCAGATTCTAAGGTCCCCTACATGACAAATAAAGATAATTATAAACATGTATAAAAGTAATAGTCGATCAAGTCCGTTCATTCACAGAAAAAAATATTTACTAAATTTTGTCGATTAACCTTGTTGGTTAATTTTATATTTAAATTTAATTAAGGGATTGATTATTTCAATCATTTTTAAAATGGTTGAAAATATTTTGAGAAAATAAACAGATATGTTGACATTTGATTTATAATTTTAAATCAAATATAAAAAGTATAAATTTCAGTTTACGAGTAACAGATTTGTATGTTTTGTAAAATTTTTCCGTGATGCTCCCTTCCGTGACAAAAAGGGACATAACATAAGAGGTCGTTATGTATGGCAGAAACCGCATCTAAGGTAGGTTTGTATACATACTATATGCTATATGATTTTATGTACTTTATTATTATATTTTGAACTAATTCATTGTCTTCTTAGGTGTTAATATAAATAATACCTTGGCGGCTAACAAAAATGGATAAAAGTACACTGAAACTAAATTAAGTGTTGTCCAGTAGGTATACACATTGAAACTTAAGTTTTTTTATATTATACGTTATAAATTATTCTAGTTCTGTTAGTGCCAGCAGTGTCTATTGTAGCGAATAATGTTTACCATTGCCATTTAGAGCAAAATAGGGCAGATTGATTTGTTAAAAGTTATATGGATTGTAAATTGGTCATCAATATCCTTCCATCTTTTCTTGTGCGTACGAGTTTTCTTGCATCAAATATCGCATTGTTTTCCAGCAAACCAGACAAGAATGTTTCTATTTTCCCTGCAAATATCTGAACAGCAAATTATTTGGACCCCAATAACCAAAAGAATTCTGTTTTAAAATTTTCCATTTCTGAACTCTACTGGTGAGGATAAATGGAACTGATGAAGGTGCCGAATTCAACAAAAGAATCCAAAACAATAATTTTATTAAACAATTTATATTAATAACAATGTAAATACGTATATTTACAACAGAAAAGAAAAAAAGTAAAATAAAAGAAATAGTACAAACAAGAAAAATATATAAATTTTTTTCAGTTAACAATTTGCTTCATACAACCATCTACTTGAATGATTTAATTAAAATATTTATTTTTTCTAATTAACATATTGAATCATTTAATCAATACATTATTTAAAGTTTTTTTATTAATTTTTTAATTCAAACTTTAAATGAGTTTAATTGAAAATGAAAAATGTATTTTCCATTTTTTTTTTTTTTTTTTAATTTTTAGTGATTGATATAATCATTTTGGTGAGTGGTGCAAATTTAAACATTTATTTGATCAAATGAATTATTTTGGTGATTAAAATAGTTTTTTACTTTTTTCTGTGTTGAGCGTTTTCAGAGCTATAATCTATTATGAACCGATTTGGTATATACATTTATATTAACAGAGCCCGAAAAAAGTGTTGATACAGGGAACAGTGGGGCAGAATAGACATTTTTTTAGAAATAAATCTGTAACTTCTAATCCGCTGAATGAATTTACATAAAATTTACAACGATGTAGCAGACGAGTGTAAAATTTTAAGTTTGGAAGGGGAACCATACAAATCCCTCAGGAGCTTATGAAAAACATGTACTTTTTATTTTTTATAGTTTTCAATTGTGCAAATGTTAGTCAAGTTTTTTCAGTATACATTAGGGTGATCGACTCGGTTTTCCAACCGGTTTTTTCTGTCAATGTGCTGTCGGTTTTTTCAAAATGTTCATTTTTCGAATGTCGAATAGACCGGTTTTTTAAACACAAAAAACCGGTTTTAAAAATGGCTTTTTATTTCAAAAAACATGTACTAAATACTGATATTTGAATTGAAATTTATGATTTTTTTTAATTCATAAAGTGTTATTTGTAATGTTTTGAAAATATTTTTAAATATATTCAAAGATTTTGTTTTACAAAAAGTTTCACATGCAGAATCTTTTTAAATAAAATTGATTCTGGCTTCTTCATATTAACCCATGGTTGTTTATGCTAAGTAAAAGCTAATTATCAGTTTTGATGATTATTTTCTATTTTAACAGGTTTATTCAAACAGTTTGCCTGCGTTTTCCGAATCAATTGAATATCAATATCCTTGAATGGATAACATTGTGCATTTCTTCTCTGTCATACAACTTTTTAATCGTAGCCACCATTTTCCGTAGGCGTATAACTATAATTTTTTAATTAAATTTTTTTCTATGTAATTTTTATTAGAAAACATTTTTTTGAGTGTTTAAAATATTTTAGTGAAGTATACAAAATTTATTTTTTTATCTATCTTCGCATTAAATCCTCAGTATAAGTATTATTGTTCACAAATTTTACTTACTCGTACTTAATCTTACTTTAATAAAATACCATCTATTAATGTTTTGAATGAATGAATTATTATCTAACGTTTTGCACAAAAATAATTAGAATTATTCAGATTTTGGTATCAAAGCAGATATTTTTTTGGATAAATTGGGAAATGTTAAAAATAAAAAAAATTAAATATATTTAGAATTTATTAAATGTTTTTTAATGGTTTTTGTATATACGAGGCCACTCGAATACAAAACTTTAAATAAATTATAAAAACAGATAGGTAGTAATAACTGAGAAAACTAATAAAAAATAATACATAGAACAAATTTTATAAAAAAACGCAGTTAATTCTCGTATTTAGAATAGTCCAATTCATAAATGTAATAAATTGCTATTATTTTGGAACACTATAAGTGTACAGACCATTTGCATGAGATTTATATTACCTGTTTGTTCGATTAATCGACAATTAAAATCGAATAATTGTTCAATTAAAATCAAGAACTAAAACATAATCACGAGATCACTATAGTACAAATAAGAGTAAATTATCTTAAAAACTGTTTTCATTTAAAATTGTATAATATTAAATGATCATCTGAATGTCTTCTAAATATTGAACATAAGTAATAGAACAATGAATTATAAAACATTCTAAAACCTGGTGCACAGAAATTATTTTGAGCATAATTTGCTAAGTTTTTATTTTATTTAAAACAATTCATGTCTCAAGATAAATTTTAACATAATTTTTTTAAATATTTAAGGAGCTAGTATCTTTTATCCTATAGTTTTGATACTAAATATTTTGAGATATGTTTTCGCTATAACGAAGACATTTAAAGACATTTTATGCTCACAATATATCTGGGTTTAGTAGATCTCCGATACTTTTTTTTTATATTTTCTTTTTATTGATTTACTGAATCTGCCTTTATTAGGCCTCACAGTAAGTATTTAAATCTTAAAACTAAACTTAAAAATATCTACTCTCTAGGGAGAGCTATGTTGTAAACAGGCCTCTCATTAGCGGGGCGGTAGGTCGGCTCTACGAAGCCTTGAATATGTCTGCAGTTCAGCAAGGAGTCTAGCGAGTGGATTTGGATGAGTTTGAAGTTTCTTCGATACTTAGAAATATTGTACAAACATTTTGAATATAACTGAAAACCTATGTGTAGCACATAGGTTAATTAAAGTTAAAAAGTGAGGTTATGAGACAAAATCGCTAATTATTCCAAAGCGGACTAAAACTAGGAATGCAAAACGGGACTGATTTTTGTAAATACCGAGATTCGGGCTTTTCCGGTATCCCGGAATTTCGGGATTTTTCTGTTTTCGGGATTTATTTTTCATATGAAAGCACATTTTAAATGTAAAGAAAAACAAAACTTTGTATACACATTTCAGTTAAAGAAATTCATTCGTGTTTTAAAAAGCAAAACATAACGTTCTTATCTTTGTAATCGATTTTTAAAATATTTATGAAAAATGTCTGTAAATGTTTTTATGTTCTATCTGTCCTTAATTTTTTTCTTTTTTGGAATGTATTTATGTCAATTGGCTAATTAGTATTTTAGAGGCCTGCTTATCACTTACATATCAAAATTGTGGACTGAATGTAATGTTGTATTTATTCTTAAGGGAGGTAAGTCCTCTCATGTTAAAGCGAAAGATTTTAGACCTATAAGTCTAACATCCTTCTTGCTGAAAACTCTGGAGAGGGTAATAGATATCCACGTTAGATTAAAAGTGGATCGCACTCTCTTCTCTCCCTCTCAACATGCTTATACTAAAGGTAAGTCCGTTGAGACGGCTATGCATACGCTTGTGGGATTTATTGAAAGATCTCTCGAGTTTAGGAATTATGCGCTGGTGGCCTTTCTTGATATTGAAGGCGCCTTTAATAACGTTGAACCAGACTCAATTGTCACAACCCTGAAAAAGCTGGCACTGGAGGATGATATCATAGGATTTGTGAATAATCTTCTTAAACATAGGATCATTGTATCTACTCTAGGAGTATCTAGTATATCCAAATTTGCATGTATGGGTACTCCACAATGTGGAGTTTTATCACCTTTATTGTGGAACCTGACTATAAACTGTCTCCTTATGAGACTGGATTTATTGGGCTATAAGACAATTGCTTATGCTGATGATGTGGCTGTGGCGGTATTGGGGATAGACCTGAACACGCTTTCGCAGAGGCTTGGGAATGCTCTAAATGTGTTGAGTTCCTGGAGCACTAGGAACGGTCTGGGTGTCAACCCTTGTAAGACTGAACTCGTTCTATTTTCGGGGAAATACAAGATTCCTCCTTTCTCTCTTCCCAAACTGAATGGTGTTAGTCTGGCACTCTCTGACAGTGCTAAATATCTAGGTTTGATTCTGGATAGGAAGCTATCCTGGAACCTGAATGTTCGAGCGAGAGCCATCTATGTGTGTAAGAAGGCCATTGGTTTGAAATGGGGTATGAGCCCAGCCCAGATGAGCTGGCTCTATGAAACGGTCGTGAAACCAATAATGACATATGGGGCATCTGTCTGGTGGAAAGCGCTGGACAAGATGTCACTTTGTTATGGCATTACTAAGGTTATAAGGACCTCTGCTGTTCTCGTGACTAGTGCCATAAGATCAACTCCTACTAAGGCACTATTTGCAATGCTCAATTGGCTACCAGCAAACTTGTTGGTGAAGCAGACTGCGATCAACACTGCAATTAGATTGAGCGCAGCCGGAGACTGGAAGGAGAGAACTTATGGTCACTCCAGTATCTTTCGGATCATTGATGATCTTCCAGACCATATAGATTATTGCATCCCAACTCCTTTCTTAGGCAGAAAATTTGGAGTGATATTTCAAGGGAATGCTGATTTGGAACGTGATCCCAACTGTATGTGGATCTACACAGACGGTTCTAAAAATGGGAATCAAGGAATCAAGGGAATCAGGCGGTGGTTTCTTTATCGAGGAAACTAATACCAGTTTATCCTTTAGGCTTCCAGACGGTTGCAGTATTCTTCAGGCTGAACTCTCGACTATTAAGAGGGCGACGAACTGGCTTAAGTATTACAGGATTTCTGATAGGAATATTTGTATTGTTACTGATAGCCAACCCGCTATTAAATCTCTGATCGGTATCTACTCCACGTCGACACTCGTCCATTAATGCCGGGCATCTCTGATTGGGATGGCGAGACATTCAAATTTAACACTCATTTGGGTGAAAGGATACGGGGTTCTTAGAGGCAATATTGTTGCTGATTCTCTGGCGAAAAGGGCGTCAATGCTGGATGATGATCATATTGATCGTCTTTGTGGAGTCCCCTTGGCGTTTTGTAAGCTTCATGTGAAGCGAGTGTTTCTGGACAGGGCTCAGGTACTGTGGTCACAGGAAAACGCCTGCTCAGTCTTTAGAATTTTATGGCCAGAGAACTCTATTCCTATTGAGTCTAGACAGAGAGCGACTCAGGAATATGATCGAGTTGCTGACTGGTCACTGTAGGTTCGGTAGGCATGCGAGTCGGTTGGGACTTAGTTACAATGACTACTGTAGAAGCTATCATGATTTAGAGGAAGAGGAGACGATAGCTCATCTGTGGTTGCCCCGCTCTGCAGGACATTAGGCAAAGTTTTTTGGGTAGGTCGCGCTTTAATGATCTTAGGGACCTATCGGATATGGCTCTGTATAACCTAGATTATTTTATCAGGGGATCAAATTGGTTCGCGAGATAAATGTATTTGGCCTGCACGGCCTAGGATACTTCATTCTCTCTCTTCTTTATTTTTCCTGTTCTAACTATGCTTTTCTTTTCCTTCCTTTCTCCTTCTCTACTATTTCTCAATCTTTAATTCTTTTCAGGCAACACAAAGGGAATTAAGGATCCAAGTGAGTCTCCTTTTGGTATTGGAGACAGCCTGTGCATCCTAACCTAACCTATGTCAATAAATCCTGGGATTTTTTTTCAATCCCGGGATTCGTGATTTTAAAATCCCAGGATTTTCGGGATCTGAATTTCGGGATTGGCATTAATTTTTATTTTGATTAAAATTGGGTATCATTATTATTAATATATATTTTTTTTAGATTTTCTTAAATTCTTAAAAAAAAACTTTTTAAGTATATTTTGATTTTTTTGCGCTAAAAAAACAATTAAATATAAGTTTTCATGTATGATATATAATTTAGAAAAATGGTGCAATAATGACGAACATATTCCAGTAGTCTTTTTCGCAACATACGCATATTTTGCATATGTAATTTTATATTATTTTCTTTTCTTTCTCTTAATATGTCTTTTAAATAAAACTAAAAATTTTCATATCGATATTCGTTACTTCTTACCATTTTCTATTTTTGCAAAATGTTATTGAAAATTTCTTAAGATGACTATTATTTAGAAAATTATTGGTGAAATTATAATAAAAAATTAGAAGTTTATGTAGGGTAAAAATATAAAAGACGCATAAAGAATATTTCAACCATTATTCACCAAAAACTTTACACACCATTTAAGCTCTATTGTAAATTGTTACTTAACATGTTCAAATTTACCATCAGATACACACTGTTGCACAAATTCATACATACACCTACTTATTCCCACATGTATTCATGAACATTAGGGATGTGTAAATTTTGTAACTGTTGGTATGAAAACTTTGATTTTATTCAATGTAAATATGATTACATATTAAGTAGTAAATATAACGAAATCTTTTTCAAACGTAAATTTGATATGCATTAGTCCTCTATTTGACAAATTTACATCACTTAAAATGTGATATTTTGAAAATATATCACATTCAGTTCTATAGAAAATTAAGTTTTTTTTTTTTTTTTTTTTTTTTTTGCTAATATTTATAGAACATTATGCGTACCTTTTAAATTCCAATTGTACCATGAAGGTACCATTGTATCTGTATAACAAATATGAAGGTACATGTATTCCTATGCAAATATACATAGATTTTCATTTAAGCATCGTAATAAAGTCTCTCGCATAACACATGCAAACAGCACATATGTATATACATAAACACTCCCATATACAAATAAAATAAAAATTTGGTTTAAAAAATCACACACACGCTAAAAGTACAACAATAAAAAAACATGAATCACTGTTGTTAAAAAAAAATATACCTATGCATATAGTGAAAATGTGAAAAAAAAGTACTCTTATTCATTCATATATACAGTGCTGTGCAGAACAAAAGCAACAAAATCAGGGTAAACCTAAGAATAGTTTTATTTTTTAAAATATTTGGTTTTACGAAATTATATATATATATATATATTTAAGGATTAACAAAAACACAAACATTTAAAGAACTTTAACTTTGTCTATTAACAAAAACTGGAATAAAACACTACAATCTTCATGTAGGAGTGTGCACAACAATAGCAACATATTCATATTTTGCTTCATTTTGTTCTATATTATACATTTTCTGTAAAATTTAGTAGTTTTAATGCGATTAAATTGTTAATTGATTTCTCTGGAATGATTTCCATTTGAATTTGTTGACACTTTGGACTGCACTAATCTTGAAGTTTCATAAAAAATCTTCCACAGATCTTACGACTGTGTATTAGACCATATGGTTAAAAAATGTTAAGCAAAAATTTTAAGCAATGACGTTTAATTTTATCCTTCAAAAGTTTTAAAACATATTTCGCATTTTTCCCATGCAAAAATATAGAACTAAACAAGATATTTCTCTATGTATGATGAAATTTCTGTGCTTTTTAATAATCTATCAACATAAAAATATCAAAATATCATTAGATTTCTAAGAAAATGACATAGTTTTTTCGCTAGAAATCAAATACTGTCATAATTACATCTTTACATCTTTACTTTTATAAAAACGGAAATAAAAAAATTTACCTTTACTGAGTAAGCTTTTCAGTGAGCAGTATTATTTTGCTTAGCTTGTAACTTCTTTAAATATTTTCAATTGACTTTGAGCAGAGTATATATTAAATCTTATAGACCAGGACCAACAAGCGGACAAATATTGCTATATTTCAACTAAAATGCTTTTAAATCTACAGAGAGAATAAAAATTTAAACCATGAGTAACATTATAACACTTTTTGAAATGAATCTGGTATTTTATCAATATTCACATTGAAAGGATTTTTACGCCTTTGAATTATAGTCGTTTAAGCAAAATTAATTTTTACAGCCCGCAACTTTCTCTGCGAAATAAATGTTTTGTGTACTTTGCATTCGATCAAATTTTAATAATGTGACTACACAGGATGTTATTCCATGGTTAAATTACGAAAGGGCATTGAAATTACTTTTTTTAAAAAATTATTGCCATAATAAACTTATAGTTTCATCAAGTTAAAGTGAAATTTTTATCTTTTCAATTAAGAGTTTTCCCTGCCACATCGTGGTTTTCTTTATATTGTGTCATTCGACAGCATCACTTTCTTTATATGATCATTGTTTTCTTTATGTTTACAGAATATTTTCAATCGAAGCTCGGGTTTCTGAATCGGTTTTCCTGCAGCTAATGCAAATTGGTTCCTAAAAGAACTCATTAAAAAAACATGACTTCTGTCTTTAATTTGGGGATTTTTTGTATAAAAATATCTTTCTCTTTTTAAATAGTTTTATGCTTTCATCAGAATCTTTATTTAAACTTCTAATAATATTTACATAAAAAAATTCTTTGTCCAAGAACATTTTTCAGAATCCCTTCGCGACCCCCTACGAATGTCTGTACGGACCCCTTGTGGGTCGCGGACCCCCATTTGAGAACCGTTGTTATAGACTATATAATCTAAGTAGACAAATCCGTTTTTATATCGTGTTACCTTTTTATACCCACCATCCAAAAGATGGGGAGTATATTCATTTTGTAATTCCGTGTGTAACATGTCGAAGGAATCATCTAAGACCCCACAAAGTATATATTTTCTGGGTCCTGGTTAGATTCTGAGTCGATCTAGCTATGTCTGTCCGTCTGTCTGGCTGTTGAAAGCAGGATAGGGCTCGAACGGGGTAACGTAGGGGGACGAAATTTGCCACAAATCTTTGTCTTATATAAGGTTTATTTGGTATTGAAAATGGGTAAAATCGGTTAATAAGCAAAAAAGTTATGAGCTGAAAACTAGAAACACAGGGTGTCCGTTTCATATTTTTTTTTGTTGATATTTCTTCAATAAATGCATGTACGGCAGCGAAATTTTGTATGTATAGTTCAGGGGTCAATATAAAATCGGAAACCAAAAATGGGCGTGGTCCGCTCACTTTACCGCCCACCTCCCATATAAGGTGAAAATCAACGAAATTGTGTTCAAATAGTTCAAGGACCAAAAAAAACGCCCCCTCCCATATAACGTAAAATTTGAAAAAGTTGATGGTGGGTATATAGATTCAGCCGGGCCGAATATAATTCGCGCTTGTTATTTTTAATAATATCTGAATGAAGTTTTTGGCGGAAGTCCTTTTTCATGCGATGAAAACTCATAATTTGTTAAATTGTGCTTCCAAAATAAATTTGTATAGCTTAATTAAGCAGTATTCTATAATTTGTATTATAAAACAAAGTTTTTTTCGACTTTTCTTATTCCAAATAAACTAAAAGTTTATTTATTTTTATTAAAAAAACTATAAGTAAAAGAAAAAATAACAAAAATATGTGTAAATAATGCTGTATTTCGATATTTTTACTATAAAACTGTCATTTACTTAAAGAAAATAGCAATAAATTTGAAAATTTGGTGTCAATTTTTACAATCGGAAATTTTGTTGCTATTGATATGCAGAAAATCACATCTTCTAAGGTACAAATGTTTGTTAGTACAAAAATGTGTTAACAATGTTATGAAATTAGTTTTGTTCTAAATTTAATACTTTAAACAATAATTCAACATTTAGGATAACCTTAATTTTGTTGCTTATGTTCTGCACAGCACTGTACATTGAAAAAATAAAGAATTGTTTACGTATTTGTGTTCAAATAAATTGCAAAGATTTATCAGACCCTCGTGTATTTATACATACATGTGTTTATTGTTATGTGCACAAAACATATACACACATATACAAATTCCAACATACACACAAAGAGTAGCTGTTAAACTCAACAACAGAAACAATAACTAAAAAATAAATTGGAAAATATACTGTTATGAATGTTGGTTGGGCTTTACACTCTCATCCAAGGACAACAAGGATGCTCCCACACATATTCAAATTTACTTGTACATAAATATAAATAAAGTCGATCAGGAAAGAACATTTGTTACCTGATGACCTGATGTTCGTAGGTATAACCGGATGTTGCCATTCAGCCATTTTCAGTCCACAAATTTCTATTAAGTTTCATTTGAAATATACGCCTAAATGTATGCTAAATGGTAAATAAATAATTTAGTGTTTTTTGCGTTTAGAACATACATTTCTATTAAAATTAATTTATGTCTTAAATTTATTGTATGGTAGAAAAATGTTCAAATTTGTATTGATATCTGAAAGTTGAATTGTTAATGTCGAGCTCCTTTTCTTTAAAAAACATGTTATATTGTATTTTATGATTAAATTATTCAAAATAGAAATAATTAAAATAGAACCGGAGCCTTGAAAACTTATTAACCTCATTTTATAAACTTCGCTTGTATTTGGCAGACAAACACAATAAACAATATCGCTAGTCGTCTTACTTAAGTGAATTAATTGAACGATTTATAGAACCTGAAGACGGTATATAGTGAGTTCCAAAAAAACAGCATGCCTAAAATATAATTTCCGGTGGAAAATGTCCAAAATGTTTAAACTTTAATAAAATAGTACTTAGACTAAAATCATACAAAATTTTACTAAAATTTCAATTTCGCGATAAAAACTAATTTTAAAAATTGGTTTACTCCTTAATAATAACTTCATTTGTTGTAATTTTTTTGACAAGAAGTTAAAAATTATGAATACTATTAGACGAAAACCATATTTTTTGAGGTATTTTAAAAATGGTTCATCTCACATAAACGAAATAATTAAAGCAAAATATTTTTAAATTTAATCGATAAGGAAAGATATAGTGGGTCAAGTCCATATGAGGGGTTATATATTACACATGTAGCCAATTGTGGATCGATACCTTTCCCAAGTGTAAAATAAAATACATAAACACAGAATATTACGTTAATGATAACATTTATAGGAATTTATGCGCTTTAGGGTGATTCCCAAGTGAGTTTATATGGGAGGTATTATGAATTACGGACCGACCCTCATAAAATTTGGCACTGTGATTTCTACTTAAACAAACCTTATTTGTGTCGTATATTAACTTGATACTGACATTTGTATGAGATTTTTGCACGTTAAAGTGATTTTCTGAAAAGGGTTTTTTATGGGAGTTATGGTCACTTATGCACCGATCTTCATAAAATTTGGCACTAGGATTAACACTTATACAGAACTTTACACCGAATTTCATTAAAATATTTAAGGCACTTACGATCGTTCAACCTCTATTTCGGCAGGACATTTATGTGGAGGCTACGTGAAATAATAGACAGACCATAACCAATTTCAATAGGCTTCATCCTTCATAGATATCTTCATAGATATCTTTAAAATTGCGACCTGTACTTTGTTCACAAGGTTTACATGAACAACTAATCATCCGACCAGACGGACGGACGAATATGGTTAAATCGACTCAGAAAGTGAATCTGAGTCGATTGGTATACTTTAAGGTGAGTGTCCGAAGATTTTTTCTGTACTTTACAAACATCTTATGTTTTTTGTCTCCATACAAACCAAAGCATTTTAGTATAAATGGGTATTTTCACTTAACTGTAATTTGTGCATCAATTTTGAAAATACATGGCTTAGATAAAGATGATTAATTAAAACATTTTTCAAAATAAATTATAATTAAAAATCTTAATTTTTTCATAAAATAAAAGGTTTACGGACACAAATTACAAAATTAGTCTGAAACTAATGAGCGAATAACAAAATTATATAGTATCGCATTGTTAAATGAAAATAGGACGGATAGGTCGAGGGGGAGAGATAATCTCCAGGGGAAGTAGTATGCCCCATATAAAGTAAATATTAAATGTCGTATCAAATGGGGTAATTAAGAACCCCGGGAAAAGCTAGTGCTTATATAAAACTTTTAAATGCTAAATTTCATTATAATTTTGTTGTATTTAAGGAATTTATATATTAAATAATGGATCGATCATAACCAATTTCAATAAGCTTCGTCCTTGGACTATAAAATACCTTCGTACCAAATTTCCTTGACGGTTTACATGGACGAACAGGTGGACATCGTTAAATCGGCTTAGAAAGTGATTCTAAGCCGTTTTGTAAAAAAAACTCAAAATATGCAAATTTATATGCATTATACTAACAAATCGATGTAATTTTTTTAGAAAAATGTCTGATTTGGATAGATAACAACATAAGATAGATTTCAAATGCTCCAGAAAAAAACATGCATTTGCATTAAAATCCGCCAACTAAATAGTAAAATTTTATATTTTTGTTTTGTGTAGAAAATAAGAATATCCCAAAATGTTTGGATTTCCATTTTAATATATATATATATATATATATATATATATATATATATATATATAAATGTTAAAAAATGTAAACCTAAGGTATTACATTCAGCAAAAATTGTACCTAAAAATGCAATATCATTATATTCTGTTTTTTCAGTTTAAGATACAATACAATTACAATACAATTTAAACGCAGCATATTGTGATAAAAGTGGTCGAAAATGGCGATTAATTCAGGGAAAGGTGATATCAATATTTTAATGATCACGTTTTATTTTTTATTGATTATTGCTTTAAAACAAATTCAGTTTTAGAATTTTACGGTTTTTTTAGCAGAACGGTAATGTCCGTCCGTCTATACATTAGAATAAAATGGGTCGAAAATTATGCATAAATCAGAGAAGGGTTGTATCAACACTTTAATGATCACGTTTAATTTTCCTATTTATTAGTAAGTAAAAAAAATAAATTTTTAGAATTACAAGATGTTTTTTGGCTGAATGGTTTGGGTTAAATGGGACGAAAATGACACTTAATTCAGGAAATGGTGATATCCAAATTTTGATGACCTGATGAACAGGTTCTATTTTTTATATTTATTAGTTAGTAAAAAAATAGATTTTTAGAATTGTAAAATATTTTTTGGCTACATGGTAATGTCCGTCCGTCTGTATATACATTTGGGTTAAATGGGTCTAAAAATTTACATTTAATTCGGGGAAAGGTGATATCAAAATTTTAATACCTTCCTTTGGTTGTCATATTATTCGAGAAGTGGAAAAAAAATATTTTCGAATTTTGAGACTTGTTAGAAATAATTCTAATGTCCGTCCATCTGTCCGTTTGTTTGTTAATGTTGGAAAACTTTCCAATTCAAAATCGTTTAACTTTTGACCCAATAAATATAACGACTCAAAAATCTTTGTTCAATAGATAATTTTGTTTTTAAACCAACTACATAAAATATAATAAAATCGGTTGAAAATAATTGGTTATATATGGAAAAATCTTAACCAAGATCTTGTAAAATTGAGATTTTTGAAATTTCAAATGTATATAACTCAAAAAATATAGAAGATAAGTAGTACATGCAAGCATGTTTTCTAAAGGATTTATCAAGGACTTTAAATTGGAAATCGGGTAAGGAAAAAAAATTTGCTAGTGGCTAAACATTTTCCATGACACAAGAACCCTATTTTGAACCCCCATAGTTCCGCTCCTGATGCGTAAATTGGATCCTGCTTCTAAACTCAAAATGCTACTGCCCTCTGCTACGTCTACGTGAAATTTGCAAATCCAACCAGCCGATTAGAAGTTACAGATTTATTTCGATTCTTCCCCACTGTTTAATTAACATAAATAATACTTTTATGATTTTTAAAAATATTCAAATGGAGTTTTTACAAAAATAATTAGTTTGAGCCAATATTTGCTTAAATCGAACGAATATGTCCGAAGAAACATGGATTTAAATTTCAAGTATTTTAAAAAATGTCTTGAAAAAGTAAATTTCGAATCGTGATAATTATGCAACGAATTTGAAAATTTTGTAGAACTTAAAATTTTGTATTGACGTAATAAGTGTTGCATTTTTTTTTAGGTAGAATATTTTTCTTTTCTCCCTTAATAAAATAAAGTTTACATGCATACACTTTTCTCTGTTGATTTTATTTTATTGTTGTTATTTTTACTCACTGTTAAAATAATAAAAAGGTTAACAATGTTTATTAGTAATGTCATTTGCAGTTTCATTTTTTTTTTTCATTCTCTCACTCTTTTCCTCCAGTCAATTGTTCTTTTTTTTTTGCAAAAGAAAATTAACACTTAATTATGATTTCGTTTGTTATCTCAAACAAATATAAATTTTAAATAATTTTTAAAAACAAAAACTGAAATATTCACTGAGATTAAGATAAAAAGTACACAATAAAAGTTAAAACAATGAAAACAAAACATAAAATGCACAAAAACACATTAAAAAATAAGTAAAAAGGATAAAGCAATACAATAACGTTAAAAAATAATAACTACCTACATATATGAAACTTCCAGAGAATGGATAATTTTGCTTAAATAAAACATTTTTATGAAACCCTGAGAATTTTTAATTAAATTTTTAAACAGATACAGATCGAATTATGCAGTTAATACAACAGAGAAATTTATAAATAGTAAATATTAATATTAATTTTGTGTAGATTAAGACAAACATATTAATTAAATTGTATTTCAATTAGGAAAAATGTTAATTGTGAAAATTTCGTTTTTTTCTTTAAGCAGAATGATTGTTTATCTGAATAGCTAGTAGTCAAAAAGTATTGAACATTGCATGTACATTAGACTGCACCAAAATTTAACAACTTTCGAATTTTGACCGTAATTCACCCGAGAATTGTTCTATGTTGCAAAAACGTACTGTGTGAAATATTAATGAAATCAGATATCGTTAACTCGTGCCGCATCGGAGCTGAAGTTTGTAGGGTGCGTTTATATGGGAAAAGTTGGTATTTTTGCAGTTTTTAGAAAAATGTTGCTATTAAATACTTTGTTTTGCTCCTAAATATTAAAAACATTTTAATTTACACATAATTATCTATTAAATAAGATATAAAAAGAGAAAATCGATTAAAAAATTTTAAAGTTATTACGAATTCCCCAGACCATTAATGTGTTTTAGAATGCTCGTGTAAGGAGTGTACAATGAAATTTTTAATTTTTTGATAAATGTTAAAATAAAAATTTCAATTTGAACTATAATTACTGAAAATATATTTTTGTTTCCGCAGAAAAATCCAAACATTATTTACATTTTTTAAGATAGTTTCAAAACTCCATTTTCAAACTTTAAAAAAGTTTGTTAAACAAATTTGAAAAAAGTTCGAAAGAAAACTTTGCAGGTTTATATACAACACTATAGAAAATACAACGAGAAAAGAAGATATAGTCGGTCAAGCCCGACCATATGATACCCTACACTATTGCCTTCGTGTACCAAAATTCGAAAAGGGGCCAATTATGGAGCGATACTTGTATGAAAGTGTAAGAAAAAACATACTAATACAGAATATTATATATTTATGCACTTTTGGGTGATTCCCGAAATTGAGCCTTATGTGGGAGCTATAGTAAATTATGGACCGATCCATAGTGGTCCCAAAACCAAATTTTTTGGAAATAATTCTGTAACTTTAGAAATACTGGATGTATTTGAATGAAATTTCACATGGACAATCCTGCCAATTGATTTGGAGGAAGACAGGTTCTTAGCGGGTCTGGGGGACGGGGGTGGACCTCCAAAGTTGGTCACCTCGGGTATGAAATTTCTTTAAAAAATCGCCAAAATTTCATTTATGATTTAATTTAAAAAAAATTTGCACATAGATAGTCCTTATACAAAAAATACTTACATGTGTGGGTTATCTCTTTTACTTTAAGAGATATTTGGACCAAAGTAAAATTTTGACCTATTTTTGGAGATGTATTTTATTTAGTTTTTTTAACTTGGCGGGCTCAAAATATTCTCTGAATTCTGTAAAAAATTCTAAATAATTTTTATGCAAGAATCATATCCTATGTGGTTCAGATAAAAAGTTATATTATTTTGAAGTAGAAAATTTGAAAAAAAAAATGTGATTTTTTTCCAAAAAGGTGGTAACATTTTTTCACTTTAAAAGCCATTATTTTCCTCTGGACCATAAATTTTTTCATGTTTCTAAAAGAACACAACAGAAATGCATGCAAAAAAAATCCGAGGCCAGTTGGGGTAACAGTCTCCCCGCTAGCCCTATCAGAATTTCGTTAATTTTAATTTTTGTTATTTTAGTTTTTTGTGGAGATCAAAAATGTCAAAGCTGAAATTAAAAAATTGAAGAAAATGTGCAAATTTTGCCGAAGGGGTTAAAGTTTCCGTTAGTTTTTAAACAATTGTGTAAAGTATTTATTTCAAATATTTGGTATCGTTAGAAAGGTTATTACTTGAAAAATAATAATATATAAATAATAAAGTATTCCAACAAAATTTTTTCATTAAATTTATCGAAAAACGAACAAATTTTGTATTTAGTGTTATTTTTCCAAAAAAAAAAAAAAATAATAATAATACTTGAAAATCTATACTAATTAAGCTATCATTGTGAAATTTTAGTATAATATAAAAAAATTGTATATTATACTAAAATAATTTTATATAAAAATGAATAGATTCTCATTTTCTTACTCCGAAATATCCAAAATTCCAGTTCGGGGAAAACTTTCCTCAAAAATTACATATGTAGGTAAGTTTTCAAGGTATTATTTTTTTAACTTCAGCTTTGACATTTTTGATCTCCACAAAAAACTAAAAAAACAAAAATTAAAATTAATGAAATTCTGATAGGGCTAGCGGGGAGACTGTTACCCCAACTGCCCTCGGATTTTTTTTGCATGCATTTCTGTTGTGTTCTTTTAGAAATATGAAAAAAATGTATGGTCCAGAGGAAAATAATGGATTTTAAAGTGAAAAAATGTTACCACCTTTTTGGAAAAAATCACAATTTTTTTCAAATTTTCTAATTCAAAATAATATAACTTTTCTTCTAAACCACATAGGTATATGATCCTTGCACGAAAATTGCTTAAAATTTTGTACAGAGTCCAGGGAATATTTTGGAAAAATTATAGAGCTCAAATTGAGCCCGTCAAGTTAAAAAAAACTTAAAAAAACATGTCCAAAAATAGGTCAAAATTTTACTTTGGTCCAAAAGTAAAAGAGATAACCCACAGATGTAAGCATATTTTTTGTAGAGAATTATAAGGACTATCTATGTGCAATATTTTTTTTTCAATCAAATCATAAATTAACTTTGGCGATTTTTTGAAATTGTTCATATCCGAGGTGACCAACTTTGGAAGTCCAGCCCCCGTCCCCCAGACGCGCTAAGAACCTGTCCTCCTCTAAATCAATTGGCATACACCTCAGGATTGTCCGTGTGAAATTTCATTCAAATACATCCAGCAGTTCTAAAGTTACATAATTATTTCCACAAAATTTCGTTTTGGGACCACTGTGCGATCTTCATTAAATTTTGCGCTGCCATTTATACATATAAAAAATTTATTTGTGTCAAATATTAAGATGATACTAACATTTTTATGGGATTTATGCACGTTAAAGAAGAAGGGTTCATATGGAAGATATAGTCAATTATGAGCCGATCACGAAATTTGGCATACAGATTTATACTTATATAAAACTTATTTGTGCCCCATTTCATTAAAATATTTCTATTTTTAGGGTGTTTATGAGTGTTAAAACTATATACCGGGAGAACATTTGTATGGGGGCCAGGTGAAATAATGGACCAATCATGGCCAAATTCAACAGGCTACGTCCTTGTGCTAATAAAATCATATGTAAAAAATTTCATCAAATTATCTTCCAAATTGCGATCTGTACTTTGCGCACAAGCTTTACATGGTCAGCCAGCCGACCAGACGGACGGACGGACATGGTTAAATCGACTCAGAAAGTAATTCTGAGTCGAACGGTATACTTTAAGGTGGGGATCGGAAGATTTTTTCTCCGCGTTACAATTTTGCACAAACACATAATACCCCAACCACCTTTGGAGGTGTATGGTATATAATTAACAAGCGAAAATGTTATATTCGGCTTGGCCGAATCTATAAACCCACCATCAACTTTTCCAAATTTTACGTTATAAGGGAGGTGGGTGATAAAGTGGGCGGACCACGCCCATTTTTGGTTTCCAAGTCTATATTGACCCTTGAACTATCTGTACAAAATCCGAATTTTAAAAGTTATCATTGTCCAATTTTTTAAAAACTTCAGAATGTATTTCCGACATATGTTTCACCTTATTTCATTAAGGTCGTTCACGATGGGCTGGTTATCAGGTTATGTGATTATATAGTAATATTAAAAACAACAAAATCGATTACTTGTTTTATTTTTATTAATTTTCAATACTACAAATAATCAGATAATCACATGATCTATAAACAAGGGTACGAGTTGGGTAAAGTTGGTTATTTTTTGTAATGAATTTTTTTCGTTTTTAATATAACTACATAAACACACAACGTGATAACCAGCCTATCGAGAACAACCTTATTATAATTTTTTTTAGTTTGAATATCAGTTCAAAAAAGTTTTACCTTATATCTAAAAAAAACTGATAAAAATGCCTATTTGCCGAAATCCGCAAAATTCAAATCGCAGGTATGGCTTAGTCATACAAGGTATTGACCTAATTCTTTTCTGATTTTATTTTCTGTAGTGTTGTATATAAACTTGTAATGTTTTTTCTAATTTTTTTTCAAATTTGTTTAACAAACTTTTTTAAAGTTTGAAAATGGAGTTTTGAAACGATTTTAAAAAATGTTTAAACTTTTTGTGTTTGGATTATACTGCGAAAACAAAAATGTATTTTTTAGTAATTATGGTTCAAATTGAATTGAAAATAGCTTTTATTTAAACATTTAAAAAAAAAAAAAATTAAGAATTTCGTTGTACACTCCTTACACAAGCGTTCTAAAACACATTAATGTCTGGAGAATTCGTAATATCTTTAACATTTTTTAATCGATTTTCCATTTTCAATTCTTATTTAATAGATAATTATATGTAAATTAAAAACTTGAAAAATTAACTTTTTCCCATATAAACGCTCCTACAAACTTCAGGTCCGATGCTGCACGGGTTAACGATATCCGATTTCACTAATATTTCACACAGTACGTTTTTGCAACCCGTAGAAGAACTCTAGGGGGAGTTACGGTAAAAATTCGAAAGTTGGTAAATTTTGGTGCAGTCTAATGTATATAAATGCATGCTCTGATTTCCCTTAAATTCTACATAACCCTTTTTTAAATATATTTATACGCTACTTATTTGCTATTAAACTATTTAATATTTAATACTTAAAATCAACAATATTTAACATTAACATATAAAATCAAAATAAAATAATTAAAAAATATGAGTTAATATTGATTTATAACTTTAATATAATTTATTTATTTGATTTAACAGTAATCGAAAGTTATTTAATAAAAAAATAAATCATTAGAGCATTAATAATATCCCTAAATTATTTATGTTCATTTTAATATTAGTTTTTTTTTTTTATTCCATATTTTTGCTCATAAATAAGTTCTTTAAATTCTTGTGAAATTTTATCAAAAACATCAACTAAAAAAAAAAGAACAGCAATTATTTTGGAATGGGTTATATAAATATTTGGTTAAAATTATATTTAAATGATAATAAAAAGAAAAACTTATAATTCACATAAATAACACTGAAGGGTGAAAAATAATTAAAGGTGAATGTTATTTTAAAATATTGAAGCATTAAAATTATTAAGTATAAAGAAAAATAGAAAGTTATTTGAATAAAAGTTGTTTAAGGTATATTACTAACAAACATGCTCACAGTGCGCAGTGAGGCAGAATCGAAAATTTTTGGAAATAAATCTGTAACTTCTAAACGGCTGAATGGATTTGCGTGAAATTTGATATATATGTAGCAGAGGAGTGTACATTGTTAAGTTTGAAAGGATGACCCATCGACCCCTCAGGGGTGGAGCTTTAAGACCCCTTTAAAGTAGGGCACCCTTGATATATACAATTTTTAATGGCTTACCAAATTTTTGTTTCTCATCCCATTTGCTTGCGTGTGCTATTTTTTTCAGATATATCCCAGTATTTCTAACCGATTTTATTAGTTTTTCCTTTAACTAGTGTAAGAACAAAATTATCTATTGAATAAAGAAGTCGATATCTTTACCAAGTCCAAAAATAAACAATTTTAAATTTTTCTGAAAGTCATCTTTACAGAGATGGTTTTAAAATAGAAAACATACTTAATGACCCAAGCGGTCAACACCCTCCCGAATTTGAAAGTTTTCAATCAAAATCTACGGGACAAAATCTATGGATTTTATAGCCGAAAATGTGGAAAAAAAATTTGGGTTTTTGGAACATTTTTTTGGGAATTGTGGGATTTCTTGTACAAAAATCTTAAAGTTTTTTACACTTTCTCATTTTTAACAATAAGGTCTACAATCGCCGAGAATGTCGTTAAGATATCTTTACTAACATAGATTTAAAATATTTATAGTTTAAAAAAAAAATACAAAAATTTTACTTTAGTTGCAAAAATCAGAAAAAGTATAAACTCGATTTTTTTGTCTAAATTGCCTTGCTGAAATAATTCTTAATTACATAGAAAAAGATTGAAATCAATATCTTTTGTAGAACCGAAAATATACCACTTTAAACTTTAATAAGTCACGATGGTTACTATAACTTATATATTTGCAGCAACCAAATTGTGGTGGTAGTAATCAAAAATTTGTTTTCGTTATCAAATTATTTTTTTAGTTAACAGAAATATGTTAACCACAACGATTAATATTATGCTTTTCCACCTTATTCTAGAATTGGGTAGAAGTACATAACAATAATTGTTCCAAAAATATTTTATGATTACTATAAAAACAAATTGTTCACAGAGACAAATTTTTAAATACTACCACCTTAATATGGTTGCTGCAATTATATGAATTATTCCAGTGACCATAAAAAACTTGTAAACTTTTTGGTATATCATATATGATATTAAGGCTTTTATAAAAATTGATCTTAACAGATGGACAGACGAACATCATTCCTTGGATTCCTGTACCAAAAAGGATCAAATTTTTATATAGATTTTAGTGTCTAAAACGAAAAAAAGTTAAGCATTGATCCAATTAAAAATTTAATTGGAAAATTTTTAAAATATCATTATTTCAAACCAAATGTTGGGCCTTTCTACATACAACTACATAATAATTATTTCCTTTTCATTTATTATACATAGAATATTTGCAATATGTAAATGTTTTCCTAGCTTCTTATTTATGAACATTTTTAAAAGCAAAACGATTTCAATAACTTCTTATTAATATTTCAAATATTTTACCTAATGAAAATTAAATTTCACTTTAAGCACAAAAGAATCAATATCAACATACTCCTTAACCAATAAGTGCATACATATGTATGTAATCAAATTATAATATTTTAAGCAACCCTCCCTACAGTTTAACTCTTTTCATTAAAATGCAAAAAAAAATAATAATAATAAATAATTCAACTGTAAAAAGAAGATAAAGAAAAAAACACAAACAAATATGTGAATGTGAAGGAAAGAAAAAGATTTTGATACAAATTATTGACATGTCACATTAATACATAAATATTTATGACAGTACAATGATAAATGTCTGACACATGCAGGGAATTATTTTAATAAATTATTTCATTATAATTGAGTGGAAAATTTATATGTTGAATTTTATTTTATTTATATACATATGTATGTATGTATATCATTCCATATCCATAAATTATTGATACTTTTATAACAAATTGACATAGTCAAATTAAATATGTTTAAATCAAGAGTTTAATATAAAAAAATATGTTTGTATATATTTGAATGTATATTTTTGCAATAAATTTTAATATATATTTAAAAAAATATATATATAATAAATATATGTTGTATACTTGTTAATTATTTAATTACAAACAGTTATAAGTGTTCAAATAAGTGAGTACAAATTGCGTACAAATTTGACTTTAAAGAGACACCGAGCCAAGTGTTTGTCATCAATATTTTATGCAAGTGGTTTATTTTAAAAAGTAACTAAAATACAAATATTTTAAAATACTTACTTAACCATTTTTTTTTTTTTTTTTTTACTTGTCTATCATGTAAATCAAATAAAATGTAGCAGCCCTAACTTCTGGTAGATATTTTTTATCTAAATTAACTCAAAAGTACTTTTTTTGTGTTAGTCAACTCTTGTTTTAACTTAAAATAAAATACATTTTATCTTAAACACAATTTAATTAAAACACGCTCAACATATGTATTTTACTTTTATATTTTGATAATTGTATTATTTTCCATTCATTAAGGAATTAACTTTTTCATCAATATCATTAAAAAATTATTGAAATACCTTTTATTAACACATATATGCCCTTATTCGTCGCTTGAGTGTCGACAAAGAACTTGATTTAATTTGAAAACCTTTTATTTTTATTGAATTACAAGTGAATGCTTTGACGTATGAGTGATATTTAATTTTATTTTTTTTTATAGATATGAATTATACCACCTAGGGTGATCGACGCGGTTTTCCAACCGGTTTTAAACCCGGTTTTTTCAGTCAATGTGCTGTCGGTTTTTTCAAAATGTTCATTTTTCGAATGTCGAATAGACCGGTTTTTTTAAACACAAAAAATCGGTTTTAAAAATAGCATTTTTTTCAGAAAAAATGTACTAAGTAGTGATAGTGATATTGGAAAATTTAGGAATAATTTTTTAAATATTCATAAAGACTGGTTTCTTATGTTTTTAGAATATAGTTTAAGTCTAAATTGGAATTTATTCTGTAATATTAAACAAATAAATAATTAATAATTATCCTGTATGACCCAATTTAATATTTTTTTTTTTTTTTTTTTTTTTTTTTTTTGATCCAATATTTCCTTTATTTTTTAAAGGTGTGTTAAAAAAGTTTCACCTGCAGAATCGTTTCAATTGAGACAGGCTTCCATATTAAGCCATGGTTTCTGTTTATGCTAACTAAAATTTAGATGATTTTTTTCTACAATTTTGAAACATAATTATCTTCTAGTCATCTAGATATATAATTTGCTTAGCATTTTTTCTCTTTCCAGAGCTTTCTGAAGCTACCAAACGACGTAGAAAATTAAAATTTGGCTTAATTATAAAACTTTTTGTCCAACAAATCCTAATGGAGCCATATTTTTAAATTTTAAGCAGGGAGCGGATATAAGAGGATTTATGTGTCTTTTTCTAAGAATTTTTTCTCTTTCCAGAGCTTTCTAAAGCTTCCAGAAGACATAGAAAATTAAAATTCAGCTTAATTATAACCCTATTCGTTCTACAAATCCTAACGGAGCCAGATTTTGAAATCTCTATCAGGGAGCGAAAATACGTGGATCTATATATATGGATTTAAATATATCTTTCCTAAGCAATGTTTCCTTTCCAGAGCTTTCCGAAGCTCCCAGACGACGTAAGAAACTAAAAATCGGCATACTTATAAAACTATTCGTTCAACAAATTCTAACAGTGCCAGATGTTTCTATCAGGGACCAAAAAGTCTGTTTTGGTATTAAGAACTTTTGAGTTGCTATACTTATTGTTTGCTCTCCAAATCCTATAAAAAACTGATTCTGTATTTCGGCCAGGAAGCGCATTTACGACGATTTTTTTATTTTGAAAGGTTTACGAATTTAAAACTTTAATCAATATAATTCCAATAAATTTGAACGGTTTCAAATAATTGACTTCGATTAGGGAGAGGAAGGTGTCTAAATGTTGTTCATATTTTTTTCTTTAAATTTTCGGATTTGTTTGTGCATATTTTCATTATTATATTATTATACCCTTCACCACAGGTGTAAAGGGTATATATAAGTTTGTCATTCCGTTTGTAATTTCCACAATTTTCGTCGGAGAGCAAAAAAGTTTATATTTTCGGACTCCTTGTAAGAAGATATGACGATTGGACCATGTCCGTCCGTCCGTCCGTGTGTCGGTTGAAATGGCGTTTATGAAGCCCACCGATAACTGACATATATAATATGTATGTCAAACGATCGGAAATGCTTTCGAGAATTTTGCTATTGGAATTCAGCAAGATAGGTTCATACAATGCGGAGATATGTTCAAAAAACCGGTTTTTTGAACCGGTTTTCCAGTTTCTGAAGCCTCTGTATACACTACGGACTTCGTTTTTACAAAGAATTCTCGAACATTTTTTTCTGAATTTTTGTTCTGAAATAATGAAATAAATCGGTTCAGTAATAACTGAGATATCGGACAAAACGCATTTTTTATTTTTTGAAGCCTTGGTTTAAGCTATAGATTTTTATTTTTATACAGATCGGTCACAAATATTTTTATAAAATTTCAGTTTTTTGAATCAGGAAGATCGGTTTATAAATGGTGGAGATATGCTTTAAAAACCGGTTTTTAGAACCGGTTTTTTAGTTTCTGAAGCCTCTGCATATACCAGGGACATCGAATTTTTAAAGAGGGCTCGAAAATTATTTTCTGAATTTTTGTTCTGAAAAAATGAAATAAATCGGTTCAGTAATAACTGAGATATCGGGGAAAACGAATTTTTTATTTTTGAAGCCCTTGTTCAAGCTACAGATTTTTATTTTTATATAGATCAGTCATAAATATTTTTATAAAATTTCGGTTTTTTTAATAAACCAAATTCGTTCATAATCAACAGAGTTATGGCCCAAAAACAAATCTGTTAAGAATATAAATACACACACAAACATGTATATTAAGCATTGTAATGACTATTAGTGACGTTTTTTGTTTTTTGTATAGACAAGTAGTTTAGTTAGAAACAGCAGTAATATAATGAATAACAGTGTTGTTGTTGTTCTTTGTGTATTCGGTCAGTTTGTACATACAAAAATAAATATATATGGAATTGTTGTTGTTTCTTTTTTAAAAGCAAAGCTTGTTATGATTGTTTTTTTTTTTCATATTCAAATTTTCGTAATTTGAAAAAAATTTAGATTTAGAAAATATGCAAGCATACGTTAAGGCGAAAATTTTATTAATTGTCGGTAATATGGTAATATGATGTCGATAAGACGGTAAGATGGTAATATGGTGAAGGGTATCAAAGATTCGGCACAGCCGAATCTTTTTTCAATTTCATTTATACTAAATTATAAAGCTTTGAATATTACGAATAAAAAGCTATACCTATATCATGAAAACAGGTGGATTAAACTTAAATTTATTTGCTATAAAATTAATACAATTATATATTTTTTCAGATTTAAATTCCTAAATATTTACAAAGGAGGAACATTTTTTCAAAAACAAGATTCGTATTAAGCACGTCAAATATTTAATTTGGAGGAGTCTGGCTAATAATCTCCAGGTAGATTTTTGTGCACTAATGATATTTTTCACAATTTTTTAATGAATTCATTCAACCAAAAACTAAATAATATCTTTTTAAATCCAAAAGGCTAAGAAAGTTATCCCAGAAAATATATACAAAAATTATTACTACGTTTTTAACATAATTGGTTAAAGGTATCTCAATAAAATTTCATATGGTCAGAGGTGTTTTCGAGTTGATTTATAGGAGTACAGACCCCTAGGGGGTCAGGGGGGAAGTGGGTGGAGGTTCTCCTCCTGCCCACATACCAGCTAGAAACTTGTACTTCTCCAAAATTTGGAAAACACCTCAGTAATAACTATGTTAAATTTCTTTGAAATATTTGATAAGACCACCTAGAAACTTGTGCTCCTCCTTGGAAACTTGGAAACCACCTCAGTAATAACTATGTGAAATTTCATTGAAATATATTTAACGGTTCAAAAGTTGCACAAAATTATTAAAAAAAACACGCTGAGTATATAGAATGCAAACACACATTGACTATGGAAATTAAGGAAAATGTGCACATTTCGCTGAAGGGGGGTCAAGTTTCAGTAAGTATTTAAAAGATTGTGTAAAGGATTTATGCAAGTATTGGATATCATTGGAAAGGAATTACTTGAAAAATAATAATACATAAATAATAAAGTATTCGAACTAAATTTTTACATTAAATTAATAAAAAAACGAAAAATTTTTGTATTTAGTGTTATTTTTCAAAAAAAAAAAAAAATAATATTTGAACTTAAATAAAATCTACATTAATTAAGCTATCATTATAAAATTTTAGTATAATATAAAAAAATTTGTTCTTAAAAGAAAAAAATAGATTCCCATTTTCTTACTCCAAAATACCCAAATGGTCACCTTGTCGTTATAAGGGGCCTCCGTCAGTAAATACTTTGGGTGTATACCTTACATATAGGGCTAAAAATTAAAATAATTTTAAGTCGATCCCAGTTTTGCGATTTGAGAACATAACAAGAAAAATAAAAAGCTGAATACCAAATTAAACTAAAAGAGATAACCTACACATGTAAGCGTATTTTTTGTAGAGATTTACAAGGATTATCTATATATAAAATTTCTTTTCTGTCATATCATAAATGAATTTTTGGCGATTTTTAAAAGAAATGACATACCCGAGATGGGCAACTTTGGAGGGCCACAAATCAACTCGAAAACACCTCAGTTCTGACCATGTGAAATTTTATTGAGATAACTCTAACGGTTCTTTAGTTACTGAATTATTTCCAAGAAAAAGCGTTTTGGAACCACTGTGCTACTTCAAATTGGAGCCATGTACTTAACTCGTTCACAGTTCCTTTTTAACATTGTGCACTTTCTTTCAACAATAACAATAATACAGAGTTAAAAACATTGCTTTTGAAGCAAATACATTTCATGAATTCCACGAATGAATTTATAAACGACAATTTTTTACCTTATATCATTCAATTTCCTTCATTATTACTAATTTATTATAATTTTCTCTTTTTTTCGTTTTCATTCTTAATCAATGAAATCGGACTTAAGCTTCAAAAGATATGAATAATTTAAAATAAGACTTTTTGAAATGTTTATATTTTTGATAGAATTATAATAATTATAAAGAAAATCGTAAATAGAATTATAATAATTATAAAGAAAATCGTAAATTTTCAGTCACTTGCAAAAATTAAAAGAGTTATATTTTATTGGTGGTATAAAGTGTATCTATAGCAAATATGAACCAAATTGAAAGACCTAAAGTCATTTCATATTTAATATCTCATGGAACTAATGATATATTGCGAAGATTCCTAATACCAAATTTATTAATGATTGATTGAATGATTTGGTTTTCAAATAGTTATGAAAAAAATCTTATGTGAAATAAATTTCTAACGAAACATTTTTTTTCTATTTGAACTCAATTCACAAAACTAATTAATTCAAATGAAAATACAAAAAATTCTTAATTTGAAATAACTAACCCCTAATAGAAAGTAATTCATGTCATAAGGATAAATCTATATATAAGTATGTAATTTTAAAAAACAACTAACCACTTAGCACTAGTATTATTCACAGAAAATCATGAAGGAAATGAAACCATATAATTACCAAACATATATATGTCTAACAGGAACATACATAACATAGTATGTCTTAATACTAGTATATTCAACTTAAATATCCTATAACATAAAGGTGTGTCTAGTGTCCAGTGTCTACAAATATTAAATTTAAATACACAATTTCAATTCAACTCACATTCATTGTCCAAAGTGTTCTCGTGTTTATTATTTATTTACAAGTTCATGTAACAATTGACACCTATTTATTCAATGAAATGCAGTTTTTGTTGTTGTCTACTCATTCAAACAAACAAACAAACAAATACACTTGTTTATGTTGTATACTCGTATATTATACCAATAGTCAGTTATTTTAAATTATATTAAATTACATGAATAATGATATACTAAGTGTATTTGTTTTTTGCTACATCCCAGCAAACACGAAGTCAAACGTTTGAAATATTATAACCTTAACATTAAATATCAAACGTGTTTCTCAAACTGTGTGTCAAATGTGGATAGAAGTTTGAATTTCAAGTTTGATTTCAGATTAAGAATCATTTGAGAAAAAACGTTTGAAAAATTGTAGATTCTCAATTTAATATCAAATGTTATTTTTAAATAATTTTCAAACCTAAAAATAACTTTAACCCTTATGTTGACAACCGCATACCCGGGTATGTTTTTCATTTTTAAATTAGCATAATTGGAGTTCTGGTAGTCATATTAAATTGAAAATTTAGATGTTTGTCAACAATATTGTTAGTTATGATATTCTAAAGAAAAAGGTAAAAAAAGTTTTTATAGCCACGTTTACAACCAGCATACCCGGGTATGTACAGAGCAATTTAAGGAATTATTTTATCGAATGCAAGTAAAATATTTATTATGTTTAATTTTGTATAAATAATAGATACATTAGCTTATAACAAATTTAAAAACATTTGTATTTTAGGCTGCGCAATCCTTATATACCTTAATACTTTCTGAATATTCAGCACATACTGGTTTATGGTATTTCCTACATGCCTTTCGCGTTGGTCTTCTTCTAGAACACATAAAACAATTTACTTTATTCTTCATTCTTCCACTAATGTCTCGAACTTCTTGGCTTCGAATAAAAAAAATATTCATCTCCTAATCTTACTGGGCCTTCCAACATGCTTTCGATTCCACTTCTAGAGCAAAAATTTAGCATAATTTTTATTTTTTAAATTTTCTCTGCAGTTAGTTATTCGCTCAGCTGCAACAGAAATTACCTTCTACGATTTGTTGAAGTTTTTAATTGTAGATTGTTTTTCATATATGTACATATATAATATTTGTAGCAGACGAAGCCACATCCGAATGTTCCCCTTTTGTTGACAGTTCCCAAAATTGACAAATTGTAGTCCATCATCAAATTAGAGGCCAAATTGTATCTCGTGAAGAAATTATCACATACGTTTTCGTTCTCCAGGAAATATTCCAATATATGTGTTCATTGCGGCTTCAAGTGCATCTGCATCCATTTCTTCATCCGAATCAGTGTCATACGTAGGATCATATTCTGGTTACTGTATTTCCTTTGCATATGAATCATATACATTTCTCACGTAATCTTTAGCATCTTCATTTATTGATAAATGTTCCTGCTCATTTTCACTTTCTGTATTTCTAACTTTCTCCAGCATTCGACTTATATACTCTTCTTTGTCTTCAATATTGCTTTAGCTTCAAATGATAGGAAAACCAACAACAGGTGCATCTCAAAAGTAGCATTTCATTTGAATTGGAAAAACTTAAAATTAGTTTGCAAAAACCTTTTTAGTCTTGTGCTTGCATTTTATTATCATTCATTCAAGATTAGTTGAAAACGGTTATATAATGATTAGGAAATTATCATAAAAATGTAAAAATCTCCAAAAATTTCATAAAAAAAAAATAATTTGATTGAGTGAATTCTACAGGTACTTAGCAAAGATCAATAAATGAAATGCAAAGGTTTTTAAATGCACATGGAACAAATGAAACCGTTATACTTTCGAATAAAGGGATAACCGGATTATTCTTGAATGGGAAAAAAAACAAGGGTACTATAAAACCTTTTAGATCTCTCTTTTCGTATTTTTAGTAACACTCAGTCAAAATTAGGTAAAAACGGTTGTATCATAATTAGGAAATAATAATAAAAATTTAAAAGCATCAAAATTCTATCATAAAAAAACACTTAAAAAAGTGTAAACAAATCATATAGGAATAATTTCCATAAGTAAAATTTACAGGTACTTTTCAAAGATCAATAAATGAATGGGATACCCAATCTGAAATTTAATTTAATAATAAATTATCAAATACCACGTGTTTTTCTTTCTATCGTAAACATACTTGAAAACATTAAAGTGTCAAAAATTTTATACAAATTGTATGACATATGTTGGTTGTAAGGATGCGTATAAATTTTTGGTTGTAAACATAAAGGTTAAAAATATTTGAAAAATAGTATTTTCTTAATTTTATATTAAATGTTATTATCAAATCTTTCATAAATCTAAAGACAAGTCAGAAAATATTTCAAAAAATGGTATTTATTTGCATATATCAAAAATTATATGCAAATAAATAACTTAATAAATAAAATTTTTTATAAAAATTAGATAAAATAATTTATAATTATTGAATATATTGACAGAACAATAAAAAAATACAAATTAATTAACTTCTGTTCCACATTTAACAATGATTCGATAATAATAGCATTTCTCAATTTGAGAATTAATTCCCCTTTTTGTTGAGAAAGCTACTATTTTCAAGTTATTTTCAAATCATTCTCAAACACTAGACATTTAAGAAAAGATTTGATTTCAAATCATTCTCAATTTGATATCAAAACTTTTTGTTTGCTGGGTTATATGTCAAACTGTGTATGTGTGTGAGTATATTTTTATTTTTCTATTTTGTTTATAATTTAAAAATTCCAATTTGCAACTGTCTCATCTATTTATAGTTCGAATATAATGACAAGGGGTTGACATACAATGCAAAAACAAACGAAACGATATAAAAATATCAACACTAGAAATGACAGTTCGTTTACAATCTCGATAATAAACGCAAAAACAATTTAACACCTAAATAATAGGTGGTTATACTCTATAATAAAAATGTAGACTACACTCTAATAAATTTTCATTTAAATTTACTCTATTTATAGTAGCTAACTTGACTCCTACTATAATTAGGGTAAAAATACTTGTGCTTTTTAAAAATTTTAAGCATATTTTTAGTAAAAAAATAAAGTAAAAACTGTATAAGGAGTGCGTTCGAAAAAATCTGAACATATATAATATTCAATAATTTGGAAACGGTTAATCCTAGAGTTTTCGTTATTTTTTTATTTAATTGATAATTTGTTACAGATCACAGAAAAATATAACTTTTATAGTTCTTACCACTACTTATGAACTTGTGGACCATTTTTGGTAACCCTTCCGTTAGAGATTTTATAGTTGCTTCAGTCATTTTTTTGGAACAGTGTGCATATCTTCTTTTAAAATCTTCGATATTTTTGGACAACTTTTTTGTGCTCTTGAATTCACTTTTCACAAGAGCTCAATATCTCTCCAATGATCTAAGCTATGGACAATTTTGAAAATTGACCTCTCTTGGTACAAAAACTATGTTATTGTTTTGGTACCACTCCAGAGCTTTCTTACCGTAGTGACATGACGCCAAATCGGGCCAAAAATGTGTGAACACGTTGTGCTCTCTTATGAAAGGAAGAAGTCTTTTTTGCAAATATTATTTGATGTATATTTTGGTATTTATAGAACCGAATGTAACAAATGAATTTCCTGTTTTGCCATAACTGCAAAAACCTGTTACATCAGGAATTTTTTAGGAAATTTTTTCTGCTTTTGGGTCCTAAATTAATCTTTAACATTGTCTCGAGCAATAACAAAATAAAAGTTTTGACACAGAATCTGCGAAAATTCTGCAAGCGCATACGTTTCTTCGTCAATTGTACAACATGAGTATTTTTGTATGAAATTTGGTTTTAATTTCCGTATCCTATTCTTGGCTTCTTAATTTTTTGCAGCATTCTTGTTTAGAACTTTTTGGACTTCATATGTTATGAACTCTGCATTAGCTTTAAATTTTCGCACCAAATAGTCAAAGCACTGAGATAACCGGGCTGCTTTTCTACCAGATATGTTTGGAGTTCTTTTTAATATGCTTTCAATTTTCTGGCCTTCTCAATATCATGTGGACTTTTTTTTTCCGAACCAGGTTTCCTATCAATGATCAAGTTCTTCTGATACTGTTTAATAACATTAGAAACAGTTTGACAGCGGACATTTAATTCTTTGGCCAATTATTTGTAGGACCTATTTTGATTTTTTTTTTTTTTTTTTTTTTTTTTTGAAATTTTTTAATAATTTGTAGCACGTACATCTATTTCGTCACTCATTTTGATCAAATTCGGGACAAATCAACATGGTTGTTATTAAAAATAATAACTGAAGTATTTTTCAATGATAACCAGATCAAAAAAATTCTTTAATATTGCTTCCGAAAAAAGTTATGAGGCAAAACGTGTGTTAAGATTTTTTCGATCGCACACCTTAGTTACCTACTTATGTGTTTAAAAAATGTTTAGCAACATACAGTTATCGTGTATGTTTACTTATTTTGTGTTTAAAAAAAAATGTAATAATATGTAAAATTACAGTAAATCTGATTAGAAATACATACAACATTTGTACCAAACAAACCATTTAATTTTTTGTTGAAAGAATATAAAAACACGCCATATGCTAAAGTTTATTTTATTAAGTTGAAATAATTACATTTGGAAAATATAATTTTGGTATATTGTTAACATTTTATTTGATAATAATTAACACCAATTTTGAGAAACTCTGTTAGACAATTCATTGAAATTCTTCATTCTTGATGCCATTTTCAGTTTAACCCATGAAATACCCCCGAAGATCGGCCCATTATTTCACCCATACAAATGTCCTCCCGGAATAGAGTTTTAACACTCAGAAATACCTTAAAAATATAAATATTGTAATAAGTTTTATGCAAGTGTAAATCCGTATGCTAAATTTCGTGAAGATCGGTCCATAATTGACCATAGCTCCCATATAAAACCAAATTCCGGAAATCACCCAAAAGTGCATAAATACAAATGAATCTTAGTATCTATCTAATATTATGTACTAATATTTTTTTATTTTACACTTAATACAAGTATAGGTCCATAATTAGTCCCTTCCCGAATTTTGGTACACATAGTGTAGGGTATCATATGGTCGGGCTTGACCGACTACATCTCTTTCTCTCGTTTAATACTGAAGTAATTTTTTTCCTTATTTTTTTTTTTTTTGAATATAGAATAATTTTAAAATTTTGCTTCTTTTTATTTTTATTTTAAGTGTACCTTTCCTTATAATATCGTTTTTCCATAAAATTATGATATCGTTTTCGATATCCTAATTTCCAAAAATAACGCTAGTAAAATCGTCTGTACCAAAATTTGTTCTTAATGATTTTAGTATTAAAAAAATATATTTTTGCAATTAAATACTTATGTTTAAGATAATTGTAAGGAAATATAATATGCTGAAATAAGAAAAAATCATAAATATACTAAAAAAAACATAAAACAATCTCATACACGACATTCATACATATTTTATGCAAATAACATCAATTATAATATTTGCAAGCATGGTTATTCCTAAAGCACATATTTGAGTAATTACGTACCTCAAAAATTTGGTCAGACCATTCAAATATGTTAATTAATCGTCTATCTTTTTTTCAAATGCTTATGGTTTTTAGTTTATTAGAAAGAAAATTTTGGAAATTTAGATATCACAATAATATCGTTTTCAGCAATACGATATGATATTATAATCGGCACCTAAGATGATATCGTTTTAGCTATCATATCGTTCTATGGTTTATTGGGTTATATTATAAACATGTTTATCAACATTCAAATTATTATAATTTGTATGTATTTTTGCTGACAAAAGTATTTAATTAATACTGACAAACATTGTATGCCTAGGTTTACACATTTTTAGTAATTTTTCATGAAAACTTACTTATTTTATAGTAGTAATCTTACATTCACTTTTTAGAGTGTAGGATATATTTAAAAATATTTAAATGGAATAAAAATAAAATTCCACTGGTTTTTTTCATAAATTATTGACAAACATCTAAAAATAAAGGTAAATTTGAAAAATGTATGCTAACTAGGGTGATCGGCGTGGTTTTCCAACCGGTTTTAAAACCGGTTTTTTAAGTCAATGTGCTGTCGGTTTTTTCAAAATGTTTATTTTTCGAATGTCGAAAAACCGGTTTCAAAAATAGCATTTTATTTCAGAAAACATGTACTAAAAGTGATAGTGATATATGAAAATTTAGGAATAATTTTTTAAATATTCATAAAGACTGATTTCTTATGTTTTTAAAATATAGTTTAAGTCTAAATTGGAATTTATTCCGTAATATTAAACAAATAAATAATTAATAATTAACCTGTATGACCCAATTTAATTTTTTTGATCCAATATTTCCATTATTTTTTAAGGGTGTTATGTTAAAAAAGTTTCACCTGCAGAATCGTTTTAATTGAGACTTAATTAATATACTATCTCCATATTAAGCCATGGTTTCTGTTTATGCTAACTAAAATTAAGATGATTTCTACAATTTTATTATAACATAATTATCTTCTAGTCATCTAGATATATAATTTGCTTAGCATTTTTTCTCTTTCCAGAGCTTTCTGAAGCTACCAAACGACGTATATATATGGATTTAAATATATCTTTCCTAAGCAATGTTTCCTTTCCAGAGCTTTCTGAAGCTCCCAGACGACGTAAAAAACTAAAAATCGGCATACTTATAAAACTATTCATTCAACAAATTCTAACAGTGCCAGATGTTTCTATCAGGGACCAAAAAGTCCGTTTTGTTATTAAGAACTTTTGAGTTGCTATACTTATTGTTTTACCTCCAAATCCTATAAAAAACTGATTCTGTATTTCGGCCAGGGAGCGCATTTACGACGATTTTTGAAAGGTTTACGAATTAAAAACTTTAATCAATAAATTCCAATAAATTTGAACGACTTCAAATAATTTACTTCGATTAGGGAGAGGAAGGTGTCTAAATGTTGTTCATATTTTTTTCTTTTAATTTTCGGATTTGTTTGTGCATATTTTCATTATTATATTATTTTTCCTGACTTTGTTAGGCTTTTACGCTTATATTTAATAAATTTTAACTTAATTATACGAATTGATTTTTTTAAAGAAATGTACTCTTTTGATATAAATATTAACTTCTGCAAAAAAACGGTTAACCGGTTTTTTCTGAATTTCAAAAAGTGCAACCGGTTTTTTTAAAATACCAACTATTCGAACTATTCGAAAACCGGTTTCTCAAAAAAGTCGAATAATCGATCACCCTAATGCTAACATTGAGTGTTAAATATCTTTCGTCTAACTTAATATCACCATTGAAAAAAAAAACATATTAAATTTTTTATTAAAAGAAATTTTATAGAATTATGTACATAATTATTAATACTAATTCAACCTTTTTCTCTAACACAATCCGCCTAATTTATTTATTTCCAAACTTAAAGTTTTTCTAAGAAATCTTTTAAGTTTTTATGATTATCATATTCGTACACAAGCAGTTTTTAAACACCCATTAAAAATTTAAATGACATCAATCATTTCTTTTGCTTAAAACAAAAAGAATTAAATTTAAAAATTTCCTTTTCTTCGTCAACTAATTAAATAAGACAAAAGAAAAAAAATTTCATTTTAAAAGTTTTTTCAAACATTACGAGTAGACTCTTTAACAAGAACGAAAAAAACAACATAAAATAATTAAAAACTTTTTGCTAAACTTTAACCCTTTAATGGATGTTTCATAAAAGACGACATATTAAAAAAATATATAAAGAAAAGTATACATTGGAAAAAAATAAAAAATAAAACGACAATGAAACGCGGAAAAGAAGAATGAATAGAAGCAGAAAAAAATTTTGCCCAGACAGAAATATAATGTTTTATTTTTTTACATTTATTTGTTTAGAAATGATAAAGAGAAAAAGAAAAACAAAACAGAAATAAATGTGAAATTGAATATATGAGTATATGAAAAGAGATATAAACAGACAGCAGGTGAAGACCAACCAAATTGTGTTCACTACATGAATGGTATTTTAAAGGTTTTAATTAAAAATTGAGTATATTGAAACATCATAAATTCCATAAGATTTCAAATATGATCCTATTTGGTTCATATTTGGCACAGACTTCATTCCGCCAATAAAACATTAATGTTTTAATTTGAATTTTCAGTACAGATGAATTTTTTTCGATGCACTTTTGAAATTTGGCAGACTGAAGTTTTATAGTATTATAAATCTATGTAACAAATTTCATAAAGATCGGTCTATAATTAACCACAGCTTCCATATAAACCCTTCTTCCGAAAATCACTTTAACGTGCATAAATATCATACAAATGTTAGTATCAAGTTAATATTTGACGCAAATGATTTTTATTTAAGTATAAATCACAATACCAAATTTTATAAGATTCGGTCCATAATTTATAATAGCTCTCATAAAAACTCACTTTCGGGTATCACCGTAAAGCGCATAAATTCATATAAATGTTAGTATTAACCAGTGTTGTCAGATTAGGGGATTTATCCCCAAATTGGGGATTTATTTTTGGAAATGGGGATGAAAAATTTGCTTTGGTGATTATAGGATTTGTTGGGGATATATTTAAAGGCTTGGGGATTTTTATTTTATTTTAAAAAATTTTCCTTTTTAACTCAAAAACGATAGAAAAAACATAATCTTCCGCTGGATATGTAGTTTTTGGTAAGATAAAACTATATTTATTTCAACAACAGTGCACTGAAGACAATAAAAAGTAACTGGAATACTAAATTTGTACTATGAAGTCCAAAAAATTATAAAAATCTCCGAAATAAAATGATTATTGTAATTTGTACAATAATATGAAGGTAATTTTTGAGTAATTTATGTTCCATTATTGTTATTGTAATAGTAAACAAGACTTTAAATAATATGATCTTCAGTTTTCAACAATTAATTGTTTAAAAGTTAAACAAAGTGTATCAAAAATAATTGAAGTAATAGAATCTGACTAATCATATTTCAATAAAATTTTTTCTATCTGTAATTTTATTTATTGAATCTTCACAAATTTAAGTGAACTAACAATAATTAATCTTAAATCTAAATGTTAATAACTATTTAGTCCAACCACTCTCGGACTAAAAGCGATTTTAATCCACATGGTTTAACTTCGGCTCAGTTCTGAGGTGCATTTTCTTCTTCTCATAAATTTGAAAAAGAAATAAAAACTTAATTTTCGGTCATACAAAAAACTATAAAAAAGTAAAAATTTTTTTTTTTTTTTTTTTTTAATCTCTATGAAATTTTCTTTTTTAATATTGATTATTTGTAAAAAATGTATTGAAGCACAAGTAAAAGGAAATGTAGTTTACACTAATCTCCAAAATGAAGGTATTATTTAAGTGGGGATTTTTGGGGATAATATAAGTAGTAATTTGGGGATTTTTGGGGATGAAAATTCACTATTTGGGGATATGACTCCAAAAAAATCTGGAAACACTGGTATTAACGTAATATTCTGTATTTGTATATTTTATTTTACACTTGGTAAAAGTATCGATCCACAATTGGCCACAGAAATTTTAAATAATCACATTTGACAGATTTGGAGTCCCTGAGCTCAAATTTGTTTTTTTTATACCCTACACCACCATAGGTCGAAGCCTATTGAATTTGGTGATGATCGGCCCATTATTTTACCTGGCCCCCCTACAAATGTCCTCCCGGAATAGAGTTTTAACGCTCAAAAATACCCTAAAAATAGAAATATTTTAATAAAATTTGGCACAAATAAGTTTTATATATATTTTTATAAGTATAAATGACAGTGCAAAATTTAATGAAGTTCGGTCCATAATTTACTGTAGCTCCCATATAAGACCCAATTGTTTTATGCAATTTAAATTTGGTTTTATTTTAATAAAAAATACTTTCAGATTAACGCTATATTTATTCGCCATTTTTTATTTCTAACGCTTTATGTAAACTATAGTAATCTACATTTTATAACTTGACTATATATAAATATAAAAGTATACAAAATTTCGGTCGCCATATTGAATTTGCCATTTTCTTTTTTTCATTTTTTTGATACGTATTCATTAAAAATTAAGGTAACAAATTATTTTCGTATTTTCATAATTTCTATAAAAAAATTGTTTCACAATATTTTACTGTATAAATAAATGATATTTGAAGGACCTTTTTTAGTTAAAGCGCTATATCTTACGAATTTATGAACGGTCGCAAAAACTTAGATCCAAAATAATTCAGGGAGTCCTCCAGTATTATTAGTATAAAATAATTCCTTGGATCTAGGCTTTGAAAATGCCTATTTTTAGAGAAAAATCATATTTTTGACAAAGATCACTGTTTTATATATAAACATAAAAATGCTTATAATATTTATTTTAACCTCTTTTATCTGAGATTTATAAGAAATTATGAATTACTATTTTTAAGAAATAAAAAATTTCAGCAAAAATATGATATTTTGACTTTGACCTGTTATTATTAAGAAATGCTAACCCGCAATAACATAAAACTTGTTGGGCATAAAATCCAAAGTCCCTAGATTACACATCTGTATGAATTTTTCCCTCTACATGAATTGGACTTTTTGCCAAAAAAATCGAGCTTGTGGCCCAGTGTAGCGTAACAATGAACGTTTTTAAAGAAACTTTTCTAGGTTCACTTTATATCTCATTTTGGGAATTTGCATTCATCTAGACTTTTTCAAATTTTTAATAGTTTCTGCGAACAATTTGAAGTAATAAAGCAACGATTCTCAAATGTGAATGCGCGACTCAACTTGGGTTTTAGGGGGGTCGCGAAGACTATTTACTTAAACTCAAAATTTAAAGCATTTTTTTAAATTTCCTAGGGATACTCAAAAATATGTACCTAAAGGAAAATAAAAATAAAAAAGAACGAAAAAATTTTGCGTCAGTGAGATTTGAAGTTGTTGTAGATTTTCTTTAAAATTCTTGAAACTTTTGTTATTTTCCATTATATTTAGATATTTTTTGCCATATTTTAGTTGGAATTTAAACCATTCCTTGCGTATTTCCTGTTTCTGTAAAGCGGCTGTCAAGCAACAAAAACTTAGTGCTAGAAATATTTTAAAATGCATTTTTAATTTAAACTGTATGATTTTTTACAATTTTACTTCAGTTTATATACTCCATTATCAAGCGATAATATCTTTTGCGGTTCTGCAATGAATATGGTAACATCTACTTTCTTTGTTTCAAATAGGAAAAAACCCATAAATACCCTGTTGGAAATTTTCTAAAAACATTTAAATCAAAGCTTATTTACTATAAGGTTACAGCAATTCTACAACAAATACAGTAATACAAAAACAACAGCGATTTTTTCTATCAATTGCTTGTCTTAAATGTAAAATTTTGCTGATTGATACAATAAAAAAGATGAATAAAAAATGTAAACAAACACACAAAGATACAAATACCATAACAAAAAAAACAAAATTTTACAGTAAAGACAAGCAAGATATGTAAAATTTCTTTTCTGTCATATCAAATGAATTTTTGGTGATTTTTCAAAAAAATTACATACCCGAGATGGGCAACTTTGGAGGGCCACCCACTTGTGGCCTGTACCACTTCAAATCAACTTGAAAACATCTCAGCTCTGATCAAGTGCAATTTTATTGAGATATCTCTAATGGTTCTTTAGTTACTGAATTATTTCCAAAAAAAAAAAAAGAAAAAAAGCGTTTTGAAACCTCTGTGGAGCGCTATATATGTTTTGACGTGTACATTTAAATATTTTCAGCAGTTTTACTAAACGAAATCACACATCAACATATTTTATATTAGCTTTTGTATTTATTAGTTGAACATTATCAATTTTCTAGTTCTCTAAAATATTTTGTTTACGAACTATTCGTTTTTAATTATTAACGTCTTACGCAGTGCACCATCTCGCACTTAATGTTTTAGTTTAGACATTTTGTTAAAAAAAAAAAAACTAAAAGCATCATAATGGGGTTGCTAATCCAGCACTCTAGCCAACTGATCTACGTGATTGTAACTATTGGCTGGTGAATCGATTTCGATTATGGTCGAAAATCGATTTTTGTTGCCAAAAAACGATTATTTTGTGGTCGAATCGTACCAGCCAACTTTATACTGAAATCGGCTTTTAGGCTTCAATTAATAAAAAATTCAATACTGCACAGTAAAGTATTTTTTTGTTTCTGTTATATCTGTAGGTAAAAAATTTCTTGCGCACTCATTCATCATTTCAATCCTACGAACACCTGTTATCCAGACTAGGCTGAAAAGTATAGATAGAGATTGAGTGGAGTTGAGTAAATATTACGACTTCACTTCGTAAGAATTCCGCTCCCGACCGTTCAAATAAAAATCGATAGTCTAACTCTTCCAAAACAAGTGCCCCATCTAGAAAAAAATATTTCGGTCTCGGTTCCAATGTCAGTTTTAAATATTATATTTTATATCTGCATATTCAATGAAATGTTTTATTTACTTCATACATTTGAATTCTATGCTGCTAAATTTAAGACATTTAATGATGTAGTAGGATAATAATAAATTTATCGTTTTTTTTTTAATATCTTTTGATAATGTTCGATAGTCATACGATTATTATATTATTTTTTACAAATAGTCTACTAAAAAATCGAAATTAAAATGGTTGATCGAAAAATCGATTATTAAATTTTTGTACCATTCACTAATTGTAACTTACTCTTCTATTATACTATTGAGTAGTTATTTATGTATTGCAAAAAAGGCAAATAATAATGATGCCTCATTACAAAGGAACTACTTTAAAAAGTATGTAGTTGTCATTACCGAAAAACAAAAAGTTTTTGCAGGATATGTCCGTGTGAGTGATTAAATAAATTGTGTCCTATTCATAGTTTCAAAATGAATACAGGACAGAAAGGCCATCGATACTTTAAACACAATTTTTATATTTTATGTATATATATATATATTTTTTTTTTCTCAAATCGTTCCATTTATTTTAAAAATTATACCAAATGTTTTACATTTTTAAAATTATTTTTTAATAAGGCCTCAACAAATTTTAAACCTAATAAATTTAATATTTATATAAATTTGGAAATTCTGACTTAAGTTTAAGAGTGATTTAAGAATAATATGAGATTCAAAATATTTTCTCTTAATTTTTTTTTTTTTTTTTTTTAGGTTTAATAATGATTTGAAAATGTTTGATATCAAATTGAGAATGTACAATTTTTTTAATATTTATCGTTGTCGTAGCTGAGGCCGTGAAGTTGTAGCATGTGAGATCTAGAAAATATTCAATAAAATGCAGTAAAATCGTATCATTTAAAACCAATTAAATCGTATAAATGTGACCCAAGTCCTTTCCAATAAAATATTTTACGAGGATTTCAAAGAATCATCATAAAAATCTGTCGTAATGTCTAACATAATCTATATAGCTTTTATCATATTAATTTACATTCTTAATATTGACAAAAATCACTCAATCATTTTACACAATAACAACATTATGTCCATAAGTAAATCACCAAAGAGCTTAATAAACTAAATATATCATCCTACCATGATTTCACCATGAAGGATAAACAAATATTAAAAAAAGAAAAAATAAACATCTACCATGTGTTTAATCATCGTACTCATTCATAAAGAAAGTATATGTTGCATATCACATTACAATATACTTACTCGTACTACTTACATGCAACATATTATGAATAGTATATTAACATACTTTAATTTCATAAGCAAACTAAATAAAAGTAGTGAAGCGGGGGGAGATGTGTGCTTATATTATAGTAGATACATATTTATTTTTTCTTAGATAGAGAAAAAATTCTAACAATGGTCAACAGAAAAAGAGATCTAAACAAATTCGAAAAAATGGTTTATAAACTAAATAAATATACAATATAAAAAACGAATATGGTCATCATAATTATACCGACTATGATGATAATGATAACAGTAGACTGTAGTAATTATACTGTTGCTGATGATGATGGCTAGAAAATACATAGTAGAAGAAAAAACATAATAGTGAGGATGAACAAAAAATGCTCGCCAAAAACCACAAAACAATTGTTGTCAACCAGACAACAACATGGCCACAGACTAAACCAGCCAACATATTAAACTTTTTTCCCTCATACTTTTACAAAGCATTTTTTCCCATTCATTTTCGTTGTAGTTGTTGTTGTTATTGTTTTCATTTGCCCCGCAGGTAATGTCATGGATGTCCTAAAGTAGTTTTATTTTTCTCCCCTTATTTTGTGTGTTTTATTCTTCTTTTTTTGTTTTGTTTGTTTTATCTCAAAATTTTTCATAAAAATATAAACTAAATCTCATACAAACCAAAAATAAATAAATAAATAAAAACTATTTACAAATATTCTAGCTTCACATCTTGGTTATTAAATACTTAAGAAGTGCGTTCGAAAAAATCTTAACATATAAAAAATTCAATAATAATTAGAGTTTTGGCTTATTTTTTATTTAATTAATATTATATTACAGTTCACAGAAAAATATAATTTTTGTGTTCTAACCATTACTTATGAACTCGTGGGCCTTTTTTGATAATTCTTCCGTTAAAGATTTGATAGTTGTTTCAGTCACTTTTTTGGAACAGTTTGCCCATCTCCTTTTAAAATCTTTGATATTTTGGGACACCTTTTTTGGGCACTTTAATTCTCTTTTCACAAGAGCCCAATATCTCTCTACTAGACTTAGCTCCATACAATTTGGAGAATTTACCTCCCTTGGTTCAAAAACTATGTTATGGTTTTGGTACCACTCCAGAGCTTTCTTACCGTAGTGACGTGATGCCAAATCGGGCCAAAATCTGTGGACACATTGTTCTCTCTTATGAAAGGAAGAAGCCTTTTTGCAAAACATTCGTTGATGTATATTTCGGTACATATAGAGCCGACTGTAACAAAATACTTTCTTGATTTGCCACATCTGCATAAAGCTTGCCATACCAGGAATTTTTTAGGAAATTGTGTATGCTTTTTGGGTCTTAAACATATCTTTAACATTTCCTCGAGCATTAGTAACATACAAATTTTGACCCTGAAGCTGCGAAAAATCTGCCAGTACATACGTTTTGTCGTCCATTATACAACATGAGTATTTTTGTATGAAATTTGATTTTAATTTCCGTCCCTTATTCTTGACTTCTAAATCTTTTATAGCATTCCTGTCTGGAACTTTTTGGACTTTTTATGTTTTCAAGCCTGCATTGGCTTTAACTTTTCGCACTAAATTGTCAGAGCTCTGAACTAACAGGGCCGCTTTTCTACCAGATGTGTTTGGACTTCTTTTCAATATGCTTTTAATTCTCTGGCCTTCTCAATATCATGTGGACCTTTTTTTTCTTCCCGAACCAAGTTTCCTATTAATGGTCAAATTCTCCTGATACTTTTTAATAACATTGAGAACAGTTTGACAGCAGACATTTAATTTTTTGGTCAATTTTTAGTAGGACAAATTTGAATTTTTTTTGAAATTTTTTAATAATTTATAGCACGTACATCTTTTTCGTCACTCATTTTGATCAAACTCACATCAAATCAACATGGTTGTTATTAAAAATAATAACTGACATATTTTTCAAAGATAACTAGATCAAAAAAAATTTTGAAATATTTCTTCCGAAAATAAATTATGAGTCACAACGTGTGTTATGATCAGCGTTACCGTTGAGAATTTTTAAAAAGTGTCCAAAAAAGGGGATTTCAAAATAAAAAGTCGCAAAAAAAGGGGATTTTTCGAAAAAAAAGGAGCCAACTAGTTTAAAATCTAAAAAACTCCTAAAAATTTCTTTATTTGATAACAACAAATTATTGTATTTTAATAAAAACTACAAAATTCAGTTCTATTAATAACAAAATAATTTATTATTATTTTACAACAATTTTTATTAATGCAAAAATAAAGGTTTATTCACAAAAATATTTAGCACACAATCCTCTTTTAATTAGTTAAACTCCTGTACTTTTATAGGAGTTCTTCACTTGTACTCTAGACTTTCAAATTTAGGATGGAACGCATGAATTCACAAGTATTGTCATAAGTTTGTTAAATAAACTATTTCTTGTTTTTAATAATTTAGTAAAAAAAAACACACATTCCCCCGAGGGATTGCTCTTAGGAATGTAAAAATTTAAATTAGGATAAAAGTATTCATCGAATCTTTTTTTATTTTTTCAATCCAGTCCAAAAAATTTGGCATATGATGATATAAATAGCTGTTCATAAACTTTGTTATTATTGTTAATTACTAACAGTTTCAGTTCATTTATAAATACTCCGCGGTTTTTTATATCACTATACTGTAAGACATTCCCAAAATTATTAATTTATTTGTTGAAATTAATATATAATGGGTCGATATATTTCAAACAACTTAGTTTATTGTAATTTAGCACAAAGTCTTAAAAAGTCGCCATTTAAAAAAGGGGCCAAAAAAGTGGCCAGGTGGTTGAAAAAGGGGCAAATGGCGACTAAAGTCGCCAAACGGTAACGCTGGTTATGATTTTTTAGAAAGCACTCATTATTAAAAAAAAAATATATTGATTACACAAGGCAACAAAATCGAAAAAATGTTAAAGGCTTACCTTTTTACAATTTTTATGTATTGTGGTTTCAATAGTACAAATATGGTCCAAATTTTAAATTCTATGGAGAGGTTTTTTTTAAAAAAATGTTTAAGTAAAATTATAATTTTTTTTAAAAATTTCTCCATATAATTAATGATAACTCAAAAAGTACGATATTAATAAAATAAACTTAGAAAAATTTAAATATATACAACCTTCAATCCGTTTCAATCGGCTCAGTAGTTTCGGAGTTACAATAAAAAAAATAAGCAAAAAATATATTTTTTACGTGAAAATAGCAAATTTTTTTGTTTAAAAAAATCATGAAAAATCGAAAAGGTCAAAAATTGTTCAGTTTTAATGCTTTATCACAAAGCCACATGTAATAGCAACAAAATAAGATATCGATCATAAAAATTTATTAATTCTTTTCGAATTTATTCACAATTAAGTGAATTCACTCATTTTCACAAAATTTTAGTTTTTTGAGACATTTCAACTTGTCCGATTTTGTTAAACTAAATTTACAAAAATTTTGGCTTGCAATATCGTTAAATGATGTATACAATTGTTTTTGATACGATCAATAGTTTCAAAGTTATGAAACAAATTGTTAGGCAAAAAATATAAAGTTAGTAAAAAAAAATAAAAAAAAACAAGCGAGAATGTTATATTCGGCTTGGCCGAATCTATATACCCAACATTAACTTTTCCAAATTTCATTTAATGTACTTCATTCATTGAAATTACTTTTTTCAGTGTACAGATTCTTGTTTTGCTCGTGAAAATCCATATAGTCCACATATTTTTGCTTCAAGAAAAAATAATTTTCTTTTTTTTGACCACCACTGTATTTCTACTCAATTGTATGTAACATAGGTATTTTTACTTAACTGTGAATAAAATCAAGATTTATTCATCAATTTTAAAGATACATACTTTATTTTATTCACAGCATTACCAGCTTTAAAATAAAGACGATAAAATGAAACATTTTTGACGCTTTCACTTTTAAAAAGAAATTTTAGTTACAAAAAAATCTAAAATTTTCTCATAAAAAAGTTTTTTTTCGGACATTTATTTCAAAATAACTCCGTAACTATTGAGCACACAAAAAATGAAGTTTGGAGGATTTAAAGATATTTTTAGTCCTCATCTTTTGGTGTATCACTTATGTCAATCGTACACACCGTTCTTGAGTTATGAGGATATACACCAATGTAATGGCCTTACTATGGTCGAAATATTAGTCACGCCCATAAAAAAAATCCAGACCAGATGGAAAAAAACTGAAAGCGGATTCGTGTTTAGCACATCAAAATGCATCAAGTTCAACTATTCGTCTTTGGTGGAGGATTTTTTTGTCGACCAGTGTAACTTATCATATGGCAAGTTTACTCTAAGTGCGATAAACTTCAGCAAGGTTTGATTAAGAGTAGCAATTTTAATTTTTTACTCCTAAAAAATTGATTTACTTAAAAATATTTATCATTTATTTAAAAATATATATTTGTGTTACATTTTATTTAAACACTCATCTCAGCAAGTACATGTTCTAAACAAGATATTTCCTTGTTTAAGAAATAATGACTTCATTTTTTAATATTTATTTTTCCACACAATTAAACATTTATATATTTTTTTAATTGCTTAAATTAAATATTATGTGAAATTCGTATAACACTTTTATTATTTATTTCAATCACTTCATTTATAACATATTTTTAATTGTCCGATTCATGTTCATATTTGGTACTTTATGGTTTTAAAAACAATTTTTTTAAATAAAACTACATCTACATAAATATATTTGTACATGAAAAATTGCATAATACTACAACAACACATGCAAACAAGTAAAACACTAAATATCCTTTTGACAGTTTTTTTCTATATAATTTTTTCATTTTATTAACAATTTGTCATATTCATTGATAGAGAGTACAATATGACATTCACATACATTTACACTTACACATAAATACATATGTATGTATGTGTATATGTATCTGTGTAAATGTATTTATCAAATAAACATTTATTTTGGTTGTAGTTTTTAATTTTTCAATATTTATCGATGAAATTTTTTATATAAATATTAAAATTGTTTGTTAAATACTAACAATAATTATTTTTGTAACAAAAACAACAACTAAACAATTCTAAAATAATGAACATTTTACATACAAAGCAAACAATTTTAACAATCATCAATATGATTTTCATATATTGGCACTTGTTATTTATTAAAACATTGACAAATTGTACAAAAAAAAAATTAAAAAAAGATCAAATACAATTTGAAAAATTTATTAATACAAAAAAAATGTTCAATATTTTTAGATTATTATTTTTTGAATAATTATTAAATCAAATATAACAGAATCAAAAATTAAGGAGAGTTTTTTTAGTTAAATTACACAGATTGACAAAAAAATGCGAGAAAGAGATATAGTCAGTCAAGCCCGACCATATGACCATATGTGTACCAAAATTCGGAAAGGGGCCATTATACTTGTATTAAATGTAAAATAAACGAGAGAAAAAGATATAGTCGGTCAAGCCCGACTATATGATACCCTACACCATTGTGTACATTATAATTCGGGGAGGGGTCTTTTATTTAACTTCGAGTCAAATGTGGACCAATACTCATAAATATGAAATAAAACATACGAATACAGAATATTACGTCGATGCTAACATTTATATGAATTTATTCCCTTTTGTGTGATTCCCGAAAGAGCTTTCTTACCGTAGTGACATGATACCAAATGGGTCCAAAAATATGTGGACACGTTGTGCTTTCTTAAGAAAAGAAGAAGTCTTTTTTGCAAATATTCCTTTATGCATATTTTGGTATTTATAGATCCGAATGTATCAAATGACTTTTCTGTTTTGCCGCAACTGCAAAAAGCTTGTCATACCATGAAATTTGTAAGAAATTTTTGCTGCTTTTGGGTCCTAAACTTATCTCCAACATTGTTTCGATCATTAGCAATAAAAATTTTTGAGACACAAGCTGCGAAGATTCTGCCAGCACCTACGTTTCATCGTCAATTATACAGCTTGAGTATTTTTGTATGAAATTTAGTTTTAAATTCCGAGTCCTATTTTTGGCTTGTAATTTTTTTTGCAGAATTCCAGTTTGGAATTTTTTGAACTTTATATTTTATCAACTTTCCCATTAGCTTTAAATTTTCGCACCAAATAGTCGAAGCACTGAGAAAACTGAGCTGATTTTCTACCAGATGTGTTTGGAGTTCCTTTCAATATGCCTTCAATTTTCTGGCCTTCCCAATATCATGTGGTCCTTTTTTCTCACCGAACTAGGTTTTACATCAAATTCTCCTGATACTGTTTAATAACATTAGAAACGGTTTTACGGACGACATTTAATTCTGTGGCCAATTATTTGTAAGACCTATTTGGATTTTTTGAAATTTTTTAATAACTTGTAGGACATAAATCTTTTTCATCACTTATTTTGATAAAAATAAGGACAAATTAACATGGTTGTTATTAAAAATAATAACTGAAATATTTTTCCATGATAACTAGATCAAAAAAAAATTTTGAATATTGATTCCGAAAAAAGTTATGAGGCAAAATGTATGTTAAGAATTTTTCGATCTCACTCCTTACATAGATACTAAAATTCATATGTACTTATGAACTTTTGGGTGATTCCCGAAATTGTAGCTTTACATGAACAGCCAGCTAGCCGACCAGACGGACGGACATGGTTAAATCGACTTAGAAAATGATTCTGAGTCGAACGGTATACTTCAAGGTGGGGGTCGGAAAATTTTTTCTCTGCGTTACATAATTTGCACAAACACATAATACCCCAACTACCTATAGTTGTGTAGGGTATAAAAATTGTTTTCTGCAACACGGGATTTTTAAGTCAATTTAAATAAACGTAATCATGGTGTTCTAAACTTATAAATAATATTTTTAATTGTATTAGTTTTAGAGATAAACCGTTATGCAGAAAATTAATGAGGTTACACACAATTGCAAGATATCATGAGAATATTAAAAAAAAAAAAAAAAAAAAAAAATCTTAAAAAATCGACCAAAAATGTACGTTTTTCTTCTAAATCATAAGCAGAAAGTATTACAAATAAAAAGACCTATATTTTATTATAATCGACTTTTTTCACAATTGTTGTTTTTGCAAAAAATTAAATTGTAAATTAACACATTTATGGATTGATTTTAATAAAATATTGCTCATTTAATTTAGAATACATAAAACTTTATGATAAGGAAGAAAAATAAACATTTTTGGTCGTTTTTGATTTTTTAGTTTTATTTATCATTTATAACATAGATTAACAACTAGATATTTATGTGAGAGAAAAAAACCTAATTCAATTGTCAGAAACCTAATTCATACAAAAACAAAATACATGTAGTCACATATATTTTGTTTTTGTATTTTCAAAAAAATGAGTAAATTTTTTGAAAATTTAGTATAGGGTGGCTCTCACATAAACTTCTAGTTCTATTCTATGATTTATAAATTCAGAACACTTTGTTCATAGATACATCCCAGCAAAAACTTTTTGGTTTTCGGTAATGACAACTATTTATTAAAGTACTTTCCTGGAAAGGAGGCGTCATTATTATTTGCCTTCCCTAAATTACATAAATAAGTACTAAAAATTATAATAGCAGAGTAAGTTACAATCACATGGACCAGTTGGCTAGAGCGCAGGATTAGCAACCAGAAATTTTATTTTTAAACAGGTTTTGTAACTTTGAATATTAAGTGCGAGATGATGTACTGAGTAAGACGTTAGTCATTAAAAACGATTAGTTAATATCGTTCCAAGTTAAAATCTCACCGACGGCAAAATCTTTTCGTTTTTTTTTTTATTTTTTTCTAAAAATAACTACATTATTTCATGGACAACTGGAACAAAAGTAACTAGTTATTGAGACAAAAAATAAGTAGTTTATTTCTGTTTCCAATTATACCTGCTAGCTTACCAGGAAAGCAAAGTTTTTGCCGGGATATTACTAAATTTTACATAATGATAATTTTATTTTTTTTTTCTAAAAAAATTGCGAAAGTTTAATTTAGTTTTATTAAATTTAATTGCACATGCAAAATAAAAATCTAAATCTAATATAAAATAATATTTGAAAATTTACATAATTTTAATATCATTCTGCCCCTGATCCAATCGGCAATAGTTGAAATCTTGATATGAAAATTTTGTATTTCTAAAAATGTTTAAGATTTTCACTTTAATACTCCTTTAGATGTGCGAAAATAAAAATTTCTTTGTATAGAGGCTACCTCACCCCCTGGACCTTTTAATCCTACATACATATTTTCATTTCATAAATTCAATATGATAAAGCACAAGTTCTCACAATGTTTGAGAGCTCTTACTATAACAGTTCTATGGATATTCCATAATGATTTGCTTTTTTTTATTTTTTATACCCTACACCACCATAGGTGGTTGGGGTATTATGCGTTTGTGCTGATGTTTGTAACGCATATAAAACGTTATCCAACACCCACCTTAAAGTGTACCAATCGACTCAGAATCACTTTTTAAATCGATCTAACGATGTCCGTTTGGCTGGACGGCTGGCTGGTTGGTTGGCTGGCTGGCTTGTTGGCTGTCCATGTAAACCTTGTGCACAAAGTACAGGTCGCAATTTTGAAGATCACAATTTTGTGTCATAAAAGCAGGTGGGACTTTTATGACACAAGGACGAAGCCTATTAAAATTGGTTATGATCGGTCCATTATTTCACCTACCCCCCATACAAATGTCCCCCCGGAATTAAGTTTCAACACAAAAAAATGCTTCAGAAATAATAATATTTTAATGAAACTCGGTACAAAGAAGTTTTGTATAAGTATCAATCTTTGTACCGAATTTTATGAAGATCGGTCCACGATTAACCATAGCTCCCATATAAACCCCTGTTCCGAAAATCACTTTAACGTGCATAAATCCCATACTAATGTTAGTATCAAGTTAATATTCGACGCAAATAAGTTTTATATAAGTAGAAACAACATTGCCAAATTTTATTAAAATCGGTCCATAATTTACCACAGCTCCCATATAAACCCACTTCCGAGAATCGCCCTAAAGTGCATAAAATCAAGTAGATGTTAGTATCTAAGCATTATTCTGTATTTGTATATTTTATTTTACACTTAGTAAAAGTGTTGATCTAATATAGGTCTCCTCCCCGAATTTTTATGGTCATACATAATGGTGTAGGGTATTATATGGTCGGTCTTGACCGACTATACCTTTTTTTTTGTATGGGGGGACCATATCCCCTGGCTCTACACGTCCTGTTTTTATCCTAAATTATGTAGGTTGTTAAGTTATTCTTACAGAATTTTAAAACTTTTGCTGTAAAAGTTTTTACGAAATTTTCATTATATGGAAGGTACCATTTCCTTGGCGTTACCCGTCCCTTTTCATTGTAAGTTTGGAAGTTGATAAAAATGTTAAGACTTTGTTGCAATAGTGTTTTAGTTTTCCAATAATTACTTAGTATTTTCTTTGTTTTGCAGATTCTAAAAGCACTGGTCCTATGCTTTTCATTTTCATCTCAATTATAAAGGATGATAAGAATAAAAAATAGCTTATTTTAATTCTGGTGTTCACAGAAAAAAAAAAAATAGATTCAGTGTTTTAGTTGTGTATAAGCTAAAAAAAGATGAACAGAATTCATTTGTATATATACAGGTACATAATAATAGAAAGCTCCTCTACATAAAAATACTAGCTCCCCTTTTGATGAAATAACTACTGTTAAGTTTATATAGCGGCACTACTCCCCCAGGACCTATCCGTCCTATTCGAAATTTGATATGAAAATTATTTATACAATATATTTACTGTAGTACCACTCTCCCTGAACCTATTCACTCTATTTACATTTCATAAATGCGATATGGTAAGGTAGTTGTTTCCATGATGTTCGAGGCTCTCTCTATAATAGTTCCTAAGATTGCACAGTGGGGCAGAATCGAAAATTTTTGCAAATAATCTGTTACTTCTAATCGGGTGGTTGGATTCACATGAAATTTGATATAGGCGTAGCAGAGGAGTGTACAATGTAAACTTTGGAAGGGGGACACAACCGACCCCTCAGGAACAGAGCTAAGGGGAAAGCTACCTCTGACATAAAAAAATTTTGAATTGGAAAATTGCAAAAATTACGACTATTTGTGTTTTTTTGGCCGAAAAAGTATCTACACTCTTTTTTCTCTAAAATAAAATTTTCTTTAACAACATATAATAATTTTATACTTTTCTGAAAGGTATCTTCACAGAGACGACTTTGAAATAAAAAACAAGCCCAATAACTCAAACGGAATGTAGTTTAGGAATTTATAATATGTTGTTAAATGTTTTCTATCAAAATCTACGGGACTTCGGAAAAATATGGATTTTATAGTCGAAAATGTGAAAAAGCCATTTTTGGGATTTTCGGGGTTTTTTGGGAATTGCGGGATTCCTATTACAAAAATCTTAAAAAATAATTATGATAAAAATTAATAAGTTAATTTTTGAAATATAGTTTGCAATTTAGTTATGAACGGAAGTGAATCGATGTCGCAAATAAAATAAAACAAAATTTAATTAATTTCGTATTTTTTAGTATTATTTGAAATGATTTACTTATAAATTAGGTTTCTTTTTGTAAATTTCATTTGGTGTTTTAAATATAAATTTTAATATAACTTGGAATATACAATAAAAAATTATATAATTATAATGTAAGAGTTGATTCTAGTTGAATTCCTTCATTTTCAGGTATTTTATTTTTTTTTTTTTTAAATTCTTTAGTAAAACGAATGATCAAATTATTTTTTAGATAAAAAACTTAAAATATAAAATGTTTTTTGACGAAAAATTTTAAGTTGATACTCTAACTTCCTGTCCCACGATGTCGAACGAAAAATTCGTTCGACAAAATATAAGGAAAACAAAAACAAAATTTAAAATTTATTTGTTGTTTTCCATATAAATTGTCGAAACGAATTTTTCGTTCGACATCGTGGGACAGGCAGTAAGTGCTTCTCATATTAAATAAAATATATATTTTAATAGCTTTTTTTAAAAAAATTGGACCAGAAAATATATCTTTACTAACAAAGATTTTATTACAGATAAAATATTTATAGTTTTTCAAAAAAACAATTTTTTTAAAAAATTTTACTTTAGTTTCAAAAATTAGAAAAAGTATAAATTAGATTTGCATTTTCTTTTAGGGAAATAAATCATTTTAAAAAATTACCAGAAAGAATTTGACAGTGTGGGGCTCAACAATTTGTTTAAGTTTAGCATTATTTACGCCACAACAGTAATCAATTTTCACGTAATATTAATATAAATCAACATCCAAAATAAACTCAAATATGCTCTATGGTCCACACTTGTACAAACCACTTAAGACTTTTGTAATATATGTATCGTTTTAATATTATATAAACCCTGCCGTTAATAAAATAATTTTTTATTCGTGTTTTGTTTTTTTTTTTTAATTTATTAATTCCCTTAACTTACAACATTTGCCATAACAAATCACAATTTAATAAAGTGTTTTAACTAAACCTTCTGCCATTTAAATCTTGTGTATTAAAATGCCTTATTTTATTTACGCATTTCAACATTTAAGCACGTCTATTAATTACGAAACACAAAATTAAAGCATTTAATTAAACGCTAAATATTTCATTAACAAAGGAATTTTACAAAGTCTATGCATAATTGAGATACTCAGACAGACAGACATCTGGAGTATAAGGGATTAAATGAAATTATTTAAATTACAATTTAAAATGAGCAACAAGTATTTTATTTAATTCTAAACTTCAAATCTGTTATTTACAACAATTCTGTTGTACATTAGCATACGTAGTATTTGTTTTTTATTTTTTATATTTTGCACTTGCAAAATAAATTAATCAATATTTCGATTTTTCTTTCTTGATGAAAAATAAGAGGGAAAGGTATTTGTGTTAATTTGTGTAGAAATATGGGAAATTTGTAAACAATATTTACAGCAACAGACATACGATAACGATTCAACAGCAGCAACCATGAGACACTTTGAGGAGAAGTGGAAAATTTAACAAATTGAAAGTAGAACAAGATAGAATACAATTGGATTCAATTGGTCTACAACGACCTAATGATGACCTAAGACTTGGGAAAACAATTTACTTATATTAATGTCAGTTAGAAGATTTCTATTGCAGAAACAAAATATATTTAAATATTGATTTATATTGTTTTTACATCGCTTGAGAAAATATTTTAATATGAAAATAAACATAGCTGCTATATTGAGAGTAAAACAAGTATTCAAAGCTATGAAATTGGTTTCCACACACACTGAAGACGAGAGCATCGAATGACAATTTACCATGTCTGAAATGAAATTCGACGACACAAAACGAAACCGTTTCTACATAGAATTGTTACGGGCGATTTGAAGCCCGCCCAATTAAGAATATTTCACCAAACCCGAATAGCATATAAATATGCAAATACCAAGGCTATATTAACTTCAGATCTAATGATGCAGTTCTACATGAAAGGTAAAAGATAACTCGCATAGAGAAGAGTCAAATATTTATGTGTCGAACTCATTTAAAGACTATCCTGGAAGGACCAAATTGAAGAGCCAGCCCAATGCTCCTGTAGAAGAAATTTAATAAAAACCTTCCTAAAAAATAAAGATGCAGTACTGCATTACCATCTGCGGAGCAATGAGAATCACATCAACGATCGAAATGCACGGGAAATATGTTTTTGTTTTATGGCCAAAAAAAATAACAAAGAATCATTTACATATTTATATTTTGCAAAAGGGAAATATTACCACTGAAAAGTGAACAAAGCCTATAATATATTAAACGAGAAAGAAAAATATAGTCGGTCAAGCCCGAGCATGAGATACCCTACACCATTTTGTGCATCAAAATTCAGGGAGGGGTCTGTGGTCAATTGTTGATCGATATTTTTATTAAGTGTAAAATAAAACATATAAAAATATAATATTATGTCGATACTAACATTTATATAAATTTATTCCCTTTTGGGTGATTCCCGAAAATGGGCCTTATATGGAGGCTATGGACTGATATTCGTAAAATATGGCACTATCATTTATGTTTATACAAAACTTATTTGTGTCAAATATTAACTTGATACTAACGTTTTAATGGGATTTATGCCCGTTACATGATTTTCTGAAGAGGAGTTTATATGGGTGCTATAGTCAATTATAGACCGATCTTCATGAAATTCGGCACACGGATTTCGACTTATATGCAACTTATAAATTCATTAAAATATTGCTATATTTAAGGGATTTATGATCTTAAAATCCCTTTTCCGGGAGGACATTTATATGGAAGCTAAGTGAAAGAATGGACCGATCATAACCAATTTCAATAGGCTTCGTCCTTGGACTATAATTTGCCAAATTTCATTCATTTATGTTTAAAATTGCGACCTGTAGTTTGATTACAAGGTTTATATGGACGGACAGACGGACGGACATCGTTAAATCGACTCAGAAAGTGATTCTAAGCCGATTGGTATAAATTAATGTGGGTCTTAGATAAATATTTTTGGGTTTTACAAACATCAGCACAAACGCATAATACCCTCCCCACCTATGGTGGTGTAGGGTATAAAAATTATCTACTTCACCTTATTACAGGAGAATAGAGATTAAGTAATTAAACTGTGGAGTAACCCAGTAACGTGAATCTGCCCGTATATGTTCGAATTTAACATTTTGTGTTTAAATCATTAACGAAAATTTATACAATTGACATCCATTTGACAGTCTTATTCCAATTATGAACCAAAAAATTATCGGAAACGAAAAGGCGGATAAACTATACAAGGTGAGATTATTAGTTCTGGAGAACGACAAAAGTTCAAAAGTTTGACCATTCACTTAAAGGTTAAGTGGTAGAAGAACACAGAAATTGGTGAAATTCTGCTGTCGGGAGAGTGACTGACTCTATGGGGAAACCCAAACACAAAAGAAATTCTAAAACTATATATGAGATTAGTTGATGCAATAACATTTGACTTTTATTGAATTTAGTGGAATGCAAAATAAATACAAAATTCGTGAAGTTGCTCTGTGTGTTGTAACAACTTTCGCAGCGTAATTATTTCTTAAATACAATCAAACGGATTTTTGTTGTTTGTCCTTCGAGAAATTTGAGTATTCCTCCGCATTAGCTCAGTATTTAGATGCCGCATAACTGTAAATGATATTTTAGGTCATCGAACCAAAAAAATTGAAAGTGAGACTAGACTCATCACCCGCAGAGTATATATAGGTAGGAATAGGTCTTATGTTTTATAAGTTTTGTTATTAAATAATTGTTATAATTCCCTAATCGTATTTAAAGTCATTTTTTTTAACTACTGATGTTAAAACATTTATTTCGAGAAATCACTATTTTCCAACAGCTTTAAGTTAGATTTTTAATGCTGCGTAAAGTTTTATTCTTTCAAAATTAAGTGCTACTACTTATTTCGATTATCATTATCACTAGAGGATGGACTTTTATGTTTAATATGAGCCTAAAAAATTTAAAATATACCCTTAAAGTTGAAAAAAATATATTTTTTATTTATTAAATTAAACAAAAATCAATCCATTTAAAAATGTTTTCTCCAAATTTTTGTCCATAAACAAAAAAAAAGTTTGATATTTATACCCTACAACACTATTAGTGGCAGTGATAGAGCAAAATTTTATGAAGATCGGTCCATATTTTACCATAGCTCCCATATAAGACCCAATTTCGGGAATCACCCAAAAGTGCATAAATACATGCGAATGTTAGTATCGATGTAATATTCTGTATTAGTTTATTTTATTTTTGAACTTTCCAGAATGTTGGTTCACTTAGACAATGGTGTAGTATATCATATGGTCGAGCTTCTCGTTATATTGCAAAATATATAAAAATCTTATGTAAAATCTAATCTAATGGAAAAAATCCCATGAGTAAAAATTTAAAAATATTTTTTTCCATAACAATCTTAAAATTAGTAACGTTTTGAAACCTGTTTCGCGAAAAAACTCGAAACTTTTTTTTTGCCGAAATGTACCAGACTTGAGATTTTCAATCGCTGGTAGGGAACTGAAAATGAATTTGAAAAAATTTTCATACAAATGTTTCCCCGGAATAGAGTTTCATCACTCAAAAAGTTTTGTATAAGTATCAATCTTTATACCAAATTTTATGAAGATCGGTCCACGATTAACCTTAGCTCCCATACAAACCCATCTTCCGAAAATTACTTTAGCCTGCATAAATCCCATACGAATGTTAGTTAATATTCGACACAAATAAATTTTATGTAAGTATGCAAAATTTTATAAGAATCGGTTCATAATTTACCATAGCTCCAATATAATCACACTTCCGGGAATCGCCCTATAGTGCATAAAATCATATAGATGTTATTATCAACGCATTATTCCGTATTTGTATATTTTATTTTACATTTAGTAAAAGTCTTGGTCTACAATTGGATATAGGTCTAATATAAATCCAATTTCCGAATTGCTCATACACAATGGTATAGGGTATCATATAGTCGGTCAAGACCTATGACGTTTTAATTCTAGACTTCATTGGGCTCGGTTATATAAATGTAGAATTAATAAAAGAACTATGTCTGTAGATTCATTCATGTTTATCCATATAAATTTGTTTTAAAAAACGATTTTGTTTGTTCAAGTTCATTATGGTACACTTTTTTCGCTAACACAACATTTTTGTTTTAGTAAAAAATAAAATTAATAAAAATTTTTTTTAAATGTAAAATATTATTACAATATGTATTTTCCTTTAAATATGTACTAAGAGTAATTTTTTATTAAAATTTTTAATTCGGACATACATATAAGAATTTGAGACAGTTTGTAGATAATTATAGATTTATCGGTATTCCGCTATCTAGTAGTATTTTTTTTTTATAATTCATTTAAAATTTTTCAAATTAGATTTTTATTTAAATTGAATAAATTAAAATTTCTATTGAAATTCGCTATATTTTTAATTACACATTTTTAATTTATATTTTCTTAATTTAAAACAAATTCTTTGAAATTCCTCTAACTAACTTTAAATAAAAAAAAATTAAATTGACGAAGTAATAAGGACTCTGCTCATTAGGGTGGATCAACATTGTATGAAGAAAACCAAAGTGTATTAAACATTTAAACGTTAAAAATTATAATTTGTCCTGGATATTCCAAATTATGTACCCTTTCAATTTTGGACCACCCTGTTGCTCATATTTTAAAACTGATGTCATTTCTTTTAGGCGAAATATAAATTACTTACAATTTGAGTTGGTTTTGCGCTGGCCTCAATCAAATTATATATTATTGTACTAAATGCGTGCGCGGAATCAAAATGTTGCCAAAAAAAAAAATCCAAAAGTTCACTGAACTAAATTTTATGTGGGTTTTAAAATTTAAAATCGATTTTACAATAACTTATAAAATTTATTGCAAACTAAACGTTTTACTATTTCAAATCAGATTCCAGTTTAATTGTTATAAGTACATATTGTAGGGTATTAATAAACATAAGTACAAACATGGGTAAACAAAATTTGTATTGAAAATAGATGGATTGGAAAAAATGACAACAACAACATCAATAATAATCATAAGAAATGACGCTTACCTGTTATGACAGCCAAATTTAGTAATAATCCAATTAGTTTCATAATGAGTGATGGATGTGCTTAAACAGATGGACAATAAATGTTGAATATGGCAGCAACAAAGAGACTATTAAAGAAAAAACCTCACAAGCAGGAAGAGATGAAAAAGTTCAAAAAGGTTAGTTAAGTTTCCTTAATATCAATTAATATAATTTAACACTATAAAAAATTGATTTTAATTTTTTTAATTAAGCAAATTTAATATTGAACACTTTTATAATTATTTAATTAATTTAATGCCAAGGCAATTTTAAAACACTAATACAACACACACTTAAAGATAATATTAAGAAATACTATAATGCAGCCGTTAAGGGGCCTGTTGGGTATTTTACATTAATTAAGAATTTTTCTTTCTTTTTTTTGCTTTTATTCTATCATTTACAACAATTGACTTAATTGACCCGTGGTATAGTATGGATTTTTTTCAATGAATCTATATATAGGTTTCGATTTATTTTTTTATTTTTCACAAAACAACACTATTTGTTAATGGTTTTATAACAATAATTATTATGATATTTAAGAAAATATTTTTAATAAAGTGCACACACAAGTTAAGCGTTCAAGTTTTCAAATATCACTGAGAATTATATGAAAAATTTGCCTTTTACATTTGGCCACCACAAATTTCTTGTGAACTGATTTAGTTGGTTGTTTTTTTTTTTTTTTTTTGTCTCTGTTTTCAACTAAAACTTAAAAGACTGCCAAGACTAAGAAAGAGTTGAATTTCCGTTTTATGAGTTGCGTTTTTTTTTTTTTTAATTAAGTGTTCTTGTTGTTTTTGAGATTTTTTGTTTTCTTTGCATGAATTGTCTTGTTATAAGTCTTTGAAACGATGACGTAAATTTGTTGATGACATCAAGTAGATTTTTTTCTCGATTTTATTTTTTTACACCCTATTTCTTATAGGAATTGGCCAATATTTACTAATCTGCACAAATATTAGCGCACTACTGAGTAAATAGCATGTTGCAAAGATGCGCTTTACCCTTGTTTCTACAAATGAGTGAATGAGTGATACTCTCTCCCCAAAACTAAAACAAAAAAACCGGCATTTTTAATGTAATTATTACAGAGAGTAATAATTATTCTCTCGAGTCTCGTATATAAAATTGTGATACATGTCTGCAACAAGTTTATATGCAAAATGTATACAAAAACAACAAGTGGTTGTTGCTAAACATGCAAAACTGTTGTTGAAAATTTTTGTTCTGTTATAAAATGTGTATTTGAGGGTTGTATGTATAACAGTTACATTTTTATTATCTGCTATAATATGTTAACAAAATTAAGCGAAAAGTTAGCCCTCTGGTGGTATATTTTGGCAAACAAATTAGTTTTAGCAACAAACCTAATTAATAATTAAAGTAGTGTGGACAACAAATCTTTCTTTTAGTAGCACCTAAAAATGGCGAAATAATTCATTGCGGTTTCAATCTAAACTAAATCAAGAAAATATACACAGGAAAAAATATTACTAAACATTTTTCAATTAAAACTGTTGATTGGTTTTATATTAAAATTTAAGTAAACTATAAATTGATTCAATAATCTTTTTTATGTTTGTGAAAAGAAAAAACAAAATATTAAAAAATGAAGTTTTAAAATAATTTAAAATCAAATATAGAAAAAATAGAAGAAATAAATATTTTCAGATTTTAATATTTTAAACATTTTTTTTTTTTTAAATCGACTCTCGCGTGTACATAAGGGAACTTTAGGAACGCCTCAGTCAGGTTTATATTCATATATAAGGAATGCGCACGCAAAAAATCTGTGCATGCTCTTGGGCTTATAACTTTTGATATGGTAAAAACTAAATAATTTTGTTAACTGGTTTACGTTTGTCATTGTGCTCACTGGCCATGTGCTAAGTTTCATGGTTATAGCGAAACTAGTTTTTCTTTAAATGGAAATTTAACAAAAAACACCAAAAAAAAATGTTTCATGAAATCTTACATCGTCATATAAAACAATTGCTAGGAAGACACACGCAAAAAAAATATGGTTCTAACAATAAGTATATTTGTATGTAATTATTATGATTCCATTAATGATTCGATTTAGTAAAGTTTATAACCTTTTCTTAAATATTGCTTCCAATTTCATCATGTTTTTATCATTTAATAATCTCATTTTATCATATATATAGTCCCATTTTATCATATATATAATCCCATTTTATCATAATATGATCCTCTTTTTTAACATATATAAAATTTCATTTTATCATACATATAATCTTATTTTATCATATGTATAATCCCATGTTTTCATATTAATATTAATTTGTACCACGATATGTGGTACATTTATCATACTGAATATAAACAAACCTTGTGAATTTATATTTGTTAATATATAAACTAAATGAGAATTAATATAAACGTTGCTATCATGAACACGGTATTATTCATATCAATGAAAAACAGCTATACAAACATTGAATAGTTGTAGTAATCATGCTGTAACCATGTTTTTTCTCTGCGTGTAGTTGTGTAAAAAAATACAGTTTTTTGGGTCATATATTATACAAAGAAGTCATGGTCACTGAATGGAAACCTGGTAGTGGAAGATAAATAGTATCTTCAGGCTGTAGGTCTCAGACAAAATAGAAAGGATTTTCAGAGAAAATCCCCTCATCTCTGGAAGAAAATTGTCACAAAAAGTTAATTGCTTTGAATTTGTATCAGAAAAATTAAAAGAAAATCTAACTTGAAGGCGTATAAAGTACAAAAAAAAATCCTAATAGTAACGCAAAACAAGAATTTGGAGGTAAAAAAATATCGTGAAAGTTCTTCAGACGAATTTTTTCATAATTATGATTAGTGTATAATAGACGATGAAACGTTTGTATTTGTTTATGTTTAGAACTTGAATATAACAGTCATTAATAAAAATATAATTTTTAAATAATTCGTCCATTGGTTTAGTTTCTATAAACAGATTTGTATGCACGGATTTTTTTTCGTGCGCAGTCCTTACATAAGTATAAGTTTATGAACATATGGGCCATTATCAAAAATTTTTGATTTTAGCCCTTCAAAAAAAATTTTTTTCTTCGATGGCACATTAAAATCTTTTTGTATACTTATAAAGTTACTCGAATGCATGTAGAATCAGTTCGCATTAATAATTTCCTGTAAGGGGCGCGAAAGTTATATCGGTTTTATGTTGAACATATACAAATTTTTACAAGCTAGGAGTTTATGTATAATTCTGGTCAAAATTACAGATAATATCAAAACCTACTGAATTATTCCAGTTAAATTTATGATATTTTCAATGTTTGAATTTATTAGTGCAGCATATTTTAGGGATTCCTAGTAAAATTTAAGAAAATTTCTTTGTAAAAAAAAAATCGCTTTTTTTAAAAATTTTTCGAAAAATGGGGATCGAATTTAAGTTACTTCTCCATACATTGAATGAAAATATATTTTGTTAGAGTTTATTAAAAAGAAGTTCTATTTCATATTGTGATCCTTTTTAAAAACACACGTAAATATTTTTTGGTCCATAAAATTTTTATCTTTCGAAATTTTTTGATGTGCGTACGTATTTTTATTAAGTATAACAAACACCTACTAATTACGTCAATTACAGTTAATTTCATGCTGTCCACACGATGCACAGTGCTTTGTGTCATAGACAAAAATCGAAATAAAACATATTTCAAATTGAGTTGAAGTATAAATTTTTGGAAAGGTAACAATATAGATCATATAACTTAAAACGATTTTTTTGGAAAAAGTTATTTTTGTGGCTACTAGAGGGCGCTAAAGTCAGAGAATTTAAAGCCAATATTAGTGAACTGTTTTAGGAAAAAAATTGTCAAAAATTCATTTTTTTATGAAATACTTTAGTTTCGTTTTTTCAATACCTCTGAACGTTGGTAAATTAAAACTATTATTATCTTTCAAATATAGTGTTTTGAATATATTGTATATATTATTGCTCAAATTTATACATATTTTTTACTTAAAAGCTAAAGATTCCTTAAATTTGATGAAGGATATACTTTTTTTTTTTTACGGTTAATGTAAGTTTTTACAGTTATTTAACTGATTAAAAAATAGTTCGAGCTTATTTTTTGACACAACTTTAGAAAAAGTTAAATTCAAAAAGTGTCTGATTTTCGTTTTTACTTCAATTTCAAAGAGTTCTCAATGTTAACGTAATTTATTTTGCTAAATTATAATAAATCAATTAAAAAAATTATTCCGAAATTTGAAAAACAACTAAGGAATAGAAAAATATATTTTTTAGACCTAATATATTACGTTAAACGTCTTCCAGATGGCGCTAATTATAGAGCATTTTTAAATTTTAATACAAAAATTATATGAGTTCGATGGAGTATTAAAAAATTATACAATTGTTTTTGCTTGATTCTAAAATTTAGTATTGTGTTTTTAATATATAAAAGAAGAATTACTTCCTATTTTTTGCCACAACTGAAAAAATAATAATTCAAAAAATTTATAAAATTCCTTTTATTACACAAAAGTCAAAAAAACTTTATGTTGAAATATTTCGGGTTGTTAAATCGACATTGCTTTAAAATTTGATAAAATATAAAAAATAAAAATGTTGGACCGGAAATCGGGCGAAATTAGGAAAATTAATGATTTACTGTACATAAAATGTGGGTGCAGAAATTAAAATAATATTTAACAATTATAGGCATGCCCTTGCTCTTATTAAATAGAATATTGTGTGACCCATAAAAAACCCATTTCCAATAAGTATCGTAAATTTTGATACTGTTTTGATCAGTATTTTTGAAAAAAAAAATGCGTTTCCTCATTTCTGGATATATGGGAGGTAGGCGTGTTCTTGTTCCGATTTAAATAAAAATTGGCTGAATCGTAATCACAATCACAAATTTTGGTGCAGTAAATCCGTTTTTTAGTCTCAAGATGTATGGGAAGTGGGCGTGTCCTTGCTCCGAAAAATAAATTAGAAGACATATAAGCAATCTATTTTTAATGGCTGGCACAAATTTTGGTAAAGTTCAGACCAGTATTTTAGAAAAAATTTAGTTTTTTAACTTCAGGATATATGGGAGGTAGGCGTGTCCTTGCGCCAATTTTTTCAAAACTTCGTATTTATGCATTCTAATCTTAAAGTAATATGCGTACCAAGTTTCAATTTGCTACGGCAACTCCTTCTAATTTTGTCCCATCGTTGTATGGGATCCAATGTACTGTGCGATGTGCCTTAGCAAAATGTGTTTTGACGAAAGTGTCCCGTTTTCAATTATCAACGACATTTTAATTAAATTTATGATCCCGATCAATTATATTTATCGCCGCTCTTATATCTATATATCTAATATTTGTTTAAATTGCAATTTTCTATATAAAAATAGAAAAACAGATTCGTTATATCTCAGCCGATTTAAAAGATTTTTATATGCTAGTCGAAATCTACAAAAAACATCATCATATGTGTAGGTTATCTCTTTTAGTTTAAGAGATATTTGGCTTCAAAGATTAAAATTTTTATCTTGGTAAAGTTTTTTCGCTATAGCGGGTCTAAATTTCACTAGATTTCTTTGAAATATTTTTTATTTTATTAACAACAAAATTGTGTAAAAAATTTTTTAAACAAATCTTTACGGAATCAAAAGTTATATGCATTTGAATTTTGATTTTTCGCCATTTTTTTGCGAAAAAGTTAGTTACATTCTTTTTGAGTTATAAAAAAAATTTCTTAAGTAACATATGTATATAGTATTTATACTTTTCTGAAAGATTACTTTATAAGGAAATGTATGAAGGCAAGAAAAAATTAAATACTTTAATACTGCGTGAACTAGGGTCTCTCAAAATTAACCCATTTTTTATGATTTTCCTATTTTTGCCTTAATTTCTGAAATCGCAAAGCTGGAATTAAAAAATAATTATATTTTTTACAAAGTTTGATGTGTTTTTAATTTTTTGGTAATAGAAATTTTTGCTCCCCGATATCGGTTGGGAAGATATAGCAAAAAAACTTAAAAAATCCTATTTTTGGAAATTTTTGAAAGAAATTTGTGTCTTTTTAAAACTATGTATAATAAATTTCGCTATTTTAAAATTTTTAGCAAACTTTTTCTTAAAACAAAGCGAACAAATGCAAATTATGTTTACATGGACATATTACAAAAATTTGAGACTGAATATTTTCTAAATGATTATATGTATCAACATAATTTTTGCACATGATATAAAATATTTAATGTAGAATTGATAAATGTGAGAATCAGAAAAATATATATTATTTTACTATATATTTTTAAAGGTCGAAATTTTTATCATTGAAAATATAGGTATTTTCGGAAAATTGCCTCGTGTGACTAAGTTTACCAGTAGGCTGTCATAATTTTTTGCAAAACCTTTAAGAAGATATTGAGCCATATAGTTTAATTCACTGAAGTACCGAAATCAACAATCGGTTTTTTTACAGACTCAAAAATTTCAAATTCTCATCCAAAATTTATCATTTCTGACCACTGCTATAGACTACAAGCTACAGACTCTAGTCAACAATATTTTGAAAGCCTAACTCCTCCTCTATCGACGTTCCAAGTTTCATCTAAATCGGTTCAATTGTTTCAAAGATCCAGACTTATTACCATTTATTTTGCTTTTGCCCCCACTGCGCAATGGTGTAGGGTATCATCAAGATCGACTATATATTTTTTTCTCGGTTTTTTTTTTTAATTTATAAAAAATTTATAATTTTGTTCCTTTTATGGCTAAAATACTAAAAAAAAAATGCATTGTAGTAAGTGCTGTTGACAGTAGATAATTTTCCAAAAAATTGTTCATCACCTTAAAAAGTCTTCTAGCGAAACAAAATACCTAAAAAAATTTTTTTTAAGATTTTTTCCATAAGCAGCTAAAATTACGAATTTTTTGACACCCATTTGGATTCAAAAATCTAAACTTTTTTTAACAAAATATATGGGACCCATGATTTTTCAATCGCTGGTAGGGAACTGAAGACCAATTTAAAAAAAAAAAAAAATTAAATAATTTTTTCGTATTAAACAAATTTGTAATAGTTCCTAATTCTATCCAACATTTGGATTATAACCATCAAATAACAAAAGTTATTCATTATAAGGAAGAAACTCAATATAAATAACATTAACTTTGTATTAATTTAACTTTGTTTTGAATTAATTCCATAGAGAATTAACTCCTTAGAGAATGAAAATTCAATTTGAATTATTAAATTCTTCTTTAATTACATTCTTTACAAAATAAATGAAAAATATGTAGAATTAATTCCCTATAAAAGCAAATTCAATTGAATGATATATTTTTTTCTTTCATTTCTGAACATATCCTTTTGGACCAGTCCTGTGACGTTTCCTATGACCAGTCACAAGGTGCTAATTAGCCACCTCCCCATGTAAAAGTTCCGGAACTGGAACCGGTCACTAGCCCTGAGAACCTGTCACGTGACTAGTTTTGAACCGGTTCTCTTTCCTCTAGGGTTATATTAAAAACCGTATATATTTGTATAATATTAAATGATCATCTGAATGTCTTCTAAATATTGAACATAATTTGACAATGTTTTCAGTCAATGTGCTCTCGGTTTCTTCAAAATGTTCATTTTTCGAATGTCGAATAGACCGGTTTTTTTAAACACAAAAAACCGGTTTTAAAAATAGCTTTTTATTTTAAAAAACGTGTACTAAATACTGATATTTACATGTTTTAGTATTTTTTTCTCTTTGTTTAATCTAATATTTTCTTAATTTTTCAAAAATGGTTTATTAAAAAAAAAGTCACCTACAGAATCATTTCAGTAAAATTGATTCTTGCTTTTTCCATATTAACCCATGGTTTCTGTTTATGGTAAGTAAAAGTCAATAATTTTTGATTACTATTTTCTTACAATTTTTATACCCTACACCAACATAGGTGGGGAGGGTACTCGTATTATGCGTTTGTACTGATGTTTGAAACACCCAAAAATATTGGTCTAAGACCCACCTTAATTTGTACCAATCAGCTCTGAGTCGATGTAACGATGTCCGCCCGTCCGTCCATATAAACTTTGTAAACAAAATACAGGTCGCAATTTTGAACATAAATTAATGAAATTTGGCATACAGTTTTCTTATAGTTCAAGGACGAAGCCCCCATAGAAATAACCTCCTAGAAAAGGGGTTGAACGATCATAAATCCCTTAAACGTAACAATAATTTTGGCGCATGTAAGTTAAACATAATATTAAATCTAAGTGCCGAATTTCATGAAGATCGGTCTATAATTGACCATAACTCCCATATAAATTCATATAAATGTTAGTATCGACGTAATATTCTCCATTCTTGTGTTTAATTTTACTCTTAATACAAGTATTGGTCCACAATTCTAGAAAACTTCATATTTATGCATTCTAATCCTAAAGTAATATGCGTACCAAGTTTCAATTTGCTACGACAACTTCTTCTAATTTTGTCCCATCGTTGCATGGGATCCAATGTACTGTGCGATGTGCCTTAGCGAAATGTGTTTTGACGAAAGTGTCCCGTTTTCAATTATCAACGACATTTTAATTTTTATCGCCGCTCTTATATCTATATATCTAATATTTGTTTAAATTGCAATTTTCTATATAAAAGACCACTCCTCTAATTTTGATGCACATAGTGGTAGGGTATTGTCGGGCTTGACCGACTATATCTTTCTCGTTCTTAATAGTTATTTCCAAAAATAATTATGTTTAATAAATTTTAACTTGAACATTATAAGATTTTTTTAAGAAATGTAAAAATATCAACTTCTGCAAAAAAACCGGTTAACCATTTTTTTCTGGATCTAAAAATGTGCAACCGGTTTTTTCAAAATAACAACTATTCGAATTATTCGAAAACCGGTTTCTCCAAAAAGTCGAATAATCGATCACCCTAATGATAAGTAAATCTTCTTAAACTTTTATTTAGAAATATCAGATTTTACTCAAAATTTATTTTAATTTTAGGAAAAATTTCATCAAATAAACAAGTATATGCATATTTAAAGAAATCCAAAACTTTGCCTGTAATAGTGCTATGCCGCACAGTGTGGTCAAACGCATTTTTTTTTTTTGTTTGTAATAAATCTGAATCTCCTAAACTACTGGTCGGATTAAATTGAAATGTATGGAAGAGTTGTAGAGGAGGACCTAAGCTTTCAGAAAAATCATCTTGTAGTCACCCTGTGATAACACGAGATAAGCTACAGGGTGTCAAAGTTGACTACCTCGAGTATGTAAAAGTTAAAAAAAAATCGTAACTTGTACAAATGAAGTCCGATTTTTATATTTCTGGAAAGTGCTTGGCAAGATAAAGAAAAAATAAGCTTACTCATCTAAGTTATCTCTTACAGTTAAAAAGATATTTACGCTTGAATTTTGAATTTTTGATTTTTTAGCTCGACTTTCTTTCGTTTTTCGGGAATAAGTACGGAGATATATGAGGTAAAAATTTTTTTAATATAAAATAATATATTAAAAAAATATATAATTTGATACATATTTCAAAATAATATGCTGAAAGAATTTTTGGATTATCTCAATTCGTCTAGACGTGAAAAATATTCAAAGTCAGCACTCTGAAATTGGCATGAAAAATGGCTATTTTTTACAAAAATATAGTACAATTCATTTACTTTTTTCTCAAAGTTCCGTAAATAAAAAAATTTGTTCCTTATTTTGTTTGCATCCTACATCCAGCATTGGCCGAAAATTGTCAATTTTAAAAAATAGTTTCATTTTTATCGATTAATAAAAAAAATGTCACGCGAGCTTTTTTAAACTTGGTACCCATTTTTTTTATAGAAATAGATTTAGAATGATTTAACACTAAACTGCTTCCCGCCCAGCCAAAAACGAATGCAGGAGTGGAGATTTTATGTTAAAAGTCAGTTTTTTTAACGACTATTTTTAAAAGCATATTAAAAGCATATTAGCATAATATTTTTAATATTATTTCTTATGTAATGTATAAAACACAAATCAAGCTTTCATTCCTAAAAAAATCAATAAAAAATAGCTGAAAATCCAAAATAATTTTTTTAATACAACTCCACTAATTTTGCAAATACTTTAAAAATGTTAAAAGAATATAAAAATATTTTTGTTATTATAAAGTAGTAAATTCTTTATTTGAGTAATGTTTTTTTAATATGTTCTACATATTTACATACTTATTATACATATATCCCGTATATTTATTTTATTAAGAATATATTATCGAAGATATTATTAGAGATTTTCTTAAAAATAATCAGAAACATCAAACGTTAGCAAATTTTTAACTTCCTTAGCTTCGGAATCCTCTTTTTCTATTTCAAGAGTGATTTTTGGTAGCTATCGTGTTCTTATAGAATATATAACTGGATCTGATGATATTAATAAATATTCCATTAAGTCCATATTTTGCGCTATTTTCGAACATTTTCGGGTATTGAAGAGTCGGAAATGTTTAACATCTTTATTTCGGGCTTCCTGTGCTTCCTCTGTTAGCTCTCCCAATGGCAAAATACTATTTTCTATTATTTCTTTACCATGAGCCAATACTTTGTGAATTGTTGGAGTCATTGATTTCCAGGGGTATGTAATGTTAAGTAGTTCTTTAGTTTCGTAAGCAAAAATTTTAAATTTGTCCGCATTAATTTGTTTTTTGCTATTAATGGCTGCCAATATAATCTTAAAACGCTTCAAAATATTTAAGTCAATGCAGCAGTTGCAGTGCTGTTTCATTTAGCCCTGTTTCTAAATTCACTGCGCTGCTTTCAGATTGAGAGCGAGACAAAGAGAGTGAGCAAATAAATGAGAGGCTAAAATACACAAGTAGAATAAAGTAAGATGGTGGTTGTAAATTGTGGCTGCCTACGCTGAATTGTAATTATAACGGCAGCAACATGTTGTACTGACAGCGAACAGCTGATAATTTTTGTTGATACTGTTGCTGACTACGCGCTATTGTAATTTGGGCTTAATTCTTTAATTCATTTTCTTAAATAGAATTAAATTTATTATCCTAATCGTTCTTTAAAGCATTCAAATTAATTTAATTCATTGAATTAAATTCTTTGTACTTCATATGAGTTGAATTAATTCAGCTATGAATTAATTCCTTAAAGAATTCATTAATCAATTTTACAATTCAAGCTTGAAAAATATATTGAATCATTCAAATTTTCTTCAATTCAAATCTATTACAAATTAGCTTTAGAAAATATTTTCTAATTCATTTTGTAAAAGATTAAAAAACAAAATATTACAAATTGAATGAAAGAAAAATATTTTCATTCATTTTGGAAAATATTTGAATTAACAAAAATTTAATGAATTCTTTATAAATTAATTCAATAAGGAATTAATTCTATTCAAACAAAAGCCTTTGAATTTAGCTATTGAATTATATTTTTGAGAATGGTATTATGGAATGAAAAATTCATATTTTTTAATTCAGAATTAAGATTTAAGGGAATTAAGCTAACTAGACTTGGGAATAATATTTCATTTTAGTGAATCGTTCGTTATCGGTCAGTACGACTGAATAAAATGTTTCTTTCTTTTCTTTCATCTTTCATTTACTGAAGTATGTATGGAACAGAAACCAAAGAAAGATTCTTTCTTATATTTCATCTTTCATTTACTGAAGTAGGAATGAAATAGAAACGAATGAAAGATGTTTTTGTCTTTCATCTTTCTTTTTCTGAAGTATGTATGAAATAGAAACCAAAGAAAGGTTCTTGTCTTTCATTTACTGAAGTAGGAATGAAATGGAAAGGAATGAAATGTTTTTTTTTTTTTTTTTTTCTTTATTTTTTTGTTTATTATTATTATTATTTTTTTTTTGTGAAACAACAATGTCTAATTTTTTATCTAGTTATTTTGAACATACCAAATGTATTATTTACATATTTTTTTTTTTTTTTTGCCGCATGAATTCACATATTTAAATCAGCTGAAAACAATATGACAGAAGAAAAGAATGAAAGAATGAAATATGAAAGAAATGTGAAAAGTGAAACATAAACATGAAAGATTGTGAAGTATTTCATATCTTTCATTTAACTGAATCGTTCAATTAAAATATTTCTTTCATGAACGACACAACTCTAAAGCTAACATTTAATTAAGTCTTTCGAAGCTCTGCTACGCGCTAATGTAATTTGGGCTTTATTTTCACCTTTCAGCCGGTTAACCGACAATTTTTTGAAAAGCCACCGGCGGCGTTATAGTCGTTCGGCGCAGGTTTCTGGTCAGCTGTTTAGTCATAGCGATTCATTTTCCTCCACAAATGAAGTGGAAAAACACGCTACTTTAGGGATACATATAAAAAATTTACGTAAAGTTTAATTTATTGTATAAAATTATTAACCAAAGAGGCCCCAACAAAATTGTGATAGAAACCAAATACAAAGAAAAAAGTGAGAAAAATAAAAAACAAAATGGTGATACCCAAAGAAATCTTGAGTGATTATAAGGAAGTATATGAAAAGGCTGTCAAATTGGTCAATGAAGAAAGTAAAAATGACCCACCCACAGACCCCTATCGATCACATTACGAGGCCAGGGATTTGTTGCTACAAATGAAGGAAAATCTTAAAAACTCCTTAGTTTCGGTACAAGCAGAGGAGGCGGACAATGGTGTAGATGACTTCACCTATCAGGTGATACTGGCCTTTGTATGCCGTGATCTAGGACGCATTTATGTTTTCTGTGAAGAGCCCTCGACTGGTGAGAACTATCTTAAAGAGTGTTTGGATTTAGTAAAGGAGAGAAAAATGGATCCACAAGCAGTTATACCCTATGTGGGTGCTATGAACGAGTTGGGTATAGTTTATGCCAACCGTTCCGAATACAAAAAGGCTCATGAATATTTAGTGGACAGTGAAAAAGCATATAAGGATTTTAAAGCAACTTCAAAAAATGCTTTAGCCATAACAGATGTTTTTGGCACCGAAGAAGAAATTGAAGAGGGCAAAGGTCCCAAAGAGTTGGAAAGTCTTTATACTTTGTGTACTTTTTATATGGCTCAAGTTTATGGTCATTTGGGAGAGTTGGAAAAATCTGCACAATATTGTCATCTAACATTAAGGCGGCAAATAGAAGCCAAGTCTTATGAGCCCATAGATTTTGCCTTAAATTCTGCAACTTTATCGCAATACTTTATAGGACAGAATATGTTCAAGCAGGCACGTCATCATTTGGCCGCTGCCACTTTAGTAATGGCCGAACATGAGGAAAAAATGTTAACGCCCCCAGATTTGACGGATAAACAGAAACAAGATATTCAAGAAACCTTTAAACATCGTTATGCTGATGTTGCTCGTTGTTGGGCCAAATACGGTTTATCTCTATTGTCAGCTTCCAAGGATCGTCTATTTAACGATGATGATGAAAAATTAGCAGAAGGTAAGTATTAATAGAGAATTTTATGAGAATTTGTTCAACAATCACATACCTTCCAGACGCCAAACGACTAAAAATAGACGCCAATTCTTACCTCTTCCCCGATATGCCCCTGGATACGTACGAGAAACGTATAACCTGTGATTACTGTTTAACTTTTGACGACGCCAAAGAGGTCTATCATTTTGTAACCAAATGGTTAGATATAGCCAAAGAGTATTACACGCCCGAAAACGAAGCTACTGAATATGCTAAAATCATTAAAGATTATGCTGAACTCTATCTACATATAGCGTTCTTCGAAGAAGATCCCGTCAATCAATCGAAAATGCAAAAACGCAGAGCTAAATATTACGAAGAACTATTGGAATTGTTGAATCCAGTATTTTATATGTCAATCTGTCGTGAATGTTGGTATGGAGCTGGTCTCGCTTACTGTGCAATTTTAGATATAAAACTGGATTGTTTTAAGGCCAATCGTACACCAAATCCCCAAGAACTGCACAAAATCAATCAGACATGCCAGCAGGCCATACAGAATTTTAAGAGTTTCATCAATTCATACACTGATAAGGATGGTACGCTAAAGACTAACATAGATGTCGACGAACAACGAACTTTGCTCTATGCTCATTTCCATTTGGGAAGACTGCACTATAAAATGATTACTCCTGACCAGAATCTTCAATATGAAAATCTTAACAACAGTCTTAAGTATTATAAATTATTTACCGACGAATGTGCTAAATTGGAAGAGGCTTCTAAAGCTTTACAAGCCGAAATAGGAGTTTGTCGTGAAATGGTAAACTTATTGCCTTTAAAAATAGCTAACGTTAAAAAACGTTTGCGTAAATAGATTGCATCTTTTGGTGATTATGATGATACAATATATTTATTTATTTATTTGTTAGTTTTAACATAAGCCTTAGAAAGAGCATTTTAAAAGTAAACCCGTCTCAATTCTTGTCAATGTCTAATTTAAATAATAGTTTGTGCTTTTTTCATTTATAGCTAAAATAAAATACTCAAAGATTGTTTTTCTTATTCTGCGAATACTTAAATATTGTGTGTAGAGATTATTTTACTAAAATTATGAAACTAACAAAGATGAATTGGTAATTAATTTTGGTTTTCAATAAATATACGTTTATTTAATAATTATTTCATATAAATATTAAATAGTAGACTTCTGTTAAGTGCTTTGGGACTTGCCTTTGGATTTAACCGATACACTGTGCACCGAACCCAAAGAGCATTTAACAGCTATTGAATTAAGCGGCTTTCGTTTTGTATACTCTTTTTGCACTCTAACTGCCAGATGACGTATAGGTATGGCTGTTATTGCATCTAGTAAATTGGCTTTAGCATATTCCACTACTTTTTCAACTAAACCTTCAATATTTATACAACGACCATCGAAATGGGATTCCTTTTCTAAATTATCTACAATAAAGTGAACAGTATCCTCACTTTGAAACTCTTCCAAAGGCAAAACCTCTATAAGTTCCTTAAACATGTGTATCAATATAAATTGGGTCTTATTCAACACTCCAGCTGCTTGGTTCAAAGCCATCTTGGCATTATCATATATACCCGATACCACATCTTCAGTATTAACATCTGAACGTTCATAATCAAATACACCTAGTATTTCATTGAACATTCTTTGTAAATCTTCACGACATAATAGCATAAGATATTTTTTAGGTATTAAATTTTGCAAATTGTCAATAATACAATCCATGATATTATCGGTAATATTGCCCTCAAAACTATAGGCAGCTTGACCCAAATAACGTGTCACCTTATAGGCATAACGTCGAACATTTTCCTTGCTAGTCATTTTACCGAAATGTTGCATAAACAATTTTTGCACCACTTTCTGACAACGTTCCATTATAAAGTCATCCGGTACGAGACGAGTTTGAAAAGCTTCAGCATTAATAAAGACTTCTGGACATGGCTGGTCACCATCATTAGGTATAATTTCTTGATGGATCACTACTTCTGCCGCTTCGGCTTCGCCATCAATTTGTAGGGGTTTTGATTTCATGCGTAAAGTACAAATTTCCCTTTCCAAAAACTGTAATGAAGTCAGTAAACTTCTAATTACGAATAAAAATCAAAAGGTCAATCTTTGGTTTATACTTGCCTTAATTTGTTCTTTTTGTTCCCGGTCAATTACCATAAGCTTTTCTATATCTCTATCCAAATTAAGATTTGGTGGTTTTAACCATTTTTCATAGTTTTTCTCTTGGTTTATTAAAACTTTTTCCAAGTAAGAATTTTCTTCCGTCAAAACAGCCAAAATGTTAAGTTTATCTGAATTCTTTTGCGTCTCCACTATAAGCTCTTCTTGGGCCAAAGCCAATTCTTTCTGAAATTTAAAATTTCAATGCACAATTTAAAATTTCATAGCATATTTCAAAGATTTTGACGCGAATGTAATAGTTTTCTTGACTTAAAGCCTCCTAATAAAAACAGTAAATCCTGAAAAGGATTATTCGAAATCCTCTAAAGCTTAAAAAATAACGCAAATCTACATATTTTAGTTACATCAACGGTACTTAACATTATTCTTCGTATTACCTTCTTTTTCGCCATTTCCAATTCTAACAAACGTAATTCATCTTCAGCAGTTGTCTCCAATTCAAAAACATATTTACGCAAAACTTCCTCCTCCAATTCGTCCAGATTAATAACCATGCCAAACTTTTTCATCATCTCCTGACGTATCTCCTCCTCTAAACGAGTAATTTCAGAGCGCATAAATTTAATATCTGTATTCATACGTCGCAAATGAACAATATTAATGCGATGCAAACGCTTAGTCTCTAAAGTCTCCAAATTTAATTGATCCACACGCTCCTGTAAATCCATTATAATAGACGAATCAAAAAGTACAGCCTTCGTAAGATCACGAAAATCTTCACCTTCGCGAAAATGTTGTATCTGATGCATATGTAGTATGACGGAGATATAAACTTTATTCAACTCCTGCTGGCGTTTGCGCTATAAAGTAAAATATTTTTTCGTTAGTTTAAAAATTTCGATTAATCAAAATAGTTACTAATTAAAATTAAAAATTGTACCCTAAATTCCAATAAAGTTTGATTTTCTTGCATATAAATTTCAGTATGATATTTCATTAGTTTTTGTGCTTGTTTTACTTCATCCTTTTTGATTTCGATTTGCTTTAAAGCTTCGTCTAGAGAACGTTCTAGTTGATGTCTATCGGCGCGTAATTTAAAAGCTAATTCATACATGGGTCTTTCTAGACCAGAAGGACAATGTGTTTCATCTAAAAGTATAGTAGTCATATCGGCTGAATCAACACTTTTAGTATCACCCTCTTCCTCGCTGGTAGATTCATCTTCAGAGGATGACTCAGATGATTCTGTAAAGCATATACATAAAAAATTTAAATAAATTAACATTTTATATAAAAAAGTATGTAAAAATAAAATATTTATTTCCTAAATCAATTCAAGATGGACCAATAAATTTTATAGTCCTAAAAATGTTTTCCTTTTTATTTTCTTTAACTAAAGTTTAGCTCGCGTCATATATAAAATTCAAATACTTTTAACAATTACTTAAATACCCTTAAATCTTAAGTTTCAGACAAAAAATACTAGTATTTCATTCCATAATATCAAATTAAATACAATTTTGAAAAGTGAATTAAAGAATTAAGCCCTTAACCTATGTCTTTTTGTCCAATTGAATTTTGTTCATTAAAAATTTATTTTCCATAAAACAACAAGCAAGAAAAATCTATTTTAAACACAACCAAAAACAGCAAAAAGTAACAGAAAATTTAAATAAATTCTAATTATTTAATTCTATGTAGGTAAAAAAAGCAAACAATTCAGTTTAAAAATGCTGAAAGAAAATTTTATAAAAAATACTTTTACTAATATTAAACATATTAAAATAAATTTTATTAATCCTATATGAATATACGTAATCACAAACAGCTGGCAACCAGGCTTTTTAATGAAACTACACAACACCAGAGGGCACCACAAAATTTAGCTGTGTTTAGTAAGCAGAATTCCCTTTAGCTGTGTTTCATAAATATTTGTTCATTCATTTACATATTTTTTGTTTACCCTTATAATTCCCGTATTCTTTTTTATAATTTTGGTAAGTTAAATAAAATAATTATTTATATTATTAGCGGAAGTGTGTGTCTTCTGTTTGTGATGGCACGTAGCTGGACATTGATCGCTAGACCGTTATTAGTGTTTGCAGATCTGCTCAGTGGCATCCGTCACACTATTGTTTCCCCAATAAAATTTGCTTGACAGACGTTGGTGCTGAAATTCAAATGCCGGTCTTCTGTTGCAGCGACGACGGGTCGTTACGCACAGTCAAGCCGATGTCTCCCAAGAGCTAGTGGCGAATGGTGCTGGTTCTTCCACATCATTCAACAAAGCTCCTGGTGTGTTTACATTCGCTGTGAGACCAGCATCGGATTTCCCAGTCTGTCGTTTTCAAAATTTCTTAGTTAAGTAACTTGTAGCTTAGCTTCGGATTTTCGTAAATTTGCAGTTCAGAACACTTCCATATCAGTGGCATTGCCGAGCAATTTGCCCATTTCTTTTGTTATTTATTTTTATTAATCAATTCAGCAAACAGCGAAGCAGCGTAGTGTACAAGAACATTTCTACTTTTAATTAAACAACATACATTTAAATTTTTCACTACTTCAATAAAAAATTTAAAATGAATGTACTTTTTTTGGGGGAGATTTTAAAAATCGTTTTTGTGGTTGGTTTTTATTCCAAAATGACCCGAATAAATTGTTTTCGTAAATAACACAACATTCGCCATCGCATGATGGTATGGCTATAATTTGATTATAGCCCTAGTTCACATGAGGGTGGTTCAAAATTCATTTTTGCGAGCTGCATTTAAACGTACCTGAAATTATTAAATGGTATGTCATTTATAACAACTTGTCCAAATTTCAACTTCCTACGGTAATTGGGACAGGATGCAAACGGCCATTTATATTAATGATCCTAAAACAAATCTTAAATTGTTTTCTCATCAATAAAAATTATTTATACACAAAACGAAAGCTAAGGAAAAATAAATATATCCATACATAAAATTGTTACTTTAATAAAAATATTCAAAAATTAGAATATTGTTTTATTAGCAATCGTTTGATGAGAATTTTATTTTTAAGATTTGTTTTGGAATCAACAACTTTAATGGCCGTTCCTTTTCATAGGAAGTTGAAATTTGGCAAATATGTTCCCCTTTCATAATTTTTTTTTTTTCATACAATGTTGGACCACCCTAGTGCACATCAAAAGCAAAACAATTTCCAAATGTAAAAAATGGCACAAGTTTTTAAAATTTATTACGATTTTCTTAAAGTTTTATGGTAAGGTATCTCAATCAGCGTTGCCAATTTAGCGCTTTTCGCGCTAGATTCAGCGCTTTTCGGCAACCCAAAAGTCGCATTTTTTTACATCAGCGCTTTTTCTTGAAAAGGCGCTAAATTGGCGCGTTTTGTATTCGGTTAGTCGCATATTTTAATCATATTTTCTAAATTTTTCTGAATTTGAAATGTAGAAACTATTTTTTTATGCAAAATATAAACAATACAAGGAAAATTCAGATTTCAAAAATTTTTAAATTTTGTTCTTCAAATGTATAATTAATATTATTATACATACTTAATATAAAAAAGGCGTATTTTTTAAATCGTTTTTCAATGCTTTTTGGTACACCGCTATCTAATACAAATTTCTTAAAAAACTGAGTGCGCTATGATTGCAAAATAACGGATTTATAATCATTTAGCAGAGAGTACTTACTTACTTCAAATATATTTTGAAAGAAAAGCCTTAACTTAGTTGATAAACATTCAAAATATCAAAATACTGTATGTTATTGTGTTGGAATTTCTTTTTTTAAATTGTGAAACAAATGTTCCAAACAAAGATGAATGGAATAAAAATGGAAATAAAAAACAGCAATATCTGAGTATTTTTAAAAGTGGTTTTTGTAACAAGTCTTCTCCATTAAAAACATTATCTCAAATATCAGGAAGAGTCGATTTCCAATATCAAAAACAATCCCGACTCCAGATAAAGAACTCTAAAAGACATATTTTTTTTAGTTTTATGCAGTAATCTATTGAAACATTAATTATTAATTTATTCAAATTTTAAATTGCTGAAAAAATCCCTATCTAAGATAACTTGCTAAGGCGTAGAAAAGTCCAGAAATCAAAGTTAGAATTAGTTTCGGTATTGGTTTTGAATTAAAAGTTTCTTAGGTTTTATTTAGTATTTTCCTTCTCCTGTAAAATTACGAAAAGGGCAGCCATCGATACGTATTCTGTATTTCTATTTATTTTATTTTCAATAAATATTTTTTAAGACGTCACACAATTTTCATTCTTAGGAAAAGCTTAAGAGATGAAAAAAAAAAATAAAAATTTAAAACAGGATTTAACCACTAAGTGAGCAGTATAATGCTGGGCCTAAGACTTTCATATTTTAATTTAACATATTTATAAATTTAAAAGCTTTAAACTGAAAGTTATTATCAAATGTATAAATAATAGGGTGATCGACACGGTTTTCCAACCGGTTTTTTCAGTCAATGTGCCTTCGGTTTTTTGAAAATGTTCATTTTTCAAATGTCGAATAGACCGGTTTTTTTAAACACAAAAAACCGGTTTTAAAAATAGCTTTACATTTCACAAAACATGCACTAAATACTGATATTTGAATATAAATTTATGAATATTTTGTTAAATCTTCATAAATTATTATTTCTAATGTTTTAAAAATATAGTTTAAGATTAAATTTAAATGTTTTAGTATTTTTTTTTTTTTTTTCATTCAATATTTTCTTAATTTTTCAAAGATTTTGTTTAAAAAAGTTTCACCCACAGAATCGTTTCAATAAGATTGTTTCTGACTTTTTACATATTAATCCATGGTTTCTGTTTATGCTAAGTAAAAGTTAATAACATTTTTTATGATTATTTTCTTATATTTTTTATACCCTACACCACCATAGGTAGCGAGGGTATTATGCATTTGTGCTGATGTTTGTAACATCCAAAAATATTGGTCTAAGACCCACCTTAATACAGGTCGCGATTTTGAACATAAATTAATTAAATTTGGCACACAGGTTTCTTATAGTCCAAGGACGAAGCGTGTTGAATTGGTTATGATCGGTTCATTATTTCACCTAACCCTTGTACAAATAACCTCCCGGAAAATGGGTTTAACGATCATAAATCCCTTAAATGTAGCAAGAATTTTTGCACATGTAAGTTCCATATAAGTTTAAATCTGTGTGTCGAATTTCATGAAGATCGGTCCATAATTGACCATAGTATTGGTCTACAATTCCAAAAAGACCCCTCCCCAAATGGTTTAGTTTATTTTGGGTTAATAGTTATTTCCAAAAATTATTATGTTTAATAAATTTTAACTTGAACATTATAAGATTTATTGATTTTTCTTTAAGAAATGTAGTCTTTTGATAGAAATATTAACTTCTGAAAAAAACCGGTTAACCGGTTTTTTCTGAATTTTAAAAAGTTCAACCGGTTTTTTCAAAATACCAACTATTCGAAAACCGGTTTCTCCAAAAAGTCGAATAATCGATCACCCTAATAAATAACCTTTCTTTGTACCTTAAATATTGTTTTTATAAAACGTTAATGTTCAATATTGCATATAAATACTAAATATTTGCACATGAACTTAAAATAACAAATATATATGTAATAAGTTGTTTTGCTCTTAATAAAAAATACACATTTAACTAAAAGATAAAAACAAATTTTATTCAAATAGAATTTAGCGCTTTTTAGCGCATTTTTAAATGATGACCGGCGCGATTTGGTTCAAAAAAGTTGACAACGCTGATCTCAATACAGCATTATTTATGCTTCTTTTCGTTATTTTTTCTTTAGTCGGGGTTCACACACAGCAATTTTTCTTGCCGCAATTCTGACTTCGAAGGCGAGAGAGGTAAAGAGAATGTAAAAGTTTAGTATTCCCTTCTCTTCTCTCTCCTATAAACTCAGAATTGCCGCAAGTAAAATTGGTATGTGTGAAACCGGAATTACTTATAGTCGTTTTTAATAAAAATTATAATTTTTGATAATAATCCCTATACAATAAAGTTTGTTTAAAATAGAAAAAAAAAAAAAAAAGAAAGTAACTATGTTGTATACTACATATAAAGGAGAATACTGTCTAATTAGAGTATACAAATTTATTTTGGAAGCACAATTAAACAATTATGGCTTTTTAGTTATTATTAAAAATAAATTGGTAACACGCTATAACAGTGTATTTGTCTACATAGATAGGTTACATAGTCTCTAAAGCAAGGGTTCTCACAACACTTTGTTTTGCGACCCCCTTTTGACATTTCAATAGAAGCGCGAACTACTACAACTTTGACTAATTTAAAAATTATAATGTTATGTAAATATAAAATAGTTTAAAATATAATAATAATATTGCGACATTTAGGTAGGTATGTCACAGAAATTTTTCGGAAGTGAAAATTTTCGTATTCGTAACGTTTTCATTTTGCATCTTCAGCTCAAATACGATAACATACATAAAATATTCTTCTAATAAAAATATTTTCAATTTAATTTCATTTTCCTGAAAAAGTTTGAAGTTTTTTTCTAAGGAAAAAATAATTTCGATATTTTATCATAATTTTAAAATTATGATATTATTAATGATACTGTATCGTTTCTTGGTTTATTGGGTTTTTAATATGTAAATAGTACGTACCAAAAACAATAAATGACAAAAAGAAAAACAAAATAAATTAAAAACAGCTTTTATTTAAAAAATAATAGAATTTGGATTATTTTTATATTCTTAATTAATGTGTAATGGGGGTCAGTAAGAACAATTACTTTTCACATTAGAAAATGCAAAATTATCCAAAATTTTGCAAATAATGTCACAACTTGTTGGACCAGAGTATTCTTTATGGAGGCCAATTTATATTCTTAGTTGGAACTTATGAATTAATTTTTCGATCATTATAATGCCACTTATATATGAAGATTTTCCCTGATTTGGATTCATAGTTCTAACCTCGTGCCGTCGTTCACAGGCATAACATGGACAAATGTTTATTTTTATTTTCAGTGAGAACCAACTTTACAAGATTTTTTTTAATCAGAAGCTTATTTATAGAACTGGATATTGTTTTTGCATTTGTCAGATAGACAATGTATTCCTACATATTGAAATAGCTTATATTAAGGCCCACTTCTGACACAAAAACTTCTAAGGGCATATCCTTCATATTAATGTTAGTATGATTATATTTTTTGACGCAAATGGTTATACAAGTCCAAAATTGACCCAGCTTTCCTCCTGGAAAAGAGTATTCAGTATAATATTACTTTAGCATGGATAATTCCAATGTGCTATGAGATAATATTGGTCATAGAAAATTTTATATATGTATCTATTTATATAAGTCGGGAGCACAGTATCAAATTTTGTTAGAATAGCTCAAAAATGTATCTAGTCACACATCCTCAAATTGCTTATTTCACATACATATAGGTACAAAAATTACTCCAGAATATCTTAAATACACCGTATTTAAACTAGACTTCCATGCGGTGTTCTTGGAATAAACATTTTTAAATTGATTTTGAAAATATTAGCTCTTATTTGAGACAAATTTATAATATTTTTACACAGTCATTAAAGTCATCGACTAATATCGACTTACAGAATAAAAAATTTTGAGCAAAATAACGTAATAAATTTTCATTATCACAGACAAAAACCGAAACAGTCGCATGGGATATAGAGAATATGAAATTAAAAACTTAATAGTATTTTTGTCGGAAAACGACAAAAATCGTCATAGAGAATTGGGGCATTAATTTGAAAACGAAATATTAATACATTTTTGTTTGTGAATAGAAAATTAAGGACAATAGTCACAATTTGTGTTTTATGACTATTTTTCAGTCGCAATTTTTCTGTGAATAGGCATGTAAATATCCATTGTTTGTTTACATTATTTTTTAAAGGTTTCTTACATTTAAATGCGATGAAAATATCAATTCCACTTTACTATTTTTATGTGGATTGAAAACGAATTTTTTTTTCGTCTTTTGTGTTCTGTGACATACCTGATTGTTTTTGCTTCATGAGATCTTGAATATTAACAAATTTTTCGGATAATGCATTTAATATCATTCTGTCCGTCCACAAATGATCGAATTATTGTTTTGATGGACAAAAGAGTGAAAAAAATATTTTCACTTAAAAATATATGTTGATGAAAATTATTCTAATAGTTTGAAGGCTTCGAAGCCAATAAGCGGATAAACTTTACTATATTTCAACTGTTTGAAATGGTTTTAAATTTGTTTATTCAAAATTAAATTTAACACATGAGTTACATTTTAATTCTTTTAGAAATTAACCTGGATTTTTTCCGTCTTTAAATTATAAAGTTGCTTAATCAAATTTTCTTTATATAGCGCGGAAACTTCTCTGCGAATTTGTTTTGTGTACTCAGCATTGAGAAATCGCACCAATCAAGTAAATTTTAACAATCTTATTCAACAATATTTTATTCTATGGTTAAAATTCGGAAATGTTATTAAAACGACTTTATAAAAAAGTTCTTGGCATAATATATTTACAAAAAAAAAAATAATAATAATAATAAAAAAGGTTTCATGTGAAAAATCTATAGTTTTATCAAATTAAAGTGAATTTCTTTATTTGATCATTTTTGCTTTTATCAAACATTCCTTCATTAGTTGATTCTTAAAAGAACTCATTTTAGAAAAACGTCTTTTGTCTTTAATTTGGGAATGTTTTGTAAAAAATATGTCTTTCCATTTTTAAATAGTTTCATGCTTTCATTGGAACTTTCATTTCAACTTCTACATAATATTTACATTAAAAAAATGTGTGTTCAAGAAAAATTTTAGGGTCTCTTCGCGACCGTCGACTTATGGACCCCTTGTGGGTCGCGGACCTCAATTTGAGAACCATTGCTCTAAAGCTATGTTCACATTTGTCAAATATTTAACCAAATTTGCGTGATCACTAGTGCCACAAAAAAATTGCTTGCCGTTGTTTGATATTGCAAATGTTTTGTAAGAGAAAACAGTGTCAAACAATAGCTGTGTTCGCGTACCTGACATTTTGTGATAATTATAAAATGTTGCTGGAAGTTGCTTAATCGAGTTCGTTTACTTTAAAAATATTGCAATTGAGAACAAGAGAGAGACAAAATTTGACAGTTCATTGAAGGGGAAATTGATGAAAGCTGCTGGCTGTTTTTCTTCCATCAACTTCCATTAGCAAAACATATGTTGAAAAAAACATATGATTTGTAAAAATCAATAATTTCTCAATTAACCTTCATAAAACCATGGAAAAATGAGGGATAAGGAGGGGTGTAGGGGGGAAAGACCGCAGATTTCAAAAATGGTAAAAGACCGCAGATTTCAAAAATGGTAAAATTTTTAAAATCGCATTGACAGAATATTTATCTTGAATAATTTTGTTTAATTTTGTTTTACTCCTAAGACTAAATGTAGTGGTAAAAGTAACATGAAACATTTCCATCACATTACACTTTTAACACATTTATGACCAAATGAAATATGTACCTCTATGAAATTTGTAGGTTATATAATTTTCTGGGTAATATATAGAGCGAATTTTGGATCCCTATTTTATAGAGAAGGAATAATGCAACAAGTGTAGAATATGCCATGTCTCTAACATGCACTCCATAGCACCTAAAAGTCTTTAAAATTCCAAAAAGCACTGTGAAAATACGAAAAATAAGCGAAGAACAATAGGAGCTTTTATACCAAAACGCTGTTACTGAGAGTTTATATCAAGGAATGTGGAAATCTACTTTGGTGACAGACTATTGCTGCTTCTTAATATAAGAAAATATTTTAAAATAATTCATTATTAAATCCTAATTTAAGGGCCTTATTTTGTAAAACACTTCCCCTCACTTTGAAAAATTTTTAATATAAATTGTTTTTGTTTTTCAAAAATTTATATGGAAATTTTATCAAAGTAAGGTGAAGGGATTTACAAAATAAGGGGGTAAGAAAAGAAATATCCATGTATTTTTCAATGAAGTTCAAAATAAAAACCATATATATTTTAAAATTGTGACGTCATGGAAATTTTTTATTTAACTTTTTGCACTATATTTAGTCTAAGGAGTTAAAATTAGACAAATTTATTCACAACATATTTTTCTTATAATTTTTTGTTAACTCAGTTAAAAGATCTCCGGTCTTTTCTTTGTTATACCAAATACAATTTTTCCATCTACACCCACTCCTTACCCCTCATTTTTCAATGGTTTTATGAGGCTTGATAGAAAATTTCTTTATTTTTACAACTTTAAAGACTTCTAGGGGCTATGTGTGACAAGTTAGCGATTTGGCTATTACTACATTTTAGCACCGTGTCTTGGCAATAAAACATGAATAACTAATCTGCTCTATTACTTCGAAAATTTTATAATCTAAAAACTCATCATGGAACCATATTTTCTTTGGTCCTCAATGGGTTAAAAATGTGACGTGATGGAAAAAGGCCGAAATATTCCTGGTGGTTGGGGTAACTATACCTACAATATCTCAACATGATTTTCCAGATACTTTTTTAGTGTTGACCTGTGTAATTAATAAGTAACAAATATTTTCCCACTAAAATCGGAAAGTTAGAAAATATTTCATAAGGTTGTTATGTCATTTTGGTCATATATTTGACTAGTCTGAACATATGTACCTTAAGAATTTTTATATTAGAAACATTTTGAAGTTCTTAAAGTTTCGTAAAACTATTTTTGTTATAAACTAAATATTGTGAAAAATAAAGTAATTCTCAGGTTTACCCTAATCTTGTTGCTTTTGTTCAGCATACTACTGTATATATTTAGCTGATTTTGAGGAGTTGGAAAAAACCCTCAATTCAATAATTTTGAAAAATTTCAAAATCATCAAATATTGTTAAATCAAAATCAATAAAGTTTTTGACCAATTTAAACAGGGAAGAGTTTGCAAAATTTTGTCGACAAATGCTTTAAATTGTGTTACCTTATATTAAATATATATACTATTTCAATTGTACTTACCATCAGGTCCCTTAACTGCCTTTGGTGGACGCCATTTCTTTTTGAAAATTCTACGCAAAAAATCAAAGAACTTATGACCTTTGGTGGTGTTCATAAATCTAGTCTGTACCGAAGTTATTTGCTCATTAATGCGATCACAATTCTTGCGAACCTCTTCTATTTGTCGATTTAAACTGTTAATAGAAGTCTGAGCCTGATTACGCGTTTTCATTGCCTCTTCAGCATTACTCAATAATCTATTCTCAATTTCTTCGCTGTCACGTAAAATATACAATTCCTGATTGAGTGCTATCAAATAGCTGGTCATGAATTCAACTTCAAATTTCGTATGTAAACGTTCGTTGTTGAGGTCACTTAAACGGGAGTTGAATAGACGTACATTTGTGTGGATAGAGTGTATAATACCGTCTTGTTCGATCATTAAATCCATGAGCCAACGATAGCGTATTTCTATAAGCCAAGGTGAGGAATCATCTCCTGAAGTGTCGTAGTATAAAGGATCAGCTTGATGGGGTAGTTTTTGTAGTTCATCTATTAATTCAACATCATTTGGGAAACATTCAACACTTTTAATATCCAAAGCTAAGTATTTTTCCAATTCATGTAGAGCTTCTTGGGTTATAGTGGCCTTAACTTTAGGCGGCGGTGGCTGAGGCAAGAGGTTTTCTACCGTTTTGTCTAGATATAGAATATCTTTAATTTCTATCTTACAGCCAGGGTTACAATGTTCAATTATGTTCAATTCCGGCCATTCTTCATCCATATCAATAGGTGGAATTTCCATTAAAAATTTTCGATTCTTCTTGGGCAAATATTTATGGATTTCCTCTAATCGCCTGCGTTGTTGCTCGATGAGTTGATAGAGCTCCTTTTTTTCATTTCTTAATTTAAAGACTTTCTCATTAAAATGAGAAATTATTTCATTTAAACGTTCTCGCATTGTAACAATTTCTTTATATTTCCATGTCAATGTTTCGAAAGGTTGCGGTTCATACTCTTGACCCGTTTTTAATTTATAGTCTCCTATACTTTTTTCAGCTTCTTGAATTTTACGATCATCATCTGGATGATTACGATTGGGATCAGGTTTTTGTTTAACCATTTTCTCCCAATGATAAGTACGCTCAACTTCATACCATTGACGTGAGCGATAGCTTCTCAGTAAACGTAACATTTTGCGGCTAAACCGCGGTATTATGGTATTGGGATCACGTCCAAAGAAAAATGTTTCAGTGGCTGGTTCTGGCATACTTTCTTCCTTTTCTTCGGCCAACATTAGTTGAACGGGTCTGAGAATATAGCAGAGAACAATTTAGAATAAAGATTTAATTTTTTTAGATTTTAATAAATTTCATAGTGTGTTCATATGTGTTTTATTGGTATTTCTTACTCAATTGCTAATGTAGGTGGAGATTCTTCATCTTTTAATTCCCCTCTGTTTAAAGCAGCATGTGAATAATGTTTAAAAATTGTTATTTAATTGTTGTATAAAATACTTTTGCCTATTGTTGGATGTGTTTGAATTTGTTAAATAAAGGTTTTTCATATTTTAACACTTACATTCTTTTTAAAGCTTCCAATCTTAAGCGTTCTTCTATGTCAGCTTTAATCGCTTCAAAATTTTCATCTAATCGTTCCACACGAAAGGTGTATAAAACTAAATTTTCCCTTTAAATATGGAAATAAAAATGAATCGAAATTTTTTATAATGTTTAGATATCAAAGATTTATATAGATATATAATAAATGTTTATTAAAAATCTGTTTTCCAAAAGAGAAAACAATTATAAAATTTTTAATTTGCCTGTTATCGAACTTACCCTATACCCGATATTTTAATCGGTATGTGATCTAATTTCTTAAAGAAATAATCATACAACTTTTGTTTACCAACTTGTGCCACTTCCAAATCATAAGCCAAATCTTCACGTACATCATCCAATTCTGCTTGCAATTCACCTTTAATTTGATTCGTTATTCTTTCGTCCAATAACAAGTCACGTTGAGAAATGCGCAAATTTTCATGCATAGCCTCATTCGCCAATAACAACTCATCAAATTTCTTTTGTAACATCGCAATATCTGCCAAAACCTTACGATCATGCGCCGCAGCAGCTTCCTCTTGTCTTTTAATTTCAGCATAGATTTTTTCCTGTTCCAAAGAGGGATATTCAGGATCGTTAATATCTTCCGCTGGTATAACTTTCTTGGGCATTAACAATACAGTTTTAGATTTTTCTACAATGACCCGAGGACCGAACCATTCGTATACGAATACATTGCCATCGTGACCAATTGTGAATAGATAATTGCCTTCATGGTTTAGTATAAGACAAGGTATATTGCCATTTATGGGATCATGCATGTTTACTAAGCGATAATTGCGTAGGTCGGTAAAATCATTGGGATTCTTACGATTTATACGTATTTTGCCATTAATCATTCCGAATAGTAGATATTCTTCACTGGAAGTGAATGATAAGAATCATTAATAGATTAAATATATAAAAAAATGTTTAATATGATACTAAAATATCTCGCCCTTCCTTTAAAATTCAGGACAAATAGGTCCTGAATAAAGGACTTCTATGTACTTTAATCCAGCTCAACAATTTCTTGGAATAATTTTCTATATTATTTATATATGTTTTATAATTTAGTCAAACTTAAAGAAAAGTTAAATAACGATTAACGATCAAGGGAACATACAAAAATGTAATACACCAATATTACAAAACACTGGTTGATACAGCTGTTACTGAGTTGACAATCTTTGGCCTTATTCCGGAAACGTATTCTCAACTGTTACAGCGATCGTATTGTTTCCGGCGCTATAAGCCATTGCCCTGCTTTTAAAGCCCTCATGAAACTGTGCATGATTTGCGTCCCATTGACCTATGGTTACACTGCGACATTCTCGGCAATGAAATAGATGATGAGCTGGCTCGCATTATCTCGGGACTGGATAGGTCTTTCGTGGAGACATTTGTTAGAATTCCAATTGGGTCCTACTTTAGAGCCATAAGGGAGTGGATTCTGGACAACACGAATCGAGCCTGGAGGAACTGAACGGACTGCAGGATATCTAGAGCATTATGGCCTAGTCTTAAACTGTCAGATTCGAAACACCTTATGGGTATGAGTCGTAGCGGTATAAGAATCATGGTAGGAATGATTACTGGTCATTTCTCACTAGGGAACATGATGAGTAAATGGGACATTGGCACGACAGATTTTTGCAGGTCGTGCGATGATGTAGAGGAGCTAGAGACAGTGGAGCACATTCTCTGTCATTGCGTAGGGCTTCAACGGCGTAGGCTGAAGTGGTTTGGAAGCCACACACTGCATGAACTAGATGAGGTTACGGGCAACGGGCTTATTAATCTCATAGGGTTTGTAATGGGAATAAGATGGCTTAGGGGCAATCAGAACTAATTGCTAGGGTTTAGGTTCCACTCTTCTCTTCTTTATCTATGTTCTATTCTCTTTTTCTATTTGTGTAAGGGATCACAATGAAACATTTTGGTCTCTGGGTGGAAGCGTGAATACGCCACCCTTTTCAACCTAACCTGTGGTTAAGACGAGGTGGAACAATCCCAATAAGCACAAACCTTTGAAATTTCATATTTATTCATTTGAAAGCAAGTTTAAATTTCAAACAATAGCTGTGAGAATAGGCTTTAAATTCATATTATTTCAAATACAAAACTATGCCTTTCTCCAACAAAAAGGTTCTAATATATCAATTGTATTTGTCAAACGCTTTCATAATTTAAAACTAAGCTGGAAGTTTCTTTAACAAACAAATGTTTCTCAAATATTTTCAAAACGTTTTTTACAAATTTAAAACTACACTTGAGTTAAACATGAAATAAATTTGTTTCTAAACTATTTTTCATACTAAAATTTTGCATGAATAAATTATAATTTGATATATTTTTTATATTAGCTGAAAAGGAAATTTTGCATTCATCATTTTGAGCATGTTTTTCACCATTTGTAATGGACCTTAGTATGAAAAAAAAACTGAAAGCTTTTTTAAATATGAAAAACATTTCAATATTTGCTTATAAACAATAGAAAAAATATAAAATAAATCAAATATAAAAAAACTTAACTTTACACTTTACAATCACTTGAAAATTTTATAAAAACCTAACATTATACTTTAACTGGAAATTTTTGAAATTTTCTTGTTTATTTCACATCCATATTTTTAAAATTTGAATTGAATTTGATAATTATGCTATTTATTAAAGGAAATTTACCAAAAAATTATAAGGTTTGAATCGATGTTTATTGGGATTTATTTAGCTCACACTACCAATACGCACTTACACAATTAAATAATATTTTTTAATTTTTCATCTTTTAGGGAAGAACTTCCAACGACAGCAGCGCTGTTACAACAACGCTGAAATTAAATTAAATTAAACAATTACAGCACTTACATATCCAAATAAGAATGTATTTCTATATCATCGCCTTCTTTGATAATGGTACTACGTACTGGTTGATTAGCACCAATAGTTAATTCATATATATAACCCGCATCATAACCACCCATTGAAACCCATATTGTATTGTCAGTCGTATAACGTATCCATAATACAGGATTGGGAACAGCAGGTATATGCAAAGGTTCTTCTTCCTCATCCGGTTCAGAATCGGCTGTAAAATTAATTGTGGAATTGATTAATAAAATAAATGTTTATAAACTTGTTTAGACCTAATATTGGTTCCAACGCTCAGTTTTAATCAAGTTCTACTTAAATTCTAATTGAGTTTTTGTGCCACTCCAGCTCAGTTCTAGTTCAGTTTAAGTTTAATTCTAATTTAGTTATAGTTGAAATCTAATTCTAGTTTATTAAGAAATCAGTTCTAGTTTAGTTTTAGTCCAATTCAAGTTTAGCTCTAGTTCAGTTATATTTCAATTCTAATTCAATTATAGTTCAGGTCTAGTTTAATTTTAATTCAGTTATAGTTCATTCTTGTTTGAGTTCTAGTATATTTTTAAGTAAACTCTAAAAGTTTAACTTTAGTTCAGTTTCAGTTTAGTTTTTCTTTAGTTTTAGTTTTTTTTCGTTTCTAGTTCATTCGTTTTTTAGCCCTTATTCAGTTCTAGCTTATGAACCCATAATAAATAACATTTAAACTCTGTCTACCTAAAGCTTGTTCCATATCGATTTGTAAACCCGGATTAGCTGCTTTTATCTTTTCTATTTCTTCCAGTTTTCTTTGTTTCTTTTTATCTTTGCGCTTTTTGGTGGCCGATCTTTTTAATTCCCTTCGTATCATGCTTTTAATGGAAACAAATTTAGTAACTTTTATTTCAGATTTAACTGTTAAATTATAACTTAAAAATGTTTGTTCCTCTGTCACCTCTGTGGGTAATTTATACTCATATACTTCACCCGTTTTACAACCAATCAAAATGGTATGTTTTGGATCTTTCCAATAAAAACAATTTGGTATAGCTCCAAATTCTATAAAACCCATGGGTTGTAAATATATAAACGCATCTTTTTTCTCAGTCAAGTTGTACATGAAAATACTGCGATCGGCTGAACCCGTTAGCAGCAAAGTATTCAAAGAATTTACCGTCATTCTAGTAACCGCAGCCGTATGAGCTTTTATAGGCTTTATAAGATATATGGTAGGCTTGTTAGATTTGGTTAGATCTAAATAGATGTGTCTTATTAGACCATCTTCAAAACTGGCAACTAGTTCCATGCTAGAATCCGATACGTTTGGACTGAACCAAATCAGATCAGTGCCGAAAGCTTGAAATTTCTTTTCTAAAATCATTTTTTCGAAAACATAGTCGTAAACTAGGAGGCGTCCATCTTGTCCTAAAGTCATAAGATGTGGAGAAACAGGACTGGTTTGAGCCGCTACAACTTTACCGCCATGACAGGAGTAGAGTTTATAAGAATCATTGGGTATATCGCTGGTGTTTAGATCGCAGTACCAAATACCGCCACCGCCATCCTAGAAAAGGAAAAATTTGGTTTAATATTTCAATATTATTTTATAGTAAAATTATTTAATTAAAATTGTTTTATAGCAACTTACCAATGCATAGTAACCATAATCGTTGTCATCAAACAATTTAATTTTCTGTATCATTCGTATTTCACATTCTCCCACATAGAATTCGAAAATTGGTTCAATTTCCACAAAACGATCATCATCCGGGGGATCAGCTAAATCTACAGTTTCCCAAAACCATATACGCACATAACCATCCATACCCACAGTAGTTACTTCACCATTATTCATGGTAATACGTACTATGGGCTTTGTATGACATGGTCTTCTGCCTTTACGGCAAATTTCAAATTTAATTAAACCAGCCTCCCATAGCAACATATTACCCCATTCACAACCAGAAATAACATTTTCATCCGCCAACATGTATACAGCATAAATATCACTAAAATCTGTCTTACCAAAACGACCCAAATCTCCCTGGAGCTTAAGTCCCGTAAATGTCTTGGCCATTTTCCAAAATTTTATATGACTCAGGCCACAGGACACCAAAAGAATAGGATTGAATTGTGAAAAATGAACATGTAAAACATCATTTTGAAAAGCTTTTGAACGCAAGATAATCTCTGCATTTTGCCAGTTCCATATGGTAAGCATATAATCGGGATAACCAGCTTGAGAGGCAAACAATTCACCAGTGTAATTATAGGAACCACAAGTAAATTGTTGTTTGGCAGCACCTTCTAGTTTAACATAGATATTATGGGAAGGATATTCGTAAATGAAAACGGTAGCATTTGGTCCATTCTCTCCAATAGTTAGGAAATCTTGATAGTCTGGATGATAGTTTTTCTAATTGGAAACATAAGAAAATATAAATTTTAATAAGAATAAAAGTATTTAATAACAAACCGTTATAAAACCTATGCCACAACCAAATACCGATTGTCGAAATGTAACTTCTCTTTTCGATATACTAAAATAATGTATATATGTTCCGGAGGCAAATACCAGAGTGTCATCATCTATTAGAACCATGTTATATAAACGTTTGCAATCGTAGCCAAATGAGTGTCTTTAACGAATTTTCCCTTAATAAGGTACAATTTAAATTATTGTATAAAAATTATAACATACTTTAGTTTTATAATATTCTTGTCAAAAGTTGGTATAAATTCCGGTTCTATTTCCGACTCATTAGAATGCAAAGAAATTTTATCATCTTCCGGGATAGTTTTTTCCATTTTTATAGCAGGTTTTTAAGTAATTTTTTGAGTTGATATGGAGTTAATTATTTTCTGTGAAAAAAAATGTTTGTTGATTTATATGTCGCTTCGTTTCCTGGGTGAAAATTGTCGTTAATGACAATAAAAATAAAAAGAATTTCAAATGCTTGTAAAAAATTAAATCAAACAATTACATTTCTAGTTATGTATATTTCATAATTTTCTATTTATATATAAATAGAAAATTCTGAACTGCAAATAGAAATTTCTGAAATGCAATTAGAAACTTCTGAAGTATAAATAGATGTTTCTGAAATATAATTGGAAACTTCTGAAGCAAAACTAGAAATTTCTGAAATATAATTAGAAATTTCTGAAACATAAATCAAAATTTCAAAAATATAAACGGAAACTTGTAAAATATAAATAGAAATTTCTAATATATAATTAGAAACTTCTGAAATACAACTGGAAACGGTGTAGAAAATAGAAAAATAGTTTTCTGAAATGTAATAAGAAACTTCCCAGGTATAATTGAAAATTTCCGAAATATAACTAAAAGTTTCTGAAATATAATTTAAAATTTCTAAAATATAAATGGAAATTTCTAAAATATATATAAAAATTTCTATAACTGCAAATGGTGTATTTGTTGAATTCTAAAGTGATCTTATTTAAAAATAATAATATCACTTACTTTATATATGTACATATATATGTAAGTCACTTCTGTTTGGGAAAAAATAGTTGCTTTCTTGGATAAGAGGCTGTTTTTAATAACGTTGAATCTGACTCCATTATACAAGCCATGAGGGATAAGGTATACTATTTAATAGCAAAATTTGTCTAAAAAAGGGTAAAAGACCAACGTTTTTCTCAAATTAACGTTCATACTTCAGGTCCACTGTCTAACGATATCTGATTTCACTAAGTCGAAGTTCACACACAGCAATTTTTCTTGCCGCAATTCTGACTTCGTAGGCGAGAGAGGTAAAGGGAATGTAAATGTTTAGTATTCCCTTCTCCTCTCTCTCCTATAAACTCAGAACTGTGTGTGAACCCCGAATAATATTCTACACTCTACGTTTTTACAATTCAAAGAACGATTCTAGGCAGTGATGATAGATGGAGGGAATTTTCCCTTTTTGAGAGAATTTTTCAGGCAAATCCAAGCCGAAGGGAAAAATTAAGGAAATTTTACTTTTTTGTCAAAATAAAGGGAATTTTTAATAAGTATAAATTTATCTAAAAAACGACAAAAATACACACTCATTTAAAAATAGAAATCTTAATTTTCCAAATGGATATTTTCAGTGTTCTCGTTCGTTGCTTTAAATACTTTTTGTATATTTTTGATTGAATTACAACAAAAACTACATTTATGTAAATTTCAATGCATTTTTTACTATAAATTTGTAGTTTTTGTTAAAAAAAAATAGCGATTTTAAGGAGGAGGGAAAAATGGAGGGAATATTTTTTCTAAAAAAGGAAAATTTTCAACTAAACAGAGGGATTTTTCTTAAATTTTATCTGCCATTACTGATTCTAGGGAGAGTTACGGCCAAAATTCGAAAGTTGTTAAATTTTGGTGGAATCTATTGTACATATTAAGGGCCTCAGTTTGTAAAACGAAAAAATTTGTATGAAGAATACTGGGAAATTTAAATTCTTTCCATACAAATTTTTTCAAACATTTGTCGTTACGTTTCACAAAATGAGGCTATAAGTGACTATAGTCATTTTTGGAATCCCAGGTTCGAGTCCTGCCACAACCAATATTTTAATTAATTTATAATTTTTTTTTTTTATGTTTTTTAATTTATTTTATATTTTATTATTACAGTGAAAGCTCCCATAGGCGGACAGCGATCGTCACACTGATTTTGTCCATTAACGGGAGATGTCCGCCTATGGGATATGGTACGTAATATTGTTTTTACAAGGGGTAATTCAGAACTTATCTTTTTATTTTAAAATTCAAGATGGATTGTAATGAATTAAATTATAGATATGCATATTCTTATTTATATATATATCGTCAACTAAAATGCAAAAGGCCGTAAAAAAATCAAATGTTGGTTTTATTTACTGGAATATAACTGTACTGTACTGACCCAAACTATATCTGTACAAAAAATTCCATATTCATATCTTCAAAAAAGTTTTACTTAATTTTAAAGCAAAAAAACTAAAAATTGTGATCTCTTTTTTTATTTTGCTTCTGCGGCAAATTAATTTAGATATTTTAATTTAGATATTTTCAATAAATTATGATTTTATGACATTTATTTTATGAAATTTATGGCTTTGTTTGAAAGTTGCCTCATTACAGTTCGCTTCCCTCCGTTTTCATTAAATTTTCTTAAAATTACTTTCTAAATTTAGTAGATGAGAATTCCTTCTTACAAAGGAATTTTTACGATTTCTCTAGGAAATTTTAAAAACAAAAAGTTGAGGTCAAGTTTGACAACAAAGTCATCTACAAATGTTGGCATGTTACTCCATTTAAAAACGACAGGATTAATTTGTGAAAATAATGTAGGTGGCCTGGCCTCAATCCTTAGCAGCAGCCAACTACTTTTTTTATATGACTGATGATAATGTCGCTCTGCTTCTTGTGCAGAATTTCTATGCCATTTGTTCAAAAAAGTTGTCAAATTTGTAGGAATAATGCATGATAGAATTACTAAAGGTAAAATCACTAGAAAGTTTGTTCTCATTTTTATTTACCCTGAAAAGTCAAACACATAAATCAAAAGAAAATGTAAAAAAAAATTTAAAATAAAACTTCAAATTAGAAAAACAAAAAAAAAAAAAAACAATATATTTTACAACAATTTTCTTTAAAAAAATGTATGCAACTAAATTTTATTCTAACAAATATTCACAAATATATGAATTGTAAATGTCCAGTTGGACAAATGTACGTATTAAAAGTTTACACTGCATTCCAAGGATAGAATTCGGCAATTCAGGAAACAATTTGAATCATATACTTATGTGTGTAAACAAAACATTTTATATTTTTTTTTTTTCATTCTTGATTTTTGTTTTTTGCTTTTCATTTTTCAGTTTTTTGACTTAACAAGAAATAAAATTGACGACTCTCTCTAGTGATTCTACCTTCTATTATTATATTATGGGAATAATGTAGCTCTGTCTCTTGTGCAGAATTTCTATGCCATTTGTTCAAAAAAGTTGTCAAGATTTGTAGGAATCTGTCGCCATTGTGTTGTACGACAAATCATAGACCCATCTAGAGACTGCCTTCAAGACATAGATTTTAAGGATCAAGTTTTCATTTTCTCTGTTCTGTATGAAGAATTTTAAATGAAGTGTAAAAGTCAATTAAAAAAAAATTTATTTCGCTTAAAACCAGCAAAAAGTGTAAGTAAAGATGAAATATGTACCAAACACGGACGAAAATGAAAATAAGGTGCATCTCATTACACAATATTCGGTACATTTCTTTTACCGTTAATGATTTTAGTCCGGCTATGAGAGCTGATTCTTTAAAAACAGGTGTCCGCTTCCGTTCAAGAAAGCGTCCGCCTAGCGGAGATTTATTTATTCCAAAAATGCCACTTAAACCATGGGACCTAAAAATATGTAAGGGAGCTTTTACTGTATAATTATTATTAATATTATTATTATAATTATTATTATTATTTTTATATGTGTACAACTGCCATTGAACTTATTCCAAGGTAAAATTAAATTAACAATCAAATAAAACTCATTTAAATATTTGCAAATATTTTATTATTTTAAAATTTTATTCATAAAAACAAATCCTATAAAATCTTTAACATATTATATCCATAAAAGCCTCATCATCCTCGAAAAATTCCTCAATATTTTCAATTTCTTTACTTATATCTAAATTTGGACTTTTATTTTTTACAATTTCGGGGGACTTATCATTGGAATTCGTATCAACAGTTGAATTTTGCTCTCCTTTTGCTTCACTTTTTTTGGGAGAAAAGTAGTTTTCAATTTTATTGGACTAAAAAAAACGATTGATTTTCAAAACAATTAAAAATAAAATAAAACAATAACTCACGGTTATTGGTGCAGCGGAATGGGTAGCATCTTGAAGATTATCACAAAAAAGACCAGCTTTATTAAGAGTATCTTGTTTATTTTTCAACATATTCCATATATGATCATCGGCTGTTTTTGTAGCCATTAAATAACGACATGTCACTGGATTTGTTTGGCCAATACGATGAGCACGACTTTCAGCTTGAGCTAAAGTCTGTGTATTTATGATTTTTTAAAACAAATTATTTAATAAAATAATAATAAAAAGGAAATTATTTTAGACTTACACTAGGATTCCAGGTTAATTCAGCAAATATAATTAACTCGGCTGCTGTTAGTGTTATACCAGAATTACAGGCGCCCAATGATAATACCGCTACTTTACAGGAAGGTTTCTTTTGAAATGTATCTATAAATTCTCCTCTATCTTGTTTGCGGGTACTACCATCGATGCGTATAAATTTTACTTTCAGTTTAGTTAAACAGTCACTTATGGCATCCATCATAATGCGATGATGAGCAAAAACAATAAATTTCTTTGGTTCTTTCACTTGTTGTTTTAAATAGGCACTAAATAAACATAATTAAAACAAGTATAAAATTTCATAAAAAAAATGTTTCTTTTACCCCTAAATGTCTACATACCATACTGCCTTTATTTTCACTTCTGCTGTTTGAGCATAAAATTTCAAAAGAATTTGTTCTCTTTCAGCAGCTTTGCAGGATTGTAAATGTTTGGATACAGTGTTTAAAGATTCTTTAACCTCATCGCTGGGCCAAACTAAAGCAGGATCTAACACAACAGTTTCTCTGGTAATAGCATAAAAAAGAAATTATACAAGCAATATTAATATATGACATAATCTTTTTTACCTAAATTTCTCCGATAAATCTTTAAGGACTTCCGATTTTGTTCTTCTTATCATATATTTAAGTTTTAAAACAACGTTTAATTCCTTAAGATTTGATTGACCATTCGCATCCCAGCCAAAATTTGTTTGTTTGCCATCACAATAACGGCTGGCTGTAAAAAAATACATTTTATTAAATCGTTTTTTGTTAACATATATATAGTGAATCTGAATTAAGTTGGTCAAATACAAATTATCTTTTTGCTATGGGCATTTTACGGGAGCAACTTGGGAATGTTCTTGGACAAAATTTGTATTATAAAACTCCTCTTGGCACTCACAGAGGGCAAATTTTAATTATAAGATTTAGTTTTAAGTTTTAAGTTTATTTTAAATAGATCATACTCTATTAGTTACTGCAAGTGTTACTGAAAATTATTTGAATGATTACAAACTTTTTTATGTAATTTATCTTTTGTTTCTTGTTTAAGCTAGGCGCATTTGCATAATTTTATTGTAATTAAAATAATCAGGCCTGTCACGGAAAACCATTCCGATCGAAAGTGGAATTAATTCCGTACTTTGCTTCTTCAAAAAACATGAAACGAAGAAATTTTTTTGGAGTGGAAACCACAAATCAATTCCACTTTGAAAATTTACAGTAGTTTCATTCCGAAAAATTTCTTCGTTTCATGTTTTTTGAACGGAATTAATTCCACTTTCGATCGGAATGGTTTTCTGTGACAGGTCTGAATACCGTATAATTTTAAGTTAAAAAAAATATATGTTAAACATTGTATAATGAAATTTTTAAGTCTCAATAAATTTTAATTAATTAACATAAATCTCTACCAAAAACTTACTAAAATCCATAAATCCCATAAATTTTCTATCAATCATTTGCAATTGACTAAATAATTCCAGAGGTCTGGATAACGCCGGCGTGCCAGACAATAATAACACATGTTTTGCCTGTTGAGCTAAACGATCTGCTACCATAGTACATTTTGCTTTGGAATTTTTTAAACTATGAGATTCATCGAATATGAGAAACCCAAATTTTCGTTCCATTAATTGTTTTAAATTTTTCTCCATCATACTGTAACTTGTAATAAGAACTTTACAATCGCCAATATATTGTTGATTGGAATTTAAAACTTGTATATAATGCAAGGGTATGGAAGGTAGTAATTCTCGGATGTGTTGGGCCCACGAGTCGCGTGTTGATGCAGTTGTACAAATAAATAATGGCCAATCGTCACGATAGAAATCTGCTACAGCAATTGCTTGATAAGTTTTGCCCAAACCCATTTCATCACAAATCATGCAGCGTCCTTGTTGGGCAATGGCAAAACTAAAATAAGAAGCAAATTAAAGTACAAATATATTTCGCTAAATAGAATGTATAATTAATTAAATACAGTATATACTCGATATTCCATATCTTATTAATACGGATTAATGGTAATTTTCCATATAAATTTTTATTATTTTTATTTTTTTTTATAATAGTATAGGGATGTAAAACTAAATTTGATGGGCAATTTGCAAGTACATAAAATTTAAGAATGGAAAACAATCTGAACTTACCATACACCTTCTTGTTGAAATGGCATTAACTTTTCCGCTAATAATGGTTCAATTGATTCTAAACATGTTTTATTTATAGGTTTAGGCGGTGTTTGACATAAATTTAGCACTGCCTTAGGTATAACACCAATAACAACATCAGGTTTTAAAGGATTTATGCGCTCCTGTAAAAGTTTATAATCCGTTAAGGCAAAATTCCAAAAACGTGTATTGACATCTACAAATAACAAAATTATTTATTTAATTGCACCTAGTGAAAAAATCTATCACTTACCATAAGACTTGCTCGGAATAGTTTTGAATACTTCAATGAGTTTAGCATGATAACTAGATGGTTGTACTTCAAATCGTCCGGGAGTTATCATTGCCACTTTACAAGTAACACTTTTCACAAAAACCGGCGCTACTTGCTTCGGTGGCATCGTATTGTTTGTAGTCATATTTTGAACGGGACCTTTTGGTATATCAGCAAAACTATCAGTAGTTGGTTTTTTATAAAAATTATTGGCATCTTTGTTTTGGACTCCATCCGCGGAGGGTCGTTTATAAGGATGAGCAGCGTCTCTAGCTGGATGTTGCTGTTGTTGTCTTTGAACGAAAACATTGCTGCCTTTCAATGCACTCAAAAAAGAAGATGCTTTATTCTCCACACGTGCTGGGGGTTGAGAAGTGGAAGTAACTGTTTGAGAAGTTGGTGCTAACTTAGAAATATTATTGCTGGTATTTGTAATAGCTACTCCAGCATTACTTATTTGTGTAAGTTGAGCTTTTTTTGCTTTTAATTTTTCCAATGCAATTCGTTTTTTCTCAGCAATTTCTGCTGCCGAACACGACATTTTATTATTTTTTTGTTACAAGAATTTCATTAATTTTACAATTTGTTTATAAATTAATAAAATTTATAATTTTCCGCTCAAAATCAAAACAAATGGTGAAATTTTAAATTTATCGGCAGCTGTTTTTTAGCAGCAATTTTGCATGGGTTGCCAAAGTAAAGAAATTGCTTAATATACTTTCATATTGTCAACAGGGTGGTTTAGATGAAATCATAGCAATTTTTACTCATCAAAATTTTTCTTTCGCTTGTAAGTAATACGAGAAATGTAAAGTCGACTCCATATTAGACAAATTTTTATCGGGATAAAAGTCATAATTTTCTCAGAAATTGACGTTTGTTATCGTAAAAAAATCTTTAGTAGTAAAATACATTTTTATGCTAAAATATTCAAATGACTCTTGTTGTCTATTTGGACAAATTTTTTTGTTAGGTTAGGTTAGGTTGAAAAGGGTGGCGTATTCACGCCTCCACCCAGAGACCAAAAAGGTCCATTGTGATCCCTTTGACAAATAGAGAGAAATTGAAAACAGAATAAGAGAATAGAAAACTTAGATAAAGAAGAAGAAGAGGAGAGGAGTGAAACCTATACCATAGCAATTAGTTCTGATTGCCCCTAAGCCATCCTATCCCCATTACAAACCCTATGAGATTAGTAAGCCCGTTGCTCGTAACATCATCTAGTTCATGCAGTGTGTGGCTTCCAAACCACTTCAGCCTACGCCGCTGAAGTCCCACGCAATGACAGAGAATGTGCTCCACTGTCTCTAGCTCGTCTACATCATCGCACGACCTGCAAAAATCTGTCATGCCAATGTCCCATTTACTCATCATATTCCCTAGTGAGAAGTGACCAGTAATAATTCCTACCATGATTCTTATATTACTACGACTCATACCCAGAAGTTGTTTCGAATCTGACAGTTTAAGACTAGGCCATAATGCTCTAGATATCCTGCAGTTCGTTCTGTTCCTCCAGGCACGATTCGTGTTGTCAAGAATCCATTCCCTTATGGCCCTAAAGTAGGACCCAATTGGAATTCTAACGAATGTCTCCACGAAAGACCTATCCAGTCCCGAGCCAATGCGAGCCAGCTCATCAGCTATTTCATTGCCGAGAATGTCGCAGTGACCCGGAACCCAACAGAGTCTTATCTTATAAACATTCATTAGTCTCCTCAATTCACTCTTGTACTCAAAGACCAATCTGGATCTAACATAGTGACTTTTCAGGGCCAATAATGCTGCCTGACTGTCAACGTATATAGTGACCTCAGAATTCCGTTCCACATTTTCCTCCAGCAACCCTAGGGCTTTATAGATGCCCAGAATTTCCGCTTGGAAAACGCTACAACTGTCAGACAATTTATATGACCGTCTGATATCAGTTCCCAGAAAGTAAACCCCTGCACCGGTGCCTACATCCATCTTCGAGCCGTGTGTAAAGACAGCACAACCTCCGTGGAGCTTTTCTACTCCAACCCAGAAGTCCCTTTCAGGTATTTCAATAGTGGGAGTAGCCCCGAAGTCAATTATGGTTCCGACATGATCCGTAGGTTCAGTTACGGATAGTGTCCGACCATTAAATTGAACCATATCGAGTATGCTAGCATGCCCCGCTCTGAAGTTCCTCAATAATCCTAGCTCCTTCAATCTAAATAGACTACGAACAGCCATTCCCTTCACGTTCCTTCTCCAAGACAATTTGCTGTCCAGGTAAACACCCAAGGTATTTGGCCTCACTTGACAATTCAAGCTCCAAACCATTCAATACTGGTAAGCTAAAAGGCTCAACCTTATATCTCCTGGTAAACAAGACTAACTCGGTCTTCCCTGGGTTAACTCCTAATCCTTTACTATCAGCCCAAAGAGACAAATCCCGTAGACCTGATTGCATGACCTCACTGATCGTTGGTAGAAATTTACCAGAGACCAGTATAACCACGTCATCTGCGTAGGCTACAATTTTCCGTCCCCTAGCATCGAACTGTCTCAGGATGACGTTCACGGCAAAGAGCCATAGTAACGGAGAAAGGACCCCTCCTTGCGGTGTGCCCCTTGTCACAAGCTTCCTCACACAAGTGTCTCCCATATTCGAGTTGATAACTCTAGTGCTCATCATTATTGTTATCCACTCAATTAGGAATTCACTTGCGTTGATTGAAACCAGTGCCTCCTTGATCGCCTCAATTCTAATATTATTGAAGGACCCCTCAATGTCGAGGAAAGCTGCCATGGTATATTCCCTATGCAACAAACCTCGCTCTATGTAACTCACTACATCATGTAAAGCACTCTCTACAGACTTACCCTTTAGGTATGCGTGTTGAACGTCACTGATTAAGTGAGTTCCCAATCTATTTCTAAGATGCAGATCAATCAGTCTCTCCATTGTCTTCAGTAAGAAAGACGATAGGCTGATTGGCCTGTAATCCTTGGGTTTCGAGTGAGTCGGATTACCCGCCTTGGGTATGAAGATGACTCTAACCTCTCTCCACCCCCTGGGAATGTATCCTAACCTAAGGCACTCCCTAAATATATCCACGAGTAGTAAGATGACCCTGTCATTGACATTCTGCAACATAGCCGGAAAGATTCCATCTGGGCCCGGTGATTTATATGGCTCAAATGTGCTCACCGCCCATGTTACTTTGTCTCTAGTGACCATCTCCCTAATTGTGTCGTTATCCCTCTCATCCGAGCCGGATAGATGTAGGTTTTCACTGACACTACCAGATCGCGGCCCAGGCTCAATATCAGTACAGCCTGGGAAATGTGTCTCCATAAGTAAACTGAGGGACTCTGAGCTAGACTCTGTCCACGAATTGTCCGCGCGTTGTATATATCCAGGTGCCACAGGGTCCTTGGATAATACCCGTCTGAATCTAGACAACTCGTTCACAGAGTCCTCGGACTCACAGAAACTTACCCATGATGTCCGTTTCGCTCTTCTTATGTCCTTCTTATACTTTGCAAAACTATCCCTATAGCTGCCCCAATCACTTTCGTTACCTGATAGCTTGGCCCTATTGAACAACCGTCTAACTGTATACCGCTGATCCCTAAGTTCCCTGGTCCACCATCTTGGCTGATTACGCTTGCCGGGATATACTAACGGACAGCTGAGCTCAAAACTATTCCTGATCACATTCGTGAGATTATTCACTACTGCCTCGATACCCTCAGCCGAATTCTTCCAGCCATCAGTATCCCTTAAATCCCTACCCATTAACTCACTAAAAGACTTCCAATCTCTCTTCCTAGAGTTCCTGTAGGGTTTTCCCTTCGATCCTACAAGATCTAAACTGAAGGATATCATGCTATGATCCGAAAAGGAGTAGTCCATGTTTACCCTCCAGTCCCTAACGAAATCGCCCCTCCGGTTTGCTAGCGTTATATCTATAACTGTTTCCCTATCTTTCGTTCTGAACGTGGGTTGACTCCCCCTATTACAGATATGAAGATCATAATCAGTTATAAAATTAAAAACTAACTCACTCCTTTTATTGACGTCCCTGCTTCCCCATTGATAATGGTGAGCGTTCGCATCACATCCTAGGATCATGTACAGTCCTCTCCTCCTGCAGTGCTCCGCCAATTGCTGCAGAGCGATGCCTGGTGGATCGGCCGCCTCATAAGGCATGTACACTGATGCCAAAACCAGCTTCTTGTCTCCAGTAGCTTCCCATTGTACAACCGTTAGGTCCCCATTACTGAAAGAATGAAGAAGATTAAATTTTTTGTTTTGAATTATTGAATATCACAAAGTAGAACAGAGTCTTCATATCGAAGCTTCAAATTTTCCAAAATCAGTTTTTTAGAATATGGCGGGAGAAAGAGATAGAAATGTTGCATGAATGTAAAAGTGATACGCTATGTTGCACAGTGGGGTCAAACGCAAATTTTTTGGTAATAAATCTGTATCTCCTAAACTACTGGTTGGATTAAATTGAAATGTATAGAAGAGTTACAGAAGAGAACCTAAGCTTTGCGAAAAACTATCTTGCAGTCACCCTGTGATAATACAAGAAAATCTACAGGGTGTCAAAATTGACTACCTCGAGTATGTAAAAGTTTAAAAAAATCGTAACTTATAAAAATGAAGTCCGATTTTAAAGATTTTTATATTTCTGTAAAGTGTTTGGCAAGATAAAGAAAAAATAAGCTTACTCACCTAAGTTATCTCTTACAGTTAAAAAGATATTTACACTTGAATTATGAATTTTTGATTTTTTGCCTCGACTTTCTTTCGTTTTTCGGAAATAAGTCCTGGGATATATGAGGTAAAAATTTTTTAAAAATATTTTATAATTTGCTATAGATTTCAAAATAACATGCTGAAAGAATTTTTGAATTATCTCAATGCGTCTAGACGTGAAAAATATTCAAAGTCAGCACTCTGAAATTGGTATGAATTTTTTAAAAAAATATAGTACAATTCTTTCACTTTTTTCTCAAAATTCCTTTAAAGAAAACATTTTTTTCTTTATATATTTCAAAAGACAAGGCTTCATAAATGGTTAATGTAGAAATTTTGAACTGATTTAGGCTTGCACCCTACATCAGGCATTGGTCGAAAATGGTGAATTTTGGAAAAATTTAAATTTTTGTCGATTAATAAAAAAAATGTCACGCGAGCTTTTTTAAATTTATCGACGATAATTCATCAAAAAATGGATTTAGAACGATTTGACACTAAACTGCTTCCCGCCCGGCCAAAAACGAATGCAGGAGAGCAGATTTCATGAAAAAAGTAAATTTTTTAAACTACTTTTTTTAATAGCATAAAAAAGCATATTTACATAATATTTTCGCCATTATTTCTTATGTAGTGTATAAAATATATATCGATCTTTCATTCCTGAAAAAATCATTAAAAAAGCTTTACAAATAAATGTTTGGCAATTTTTCAAAAATAAACAATATTTAATAAATATAAGCGATTATTACGAATATTATCTCGTTCAACAACCAAAACACGCCAATACAATTGTATGTACACACATACGCACATATGGAAATATTGCAAAACAAAGAATTTTGTGAAAGTTTACCTAAGTTGTCAGATTTGAGACCATGATATAATGCTTTTAAAATGATCTATATATACATATTATATATCAATGAATTGGTAAATAAGTCTATTTTTATTTTCTTGTAATATTTTATTAGTTTTTAGAAAATAGGCGGAGTTTTGTTTTACAAAACATTATTTTTTTGGTTTTTATATCTTTTTTAATATTTTTTAAATTTGAAAAATTGCCAAAAATTTATTTGTAAATCTTTTTTAATGATTTTTTTAGGAGTGAAAGATCGATATATATTTTATACACTGCATAAGAAATAATGTCGAAAATATCATTCTAATATGCTTTTTTAAGCAATTAAAAAAAGTCATTTAAAAAATTTACTTTTTTCATGAAATCTGCTCTCCTGCATTCGTTTTTGGCCGGGCGCGAAGCAGTTTAGTGTCAAATCGTTCTAAATCCATTTTTTGATGAACTATCGTCGATAAATTTAAAAAAGCTCGCGTGACATTTTTTTTATTAATCGACAAAAATTTAAATTTTTCCAAAATTCACCATTTTCGACCAATGCCTGATGTAGGGTGCAAGCCTAAATCAGTTCAAAATTTCTACATTAACCATTTATGAAGCCTTGTCTTTTGAAATATATAAAGAAAAAAATTTTTTCTTTAAAGGAATTTTGAGAAAAATGTGAAAGAATTGTACTATATTTTTGTAAAAAATAGCCATTTTTCATACCAATTTCAGAGTGCTGACTTTGAATATTTTTCACGTCTAGACGCATTGAGATAATCCAAAAATTCTTTCAGCATGTTATTTTGAAATCTATAGCAAATTATAAAATATTTTTAAAAAATTTTTACCTCATATATCCCAGGACTTATTTCCGAAAAACGAAAGAAAGTCGAGGCAAAAAATCAAAAATTCATAATTCAAGTGTAAATATCTTTTTAACTGTAAGAGATAACTTAGGTGAGTAAGCTTATTTTTTCTTTATCTTGCCAAACACTTTACAGAAATATAAAAATCTTTAAAATCGGACTTCATTTTTATAAGTTACGATTTTTTTAAACTTTTACATACTCGAGGTAGTCAATTTTGACACCCTGTAGATTTTCTTGTATTATCACAGGGTGACTGCAAGATAGTTTTTCGCAAAGCTTAGGTTCTCTTCTGCAACTCTTCCATACATTTCAATTTAATCCAACCAGTAGTTTAGGAGATACAGATTTATTACCAAAAAATTTGCGTTTGACCCCACTGTGTGTTGGTTGGAATTTTGAAACGAAGCAGAAAACCAAAACAAAACAAACAAAAATCACATTCTACATAACAAAATAATTTAACAAGCAAATCTTTAATATTTACAATTATGTGGAATAAAACAATATTAGCACAAATGAAATTTGTTTTTAGCACATAAATAATAACTTTTAATTTAATAATAATTTAATAAATATATAATTTTATAATTAATTCTGTGGCCAAAAAATAGAATTAGAATTAAAGAAACTCGACAAAATCGAGAATGAATAATCAAAACAAAAACAAGTTAGAGAATTTTGTGTGAGTGATAGGCAATAGTACTCACTTTCTGTCTCTGTTTTCTTACACTGCTGTATGTATACTGTGTTGAATATTTAAGGCATAGTATAATTAGAAAGTATACTTTTAGGCACAGCTGATTTGCAATTTTTTGATGTGCGTACCTCGCGGAACTGTCAATTTGTTTTTGCATTCATATGCAACATTTTTTTTAGAGTTTTTTTTTTTATTCTGCCTCTCCTTCATTCTCTCATTTTCTGTTCATAGCATTTTTGACAGTATGTGCAGTAGTTTTAACATTGGGTCTACAGAGAGTGTCAAATTCGTTCTTTTGTTTATATTATGTTTGTTGTATATTTAACTTGTTATTTTATAATTGTTCAAATCACTTGTTCATGTTTCTTTCTATCAAAAAATTGTATTTCTATTTTTTCATAAAAATAGTTTTAGTTTTTACTATTGAGTTTGAAGCAATAAAACGGTTTTCAATACATAACAAATTTGGTGTCAGAAGTGGGATACTTTTGAAAAATGTCTATTTCTCAGGATGTAATAGAATCTCTTACGGGAATGTTCGCAAATGCGATTAAAAAAGCTTTTACTGATGTTTCCGATAACACATCGACTGCCACAACTCAGAAACATCCGGTTTTTACAATGTCTGAATATAATTCAGCACAATCAACAACAGTTAAAGAGTATTTTACACGATTTGATTGGGCTTTGCAACTTAGTGCTGTGCCTATAGAATTACATGCCCAATACGCAAGAGTTAACATGGGAGCTGAATTGAATGCAGCTCTGCGCATATTAGTGAGCCCACTAAAGCCAGAAAATTGTTCATATGAGGAGTTAAAAAAGGTTTTAATCAATCACTATGACGCAGCTAAAAATAAGTTTGCAGAAAGTATTAAATTTCGCCAAATCACTCAAAACAAGGACGAATCAATAGCTAGTTTTGCTCTCCGTCTCAAGCAAGCCGCAACTCACTGCGAATATGCTAGTTTTCTTGACAGAATGTTGATTGAACAGCTTTTGTATGGTTTGGAATCTCGCGAGGTGTGTAATACAATTATTGCAAAGAAACCAGACACCTTTGCTGCCGCATATGAAGTGGCGCAATCTCTTGAAGTCACTCGCAACACATCGATAGAAGTGAATCGTTCAGAACAAATGCCATTACAAGAATGTACAAATAAACTCGGATTTTCGCCGCCAAAATTTAAAAACAAAACACGTCAAATATCAAAACAAACACAAGTTTTAGATAGTCGTATTGTTGGTAATGTGTGTAATGGGTGCGGTGGTCAGCATCTAAGAAAACATTGTAAATTTAATAACGCAGAATGTTTTGCTTGCGGTAAACGAGGACATATCTCCAAGGTATGTAAATCGAAAACATCACAATTAAGAGAAGATGAAGTTTTGCAGTCTGATACTGAAGACAACTACACCCAAAGCCTCAACAAATTGAACATTAACAAAGCAACAGATAGGAAGGTATTAAAAGTCCTAATCGATGGTAGATTTGTAAACATGGAGCTGGACACTGGAGCACCATGTGGTATTATCAGTATAAATACACTTCGAAGCATAAAAAATCATTTTTCATTGCAGAAAACAGATAGACAATTCTCTAGTTACAGTCGTCATAAAATTTCATGTGTTGGTCGTTTACCTGTTACGGTTAAAGTTGGAAATACTTCACGACGACTAAATCTTTATGTAGTAGAACAAGATTTCGATTCTCTTTTTGGAAGAGAATGGATAGCACACTTTATCCATGAAATCAATTTTTATGATCTTTTTTCTGCACCAGAGGGAGCAAACATTAATACAATTTCAACTATCAAACCAAACTTAACAGCAAATCAACAGAAACTTCTTAATCAACTTCTCTCTAGATATGAGGATGTTTTCGGGGATACAGCGGGTCTATTGTCAGGGCCCCCAATTACCATGCATCTTAAATCAGGAGTCGGACCAGTATTTGCAAAAGCTAGGGAAATTCCTTTAGCTCTGAGAGATGCTTATGCTAAAGAAATTGACAAGAAACTCGCATTAGGTTATTACAAACGAGTAGATTACTCCGAATGGGCCTCAACCACTCATGTTGTGGCAAAGAAAAATGGAAAAATTCGAATCACCGGAAACTATAAAACAACCCTTAACCCTCGAATGATCATCGATGAATATCCAATACCTAGAGCTGAATTTATATTTAACCAAATGAAAGGTTCCACCATATTTTGTCACCTAGATATAACCGATGCATATACACACTTACCTGTGGATGAAGAATTTAGTCATGCGTTGACACTTAACACTCCTACTCATGGTTTGATCAGACCAACCCGAGCCGTTTATGGAGCAGCAAATATTCCAGCTATCTGGCAAAGACGAATGGAATCTGTCCTGCAAGGAATACCTAATGTCCGCAATTTTTTTGATGACCTCTTAATATATGAGAAAGATTTTGATTCCTTATTACATACTCTGGATAAGATATTAGAAAGAATGAGAAAACATGGCCTCAAGCTTAACCGTTCCAAGTGTATCTTTGCAACAAAGGAAGTAGAGTTTTTGGGTCATAAAATTGATGCACATGGAATTCACAAATCAGATAAACACATTGAAGCCATACTAAATGCTCCAAAGCCATCCACTCCAAAGGAACTTCAGCTATTTTTAGGTAAGGCAACTTACTACAATTCGTTTATTCCAGATTTAGCCACGAAAGAAAAGCCTTTAAGAGATATGCTAAAAAATGAATGTTTTAAGTGGTCCGAAGAAGCACATAAAGCTTATGAAGATATAAGAGTAACTTTAGTTTCACCTCAGGTTATGATACCTTATGATCCCTCTTTACCACTAATATTAGCAACTGATGCCAGTAAAACAGGACTTGGCGCAGTTCTTTCGCATCGACTAAGTAATGGAGAAGAACGTCCGATTGCATATGCGAGTCGAACAATGACGACTACGGAACAACGATATCCTCAAATTGACAAAGAAGCCTTTGCCATAGTATGGGCAGTAAAGAAATTCTTTTTGTACTTGTATGCACGTCATTTTACTTTAATAACAGACAATAAACCGCTAACTCAAATTCTACATCCAGAGAAGACTCTTCCCAATTTATGTATAAGTCGGATGGCAAATTATGCAGATTTTTTATCAAATTTTAACTATGATGTTATTTTTAAGCAAACCAAACTAAACTCTAATGCAGATTATTGCTCCAGATTGCCTTTGAAATCAAAAGATGAAATCCATTGCCTCTTTCCAAAACAAAGTACATTATTTTTGGAAACCGATAACGAAGGATTTGATGAATTCGACCAGTTCGTGGTTGGTCAAGTGAATCAGTTACCATTAAATGCTGAACGTATAGCCACAGAAACGAGAAAAGATGAAAACTTGGGAAAAATCGTGCGTTTACTTGAAGAAGGGCAATGTCTAAATCGTGCCGGGTATAAAGCTCCAGAATCTCACTACAAACTAGCTGCAAATTGTTTAGTTTTTGAACATCGAGTTGTTATCCCCACATCACTCCGTCAATTAGTTTTAAATGATTTACATACATCCCATTTGGGTATGGTAAAAATGAAGGGCTTAGCAAGATCATTTATATATTGGCCTGGTGTAGATAGCGATATCGAAACTACGGCAAGAGAGTGTCATGAATGTGCAAAACACGGACATGCTCCACCTAAATATAGAGAACATCATTGGGAATATCCAAAAGGACCATGGGAAAGGATACATATAGACTATGCTGGGCCTTTTGCTGGTATGATGCTACTTGTGATCTCAGATGCTTATAGCAAATGGCTCGAGGTAAAAATTACCAAATCTATGACAACAACTGCAACGATCACTATTCTAGATGATATATTCGCTGCATATGGAGTACCAGTTACTGTAGTTAGTGACAATGGAACAAACTTTGCGTCAAAAGAGTTTAAAATGTTTCTACAGACAGTAGGTGTAAAATTTCATAAATTTGTTGCCCCCTATCACCCATCTTCTAATGGACAAGCTGAAAGATGTGTTCAAACCGTGAAGAATGCTTTAAAAGCGATGCAAACGTCCTGCAACAACCTCCAGCAAAATTTAAACATATTCCTCAAACAATATCGGAGAGCTCCTCATTCTACAACAGGTCATCCACCATCCCAACTGTTTTTAGGTCGTGTGTTACGAACTCATTTGGATCTTATAAAACCAGATGATTTGTATACTAAAATTACTAAAAAGCAAGTACAAAATTTCAAACCTTCCTTTCGAACCTTTAATCTAATGGAACAAGTATATTTTTTATCACATAACCCTCGCATGGACAAATGGGTGAAAGGCACGATTATAAAATGTATTGGGGATTTGCACTATGAAATCAGTTTTCAAGGGAAAATGTTTAGACGTCACGTTGATCAAATTAAGGGATGCTCATCTAATAAAACAGATATGCAACATTCAGATCCAACCGACCAACAAAATTCTAATGTGTTAGGAAGAAAAGAATTATCTGTTCCATATAATAATACGACAACTGCAACTCAACAACCAGAGAGAGCTGTCAGTTATTTTGCAGTAACTCCTAATATCCAACGAGATATCCAGTCGAATTCAAGTCAATATACTGAAAGTGGGAGTACTTACTCTAGTGCATATTCCACAGAAACGCCAAATCGACAAATATTGTTATCAGATCATAGTCAGATAAGAAGAGAATCAACACCAATAACACCCCAGTCCAATACAACAACTCCTATACAAGATCGTTCTTTATCTTCAACTCCAGTTGCTCCCCGGAGATCAAATCGACCACGAAAACACCGTGTATTGTTTAGTCCATGATCATTCAACATGCATCAACACATCAAATTGAAAGAGGGGAAGTGTGTTGTATATTTAACTTGTTATTTTATAATTGTTCAAATCACTTGTTCATGTTTCTTTCTATCAAAAAATTGTATTTCTATTTTTTCATAAAAATAGTTTTAGTTTTTACTATTGAGTTTGAAGCAGTAAAACGGTTTTCAATACATAACAATGTTAAATCTTAAACAAGGGGTAAACGTATTCTAATAAATCCCATAATATTTCATTATTTTCACTCAGTCACAGAGTGAACATGTACTTTTTATTTAAGAAATTCGAAATTTTTTACCACAATTTTAATGAAAATATTTTTTAAATGTAGAATAGCTATTAAAATAAAACAATTTTACAAAAAATATTGTTTTTAAGTACTTTTCAAAATACACACACACAAACAAACTCTCGCATATGTGTATTTTTTTTTTTTTTAGAGTAAATCTTAAAACATAGTTGTGAAGAAAAATCTTATCACAACAGTCTCTTAATATTTCTTATAATACTAATATTTAAGTCTACACGTGATATAATTCTCTCAGAGAGCTCATTTGACACTCTCTGTTACATATTATGATAGAAAAAACTCATGTATAGACCCAATGTTAGAATCAGAGAAAATATGTTTTAATTGAAAATTTTTAAAATCAATAATATGGCTAATTTTCAGAATTTATAATGAAAGCTACTATAAGTGAAGGTGTATAAGACTCAAAACACACGTTAATAAAAATTTAAAATTAATGGAGTTTAAGAGAGATATATAAACAATAACAATAAACAACAAAATGCATGTAAAAATCATTCACCTCCGCCTTTATTTAATTTGGGCAACGGAAAACAGCCACTGCCACCGCTTATTTGTGTTCTATCACTTAAGCCCAAATTACAATAGGAGTTGATTACATTTCGTCAGCAGCAGTTTGCAGTGCTGTTTCTAAATTCACTGCGCCGCATTCAGATTGAGAGCGAGACAAAGAGAGTGAGCAAATAAATGAGAGGCTAAAATACACAAGTAGAAGAAAGCTGGATGGTGGTTGTAAATTGTGGCTGCCTACGCTGAATTGTAATTATAACGGCAGCAACATGTTGTGCTGACAGTGATCAGCTGATAATTTTTGCTGATACTGTTGCTGACTACGCGCTATTGTAATTTGGGCTTTAAATTGTTTAACGTGCAGTTTGTTGCGAACAGCGCTACCAGATAGTCCTATTTACGTTGTTTAGAAGGAGAATACAAAAGAAAAATGAAGAAAAACATTTTTAAAATGCAGTTCCGAAAGATATTGTAGCAAAACGTAAACAAACGAAGGAAAGCTCAAGAAATTAAAAATAATTTACATCAAACGTAGCAAAATTCAACGTAAAAGAACCTTTAGGAAATTTTTTAAACAGCAAAGTAGAAATAAGTTGATTTTTACTAAAATTAAAAAAAATCATTAAACATTAGCAATCATGACAACTTTGGATAGCGAAGAAGAACATTTGGTGGAAATGGCCACAACTCAAAATATGGATAAATTATCATTGTTCGATCTAAGTTGGGAAGATGTGATTATACCAAAAATACTTTCCTATCTAACACTCAAAGAGCTATTCATTTTGCGTTGTTGTTCACAAGTGGCTAAACGCTTGGTAGAAGGAGCATTAGAGAGACTAATTGAAATTAATTTATCCGGTAATTGCTCGCACAATGTAGAATTAGCATTCACTGTTTTGGGCGAACATTGTAGACGTTTGGAAAATTTGCATTTAGCTCGTTGCCATTGGCTAACCGATGAACTGCTCTTACCCATTTTGTCTAAAAACAAACGTTTGAAAATTGTTAATCTAAATGAATGTATCAACATAACGCCATTAGCTTTGCAACCCATTATAATTGAGTGCAAAGATTTACGTGTTTTGAAATTATCCAAATGCCAGTGGCTGACTACGGGTGCTGTTGATGCTTTGACTTTGCATCAAAGTAATTTGGAAGAGTTTGATATATCGCATTGTGCTGCCATTGGAGAACGTTGTTTGATCATATTCTTTAGAAAATTGAATAAATTAACAGTACTTTCGTTGGCAAATACGCCAAGTGTTACAGATCAAGTTCTGATACAGATTGGTAATTATTGTCGAGCATTGGAACACATTAATTTGGTGGGGTGTGTTGCCATATCGGATTATGGAATACAGTAAGTTTAAGATAAGATTACTTATGATTTATTTCTAATATTTAGGATCTATTGTAATTTTAGTTTTTTTTAAATGAGAGATTAGATTTTATGTTCGTAAAATTTTATACAACTTTGTGTAATAATTTTGTCTGAAATGTTATTGCAATGACCTTCTAATTATTCAATTTTATTTGTGACATTGTAGGACTATTCATTCATTCATAAATCCATTTATTTTGTAATCAACTCCATTTTAAAATTAATTGTTACTTAAAAATCAAAAAAAAATAATCCTGACGCTACTTTTTTCCCTTTTGATAAACATTTTCAAAAATCATGCATTAAAAATATTCAAATTTTAATCCAACTTACATACTCTTCTTATTTCTCTCTTTAATTGCAGTGCATTAAGCCACCACTGCTTACAATTAAAATCTCTGTTAGTGCAACGTTGTCCTCGAATCACCGAACGTTCTTTAGGCCCTCTTCGTAAACGTGTATTTATCGATAGGCCCAATCAATTAGATTTCTATCAAAATGATTTTTATCCCAGTGATTTTTTAATCTATTAGCGGTGGCATTATTAAAACAATAATAATATTGTTTAAATTATAAAAAAAGAAAACAAAACATTTAATTTTATTTTGCAGAACTTTAACTAAAAATTGTGTGAAACTGAAATCGTTAATGGTGCAAAGATGTGAGCAGGTGACAGAAAGAAGTTTGGGTCCATTAAGAGGTAAACTACACATAGATAGACCTGTTAGAGAGCCTAACCTGGGAGACTTGCACGCTCAAATGCAGTTGGTACCCTATGATCTGGAACAGCAAATTAATCGCTTGTTTTTGCAAGTTTAAATTTTATTAAATGAAAATTAAGTTTAGATGGCAGCCATAATTTTTGTAAATATTTGTATAGTTTTATTAATAATTTGTGCTTATATTTGTTTAAATATTCTTAAAATGGCTTTAAACAATTTAAATTTTAAAATAGTTTTGGACTTTGATTTTAAATACTATATATAATTAAACTTAATTAAATAATAAACAAGACCAACATAATATTGTTTTTTAAATAAAATAAATCTTAAGCAAAAATTATACACCCCAATAAAGTTACAATAAAGCTCTCATCATTGTGCTTTTATTAAAGGTGAGGTTAATGTCGTTGTTGTTTCATCTTCCGCTGTCAATTTTGTATCACACATTTGGCGACTAATTGCTTCCATATAGGTTTTGTGGTCATCTTCAATATTTTGTAAACGCCATTTCTCATGTAATTTCTTTAATTTGTCATAGGCTGCCATAGACATGTTAAGACTAGGCATAACTTCTAACAATCCTGGCTCTCCTGTAAATGCTAGGCCACACAAACCCAAATAAGTGTGGAAAGGATCAGTTGTGGAATGAGGCCATTTGGCAAAACCACCAACAACATTATCTTGTGTCTCCATAATATAGGAACGATTTGCCGCATAGTCGGTTAATTCGAAGGCATTGAGAATTTTCAGAGAGGCTCCAATCCAAAATGAATAACAAGTATCTACGGGTTTATTGGGACGTCCCTGGAAACCATCTACTTGGCGGAATATGCACCAACGTTTAATACCTTCCAAAGTGTCAGCATCAACTTTTTGCAATTGATCACTTAGTTGTAAAGCGGCCAAAGCACAATAGGTTGTACCACCATGACCCTCAGCTTCTAAATTTTGACTGAATCCATAGTCATAACGCTTTTTATAAATAAAAATTAGTCAATTTAAATTTTACTTTTAATAAAATTGTACTTACTATACTCTTCATAATAAATTCAAACATTTTATCTTTATTAACATCACCCCAATAGTCTAGCATGTGACATATTGCAGCCGCACAAAAAACAAAACGCATATCACTTTCACTACCATCTATACAGGCACTAAAACTGCCATCGGGTCTTTGTACAGCAGCCACACCTGTTTGAAAAAATGTGTTTTAAATTTATAATAAAGAAACTAATGCAAAATGGCATTTGTTTGTTTAACTTACCATCTACTATACTTTTACGATCCAAACGTGTCAGATCATCACCTAAAGTTACCAATATACCTATACTAGTATAAGTCATGGCCAAATGACCCCATTGATAGCATTTGGCATTGGCTAAAAGTTCTTCATCATCACTTTTTATTATAACGGAACGAGAACCCTGAAAATTTTAAATAAATATTTAGCAACATAAAAAAATTTTAATAAATTTTTATTTAATTAGTATACCTTTGGTTAAAATAGTTAGAATTAAATATACATTTAGGTTTAGTCCGTTTCTGGTCATTAAATAAATATAAATTTGAAGAAAGAGAAGTAACTACTTTTATTGTATATCAGATTAGTTACATATGTATGTCCCTATATTCTGTCTTGATGACAGTAATAATTATTTTTTGTTTTTGTTTCCCAGCAAAAATGACTTGAAGTGGTTCAAAATGGTTTTCATTTTCACGACTTGTAGTGCAATCAAATTCATTCTTAATGCCTCTTTAGATTCGAAATTATTCGTCATTATAAAAGTGATTAAAATGAACAACCAAAAATATAGTTTAACTGTGTTCTAAAAGTTGTTAATATTTCATTTATTTCAATATCACAGATCTACACTAAAAAAGTATCTGGAAAATCATGTTACAGATATTGTAGGTATTATTATCTCAATCACCAAGATCATTTCAATTTTTTTCCATCATGTCACATTTTTAACCCATTGAGGACCAAAGAAAATATGGTTCCATGATGAGTTTTTAGGTTATAACAGGTAGAGATTAGTCACACATGTTTTATAGCCAAGACATGGGGCTACAAAAATGTAGTACTAGTCAAGTCTCTAACTTGTCACACATATCCCATAGAAGTCTTTAAAGTTGTAAAAATAAAGAAATTCTCTATTAGGGGTAAGGAGTGGGAGTATAGGGGAAATTTGATATAACAACCATAAGACAGTAGATCTCAAAAATTGTAAAATTTTTAAAATCGCACTAACCGAAATGCGTAATCAAAAGTATGAAAAAAATAAAAATACCAATTCAAATAATAGTTAACATAAAATTATAAGAAAAATATGTTGTAAATAACGGCCTGATTTTAACTCCTTAGACACTATAGAATATAGTGCAGAAAGTTAAATAAAACATTTACATGACGTCAAAACTTTAAAAGATATAATGTTTTTATTTTAACTTCATGGAAAATATAAATATACAATTTTTCATGTTTCCTCATACTAAGAAGTAGCAATAGTCTGTCACCAAAGTAGGATTATACGACTTGATATAATATCTCAATAACAGCGTTTTGTTATAAAAGCTTCCATTGTTCTTCGCTTATTTTTCCTAATTCGTCGGTGCTATTTTAAAGACTTCTAGCTCTAGACATGACATATTCAACATTTTTGTTGCATAATTACTTCTTTATAAAATGCGGATCCATAATTTGCAGAATCCATAGAGTAACACATAGAGGCGAAATTCTCGATTGACAATTGAACAAAAATGTGTTTTTATTTTCTTGTAGCAACTATAAAATGTATTTGATTACATGTGTTTTGGTGTTCCATGAGTTAGGTTTTTGACAAACGACTTAGGTTTTTGCCAATTACTTTCGTATCTTGTTACTCTTTAGTAGAATCATTTTGGAGAGTTGTCATTAGAAATTCTTGTTAGTCAGAAAACAAAGAATACTAAGAAAAGAAGGCTTGTCAAAAAAAACTAACTCTGTTGTCAAAAAAACCTAACTTTAAGATTGTGTTAGTCAAATTTTACTTATATGTATTTGTGTTGAAATCACTTTCACCACACATCATAATCATACATAGTTGCACAAAAGAGTATTAACAAATTATTAATTATAATTCATCACAATAATATTCGCAGATTTTCATCTTTTGATGCGGGTTACATCCACAAATAGTAATATACGCCTATGTGATGGAAATCACACGATTGTGATTTCACATGCGTTTTGAAAATCACCACCTACTGGTGGTCAGAAGAACTTAGCATTCTCAGAAAATCCAAACAAAAACTTTTTAATTAATTACTTTAAAAAACACGCTTCTAAGGAAAATATAATTGCTTAAAAAAAAGCCAACGCTCTGTTTAAATATAAGTGTAAACAAGCGAAAAGGGAATCCTTTTCTTCTTTTACACAACAAATAAATCCATCGTATTCAGTCAACAAAATTTGGTTCAATATACGAAAACTGAGCGGTACTAATACACACTTTAAAATACATCATATAGAACAAAACAATGATATCTTTTCGAACCCTATTGAGATTGCTAATCTCTTCGCTAAAACGTGGTCAAATCAATCTTCGGACGACAACTTTGAAAATGACTTTATACTTAACAAACAAAATTCTAACAATGTCATTAGCTATCCACTACCAGTATCGTCAAAAATCTTAGAGGAAAGTATAACAGCCCTGGAAATAAAATCAATTTTAAGCTCTTTAAAAGGAAAAACACCTGGATTCGACAAAATATCATACCCAATTTTAAAAAATTTACCTAATAATTTACTGTCTATGATACTTCAACTATACAATCTCATTCTTACCAACGGAACAATTCCCCAAAAGTTTCCAGGTAATGTTTATTTTTATTTTTTAGTTCTAATTCTTCATGGCGGTTCAAAAGTAACAGAATTATCGAAACAATATCGTTTTGCGACTGCTGAGCAATAGTAGAAACAAACAATTTGATATGAGTCATGCACCTTATGTGGCACCTCATAACGATATTTATAGAAATTCAGTTGACGAAACTGTTAATGACTACTGTACGAATGTAGTAATAGTAGTTTCTATCTCATCAAAAACAAAGCTTCTTTACCATCCGATATAGTAATGAATTCGTCAGTAACCTTACTTTTTATATAGATTTATGGCTTATGATTCTTCTTAAAATTATCTAAATTTTTAATCATGCTGTTAAACTTGTTAAATAGTAACTTAATTGATTAAAACATTGCGCTAGTATTATCACCAAGTTGCTTAAATATTTACATAAAAATGTATAATAAATCATATTAAATACTACTTAACATGGGAATGCATATGGATAACAATTTTAGTAAAAAAAATAAGTTAAACTACAGCGGGCTGTATCGAATTTTTCCCAGTGTTGGCATTTAGTGAAATAATTGTATAATGCTATTGTCAATGAAAAATAACAGTTTATGCATCAATTTGATTGATGAACAAACTTTTGCTAGTTTTTTTAAAGAAAAAAGTCCGTAGATACAATAGTTTTATATAGTTGAACAAAAAAAAAAAAAAAAAAAAAAAAAAAAAAAATATACAGATATTTCTTGCCCATATCTCAACTATTTATGGAGCATTTTCAAATTTAAAACTAATAATTTTCTTTAATTATTGGCTTAATTATTTTCAAGTACTATTAAAAAACTTGTTTTTATGAGTTAATGAAAATCAACAAAAATAAACTGTAAAATTAGATTAACAAACATAAAGCAAAACTCACCTGAAATCCGGAACATTTGCGTTCACCTGGTTGTGGTATAACTAAACTGCCATAAATCCAATCTATAATATTTTTGCGCATTTCAGGGGTTAATAAGTGAAGGGAATTCAAAACATCTAAGCCACAAACGGCAAAAAATGCTATAGTGCCCCTGGAAATAATAAAAAATCTAAATAACAAACTAGCACTATATTATGAAAGTAAATGTTTACCTGGTGGAATCATGCGAGGCCAGACGGGCCGGTAATAAATGTAAAAATCTTACAAAATATTTGGCATGCTTTGAAAGTAAAACTGGCGCCGGATCTGCTGCGGGACCCTCAATATTTAAAGCATCATAAGACATGTTGTTAGCACAGAATCAGGAACTATTTTATTTTTATATCAATGACTAATTAAGCAGAGATTTAAAATAAAACCTTTTTAACAATGTTTAACCGGTTCAACTTGTGTTTTGCGTGCCTGCAATTCACACATAAAATGGCTATTAAATGTAATTTAAAGCCAAAAAAATTTATTTATAAATGAAAGCGACAGATAATTATCTTCAATTTGTTTGTTTTTGATAAAAATTTTAATGTAAAGAAAGAACTAATTAAACACAACACTTTTTTGTATCACAAGCAGAGACTTGCGCCGAACGATTTTAACGGCGGCGGCTCAAAGTCGGCTGTTAGCCGGCTGAGAGGTGAACATAACAACTTTTTATTTCCTAGTTTTCGCATCGTCTTATAGAGTACATTGGTTCACAAATGTGGTTCCAAGTCTCCTTAGATGTAAGGGGATCCGAAGACCGTTTGTTTGAACATTATTTTTTATTTCCTAAAAGATTTATAACATACATTTTTGTATTTTTGTACTTCTAAAGTGTCAAAACAGAAGAACGTTTCGAACATTATATTTTTAAAATTATTAAAAAAAAGTATATATGATCTTGACACAGCTCTTCTCTCTACACATATAAAATTGGATATTCTGATATTTTGAAACATTTTTTTATTTTATCACAGATTTTAACATTCGGACATTTTAAATACGTTGATTTTGTTGAAATGAATCTAAAAATTTATCATTATTTTTATTTTTCTTGAAAAATGTAACGGAAATAATCTTAAAGTAGGGTCGAACCATTATTAAAATGTTTAAAGTTTACAAGGCTTTACCAATGGTATAGTAAGCAAATTAATGTTTTTGAATACAACTTTAAGTAATTTTGATTATAAATGGTTGGTAAAGCTGTGTTAAGTTTTTTTGAATACGGCTGTAAAATTATAGATTATATTCAAACTAAATTCTTTGAAAATACTGCCATTTTCAAAGCTTCCGATTTCTTTATATTCTGAGTTTAATGCTAATTATCAACCTCCAAAAATTAAACTTTAGAAAATTATATTTTACTATGTCCACTGATATATATATTTTAATTCATTGCGTTTTTACTATTTCTAAAATTTTTTCCTAAAGTTAGCGCGTTAAGCTTCTCCTATTAGATAGATCTAAATTATCCAAACATTTTGTTTAATATCTTGTTTAAAAATTGTTCTACAGAATAATATTATTTTCATAATAGAGGATACAAATTCTAACGTAAGCTTGATAACAAATTACTAATTTTGTGTATGTAAGTTAGAAACTCTTTATGTAACCTACATTAATTACAAATTCTAACGTAAGCTTGATAACAAATTACTAATTTTGTGTATGTAAGTTAGAAACTCTTTATGTAACCTACATTAATTTTTTGGAATACGGCTAAATATTTATTGAAAACTGTAATATTGAAAAATGCAGAATGGTGATGTTTATTCCAAAAAAACAAATTGACTCGTTTTTTAATATATTTCAAAGCCAGAAAACATCTCGATTTGTGTTGTTAAATAATTTAACACAATAAAAACAACTAAGTTTCCATAGGAAAGAAATTTTTAGTATTTTAGTACATTATCAGAACCACTTCAGATTCTTTAATAACATCCTCAGAATTAGTGGTATCACAACCAATTCTGACATTCGTCTAAATTCGTTTTGAAAAATGTTTTAAAGAACTAGTGCTTAAGAACTAATTCTGTATGACTTCTACATCACTTCTGAGAACTTCCTAGAACTGTTTAAAAAACTTGTATAAAAAATTTCAAAAATTAAAAAAAATATATATGTATATATTTACAAAATTCAATTGATTTCAAAAGTGGACTTTAGAAAATAGCCCATTAGAATACAAAATAAAAACAGATTCTGAAACCTTTCCCTAACTCTTCTATGGCACTAGTTCTGAATGTGACAATTTTGAACAAAAATTATTGATTAAGAAACTAGTTCTCGAACCGTTCCCTAGAATGGGTACTGGCTAGGTAACACTTCCACAGAACTAGTTCTGGAGGTGACAATTTCAAACAAAAATCATTGGTCGTAGCCAAAGTAGAACAAATACAGGCTATTTTTATGTGTTTTAGAACTAGTTGTAGAACTAATACAATATTTCCTGGGTGAATTAAAAATTAAATTTATATTTGTTCACATTTATTATTTGTTTAAAAATTTTATTTTTGGAATTAGAAAGTATATGTGTGTAAAATTTTTATTTAAATCAACAATTTATGAAAATATTTTGGCAAAGGAAAAACATAATAAAATTATATGTGAGCAGTGATGCATAAACTTATTTACTTTTTTAAAGAACTACACCACTTCTTAAGGTATTTTTTAAAATTGAATTGAAAATAAATTTAAATTTTAAAAAAAAGATCATTGGAAAATTAGATTTTTCATTTAAATTTTTGAAAATAAAAATTGAAAATAAGATTTTTCATTTAAATTTTAGAAAAGAAGTGTTCTGAAATTTTTGAAAATAAAAATTGAAAATTAGATTTTTCATTTAAATTTTAGAAAAGAACTGTTGAAATTTCTATATTTCATTAATATTACAAAAAACAATTATTTAAAATTACAATTTCTATTTCAGAAAAGTACAATTTAAAATAAGTTTTTATATTTTAAATTCACAAAAGATCAATTTATAATTAAATTTTACGTTTTAAATTCAGAAGACTACAAATGAAATTCAGTTTTATATTTTGAATTTCAAAAACAACAATTGAAATTTAGAATAATTCATTAAAATTTAGAACATTGAATAAGAGTGATTTAAATGATGAAATAATGTTAGATCAACTTAATTTATGTGACCTTTAAGCAAATAAAATTAAGAAATTGTTTCAAATCCATCTGGAAAAATTATTCCTAATGCAAATTTCATTCTATATATTATTTCAGTTGAAGTTCTGAATTTAAGTAAGTTTTTTCAATATTTTTCTGAATTTTAAATGGAAAAATCTTCTTATAAATTGTTCTTTTCGAAAATTTAAATAAAAATTCCAATTTAAGTTGTTATTTTCAAAATTATAAATTGAAAACCTAATTTTCAAGTAATTTTTATGAAAAATGTAAATTTCAATTGTTATATTCTGGAATTAAAAGAGAAATATTATTTTAATATGTTCTTTTCTAAATTATAATAAAAAAATCATAAACTAAAATGATATTTTCAAATTTTGAATTGGAATATCTCATTCTCATTTGTTCTTTTCTGAAACTGAATTCATAAACCTCATTTTAAATTGTTGTTTTCATAATATCATATAGAAAGTTTTTATTTTAACTTAAAAATAGTGTAGTAAAAAACATATGTGTCTGAACATAATATTAAATAACATATAACACAATAACTAAAATAATATACTTTGTGAATTGGGTTAGTATGTATTTAGTTCATATTTTTTAATCTTAACACACGTTTTGCTTCATAACTTTTTTCCGAAGCAATTTTTAAAATTATTTTATCATTGAAAATATGTCAGTTATTATTCTTGAAGACAAACTGCTGATTTGTTGGGAGTTTGACCAAAATGAGTAACGAAAATGATGTACGTGCTATAAATTATTAAAAATTAAAAAAAAAAAACAAATTGGTCCTACAAATAATTGGTCAAAGAATTAAATGTGCTCTGTCATACTGTTTTCAACGTCATTCAACAGTATCAGGGGAATTCGACCATCGATAGGAAACATGGTTCAGAAAAAAAAGACCACATGATATTGGATGGACAAGTAAATTGAAACCATATTGAAAAGCACTCCAAACACATCTTGTAGAAAATCACCCCATTCTCTCCAGTTAAGAGATGATTTTTTTTTTTTTTTTTTGCGTACGAACTAAATTTAGAAATTTTAGAAAAATGGAATGAAAATGGAGAGAAGCAAACTGTAGCTATTATTCCATAAAATCATAATTTATTCCAAATAATGTCTAAAGAAAATGCATAAGGTCTATTGCCGCTGAAGCAAAATAAAAGAGAAACCACTATTTTTAGTTTTTTTTTTCTTTTTTTTTTGCTTTAAAATTTCCCTTAATGATGCAAAAATAGATAAATAATAAAACACTTTTCAAATAACATTTTTCTTAAATGGAACAAATTTTATGACTGTTTTTGAAATTAATGTTACTATCATTTGACTTTTGTCAATACTATGGATGTGCGATTAATCGGTTATACAAAATTTTATTTAATCTATACACATATTAATCAGTTAATCGATTAATCAACAATTCTAATTAATAAAAATTCTGATTAATTACTTTTAATTTTTATTAATCAAATTTGAATAATATTATTCAATGTTCTCAAATTTAGTTTACAATTAAACAAATGAAACAAAAAATGCTAAATATATAATATACATATGTTATTTGGTGATTAAACGACCCATATTTTATATTTTCAAACGACTTTGCATGCAGTTTTTTATATTATAATGAAAATTAAAAACATAAAAAAGAAAATCAAATAAATTTAAAATTATTTAATTATTCACGATTTTAACTATTTAAATTCCTGATTAATTGATTAATCATAAATATATTTAATCAAATTGTTGAATAAATCAAATAATTAATTAATTTGAAATTTGATTTTTACGTCACGTTACGGTCTTTTGCATTTTAATATGTATATATAAGAATATTTTTATCTATAAGGTAATTCATTACAATCAATCTTGGATGTTGAAATAAAAAGATACCAGTACCTATGCTACTGAATTACCTCTTATTAAAAACTATGATGAACCATATCCCATAGACGGACATCTCCTGATAACGGACAAAATCACCACCTATGGAAGCTTTCGCTGTATATGTAATTTCCTATAGTAGCTTCTTGGCTTGAGATTAATGTTGAATTTTTATTATACAAAAAGATTGAGTGAATGCGTCCATAATATGGATGAAAAAATAATTCATATAACCATCGATGATTTATGACGAACACGCTAAAGTTGTTATTGACTCCGGAGAGAAATGAAATGTATTCTACAGCGTAACGTGTGATAATCTTGAAGACATGTGTCGTTATTCCTCTTCCTTTTTAAAGTGAATAACAAATTGCAAGACTCTTGAGATTTTGCTACACACTAATATACAGTGGCTTACAGCTTAAATTATGCATTATACAATTTTATTTTTAAAGCTCTATGACAAAGTAACAGACTGGAATTAAAAATAAAATTTGGTATCATAAGAAAGAGGAAGATTTCTAGTTTAATATAGAACCATTATTTAGTGTTAAAGTTTACCTTTAAGCAAATTAAAGATATGAAAACAAAAAATCCAATATTTTTATCTCACAGCTTATTTTAAGCACCCACTTATGACATAAAAAAATTGAAAATTATGACCAATAATTACATTCAGATATGTGATGAAATTCGGTCAATTTCAAAAGTAATTCGTATTCTTAAATCGATTAGGTTGTGATGTTCAATATGTTTCTTGTCAAATCACAACAAATTAATTTTGAAATTTGTATTATTTAAATAAAATAAATTTTATTTTAATGTTTTTATGTTAATTTTTTAATAAAAAATTATCAAAAGTTAAGTTTTGCGTGAAGCTGCCATAAAGGAGATATTCCTTGCTTCTGAAAAAAAAATTGCCCATAAAAAAAAAAACATTTTGTGGAGGAATAATAAATTTACATTTTTGGCGATTAATTAATTAATCCTACAAAAATAAAAATTAATGCAATATTTTAATAGGAACGCTTTTTAGCAGATGCAGTTTGGACTTTGCATTGGATTTAAATTTTTACTGGTAATTTGAAATTGGGTTAGCACAATGATTATTTTGAATATTCAAAATCAGTTTTTTCCTTTGTGGTAGATATATCCAGAAACCTTAAAAGTTAAATTGTAAAATCCATATGTGAAGTTACAGTTTAATTCGGGTGTCTGATACGTTTTTAAACAATAAGGTACATCGCTTCACCACAAGTTCCATCACAAATTAAAAAAATTTTAGGATTTACAAATGTCTATACTTTTCTTAATCTCTCCCTCAATATATATTCTTTAAAAGGTATTATTATTTTTTTTTTTATTTTTCTTTCTACAATATAGCTTTTATTTTTTACCCATGCTTAAAGATCCTTAATGATTCTAAAGGTACGGTCACATTAGGGAAACATTTGACTGAAACTCACAAATATTTCTTTGCCGTAATGTGACCATAAAATATTTTTGTGTGGCAAACAACAAATCAGCTGATTTTGGGCAAACAAAATTATTTGATAGCAAACAAAAATACTCATAATGTGAACACAATGTGACCACATAATGGAAAATATTTTTCCATTTTTTGAGCAAATAATTATTTGAACTTACAAAATTTTTGTAAGAGAAAACAACATCAAATAATAGTTGTATCGAGCCATATTTACTATTGAATTTAAGGGTGCCAAAAATCATTTTATGCATTTTATGATATATCTAATGTTTTTTAGTATCAGCTATATTTCAGGACGATATAGCAATATTATACCAACCATCTTTTAAAGTTATTTACTCTTCCTTTGCATGTATTGTCAAGAAATCTATTCTGATCCAAATGTAAAATTTTCAGTGAGGCAAAATGGGTAAAATTACAATGAAAAAATGAAAAGATTTCGGGAACATACTTAAGCATGTCAAAGGACTGTCCCTACAAGTTGGTGCATAAAAATGAGCGAGATATATGTATGCAAAAAATTGATTTTTGACACCTTTAACCGCGAATTACCCGTGTAGCAAAAAAGTGATTAAATGTGGCCTTTTGAAGTATGACGACGTTATTTTATCAGTGCCGGTTATTTTGCGACAGTATGAGCTAAATTCGTCCAGTTTGGAGGTGGATGAGGTAGACTTGGGACAAACGGTTCAAGCCGGGATCGTTTTAGTAGATGGAGAGTGGTGGTGAGGTCGCTGCTAAGGTTGCTAGTGATTCAGGTGAGACGAAGGGTGCTGCTGCTTCCTCTGGCTAAGCTGCCGAAAAGACGCGTATAACGAAGCTCCCTAGGAAGGTCAACACGTCGGTTGATGGTGACGGATGGGTCGGCCATATAAAGAAGATCACGGAGGTTTAGGGAGGTGGTGTTTAAGAAGTCTCAGGTTGACCTTTCAAAGAAGGTACGGAAATGAGGCCTTCTTGATGAGGCTCAGTGCTTAAAATGAGCGGCAGCAGGGGGATCTTAACGTTCTAGATGCTGGTGGTATTGGGGGCAACACACATGCACGAGAACAGCCTATGCCGATGGCTATGCCATTATCTTACCTTTTCTTCTTCCTTTTCTAAAGAGCTCTAAATTACAAATCAAAAAATTTTCATTTTCTTTATTATATTTTCATTAAAAATAATTTTATTGTTTTAGACAGTTTGATGAAATAATTTTGAAGACAAATAATTTTTCAAATGTGACCGATGAGAAAACATGTTTTCCTATTTGCCTATTTTACTATATTTATTGTCTATTTGAACAAACAAAAATGGGAAAATAAATGTGAGTAATGTGACCATAAAATAAATTTCATATTGCTTTGAAAAAATTTTGTTTACGTTCTGGCAAACTAATTTGAAACAAACATTTCCCTAATGTGACCGTACCTTAATTCTTTTGTAACAGTTTTAATCAAATTAAATTTTAAAACGTGTACCAAAATTTGTTCGATTTGAAAACGATAAAATCATGTCAATTTCGTTTTTATCACAACCATGATCACAACCTAATTTATTGAGATTTTCATAAAACAAAATGGAAAATGAAATCGATTTCGTTTTTACAATAAAACGAAATTGAAATCGAAAATTTTATGTGTATCACAACCTTATTCGTTTTTGGCTCGAAATCGATTTTTATCACATACATGATTATTTTTTATGTGGAATGGTAGTCTTAATTGTATGCAACAGATTAGAGGCGGTTTACAGTGCATTTTTAGGGCCTAACACCTATTTTATTATGTAAATTTCCAATATGGACCACAAATTTTCAATAATATTGAGGTCTGGCGACTTTATATATTAGCAAATTGTACACAATATCAAATTTATTATTCGGATCGTTATGTTGGCAATATCAAAAATATGATAATATGCCCTGATTTTTTGCACTCTGCAACAAATTATCCTTTAGGATATAAAGGTATCTAATACTGTCTAGGGAAAGGTAAATCGATTTCGATTTTAGTCGAAAATCGATTTTCAGGAGGAAAAAATAAAGAACTAAAAAATATCAAAATTGAATAAACTGACGACAGATGACCCACAGTTCTACGAAGAAGTTTAGTTTAAAGACATGTAGGCACTAGAAGTTTTCTACGAACCGGTCCTCCGTATTTCGTACTCCAGAATCCGGCAGTGATACGCCATGAAGACGAGTACAACAATCCAGTATTTGCAATGTATGGCAAAAGTTTTAACGCAACATTGTTTGAACTCCGGATGTCAGTTTTGGTGATGATATCCGTAGGTTGTCGCAGACTGCGATTGTATAAATGTTTATTCGGTACTTCATCAATGGCTTTTATTGTCCAACCGATTTTCATGGAAAAAAAAACTCATAATGATTTCTTGTACCATAGAAGCATATATTTTAACCATTTAAAGTGACCATTTTAAAATGGTTTGTAACCAATACTCCTTTATATAGCACTCATTTGAGAATATGCGATCACACAGAGAGCGTTTTCACTATGATAATGAAAATTGGAAGAATTGAGCATATAAACAATTAATATTAAAATATATTAAAGACAATTTTAGTCTGCATCCTTTGGAGATTTATCTTAATCTTTACAATCGGATAAATAGATAAGAAATATTTACGATTTTAAGGGAGTTAGGGAGATAAACGAGTTGCTGATTTTTTTCTTAACCCTTTTGAGGGGACCACTATTATTTGATAATTTTAATTAATTTTATAACTAATATTTATTGTGATTTATTTGTTTTCCTACTTATTTCTAAGTATATTGATAAAAAAAATTAATTTATTTTATTTTCTAGTGACGCGAATGTAAAGAGACGTAAAATTATTTAATATGTCTATATTTAGAAGTTAATTAAAATTTAGAGGTATTTTAAAAATGGTCCAACTTACGTAAATGAAAACATTCTGATGTAATATTTTGAGAATCATACAAGAACATACTAATCTTCACATCTAGAGGGGTACATTTGCAACTTTTTTCGTGGGGCCTTTTAATGTACATATATAACATTTTTACATAAATAGTATGAACGCTTTTTCATTGCTTTCAATCAAAGCTCGGAAAGAATTAATTCTATTTAGAATTAATTTACGTAAACATTTAATTTAGAATTCTTTAAAATCATTCCTCCCAAAATAATTCTTAGGCTTAATTCTTTAGGCTCAACTTTGTATTGAATTAATTCCCTAAGAAAATTAAATTTTAATGATTAAATTTTTCTTCAATTTCATTCTTTTACAGAATAAATGAAAAATTTATAGAATTAGTTCAACATAAAATGAAATACAATCGAATGATATATTTTTTTCCTACATTCACTCTACTACAAATTTAATGACAAAATTTTTCTAAATTATATTTATTTCATGATAGCAATGTACAGTTAGGGACAAAACTATTTGTACACCCCATGCATTTCGTATATCTTCAATAATTTATAAAGAATAAAAAATTATTATATGTAGTTTTAATTCAGGTCCATTTTTATTGAATTATTTGATAAAAAATAAATTAATATATAACACATTGTTAAAAAAAAGTACAATTTAAGTAAAAATCTTTGGGACAAAAGTATTTGTACATCAGTACTTTGTACAATTATTTGTACGTTGGACTCTTGTATGATGATTTTTTTTAAATACCGTTATATTTTCTTCGTTAATCGAGTTTTATTTTACAAAATAAGAAGTTGGTTTTAACGTTTTGAATAATAAGCACATCAAAAATGGGAAAGCGAAAAGAGTTGAGTTTGGATATTAAAAATTTAATTATTGATGAACATAAAAAAGGAAAATCTCTCCGGATTATAAGTAATTTAGTAAGTTTGCAACATTCCACAGTACAATACATTGTAAACAAGTATAAAAACAGCGAATCTGTTGAAAATGTGCCAAGAACTGGACGGCCAAAAAAGGTTTCCAGACGGGATGCGAACTTCGTGATAAAAGAAGTGGCAAGAAATCCAAGAGTAACTCGGGCAAAATTAGCGGAACAAATCGCAAATACTACCGGAACAATTGTTCATCCAAAAACAGTAGGGAGGATCTTACATTCTGCGGGATATGCAAGTAGAATTCCCCGCAAGAAACCGCTGATTAGTAAAAAAAAACAGCATTTGCGTTTAGAGTTTGCCAAACGATACATTGATAAGGACGAAGAATTTTGGAATAGGGTTTTGTTTACTGATGAAACCAAAGTCAATCTTTTCGGAAATGATAGCAGGGGAAAAGTGTGGCGCAAAAAAAATACAGCGTTAGATGTTAACAATTTGACCCCAACAGTGAAACATGGTGGGGGAAGTGTTATGGTATGGGGGGCAATAGCAGCCAGTGGGGTAGGGCGAATGGTATTTATAGATGGTGTAATGGACCAGCATCAATATAAACGTATATTGGAAGACAATTTGAAGGATTCCGTAGATGGTTTGGGTCTTGGCCAAAGTTGGATATTCCAACAGGACAATGACCCAAAACATACAGCGCGTTCATTGAAGGAGTGGTTGCTTTACCATGCACCGAGATAACTTAATTCTCCTCCCCAATCACCTGACCTAAACCCCATCGAGCACTGTTGGGATATTTTGAAACGTAAAGTCGCTACAAAGCACGTCCGAAGCAGGGATGAACTTAAAATTGCTTTGGAGGAAGCCTGGAAGGAAATATCGCCAGATGAAACGAGAAATTTGGTCCGATCGATGCCCAGAAGATTACAGGCCGTGATAGATGCAAAAGGAGGACCCACAAAATATTAAATTTTTCCAATATAAGTATTATAAGTAGGTGTAGATTATATGTACAAATACTTTTGTCCCAATGAATTTTCATTATTTTGTATTTTTTTAAATAATGTGTTGGATATTAATTTTGTTTTTATAACTTAATTAAATAAAAATATATTGAAAATAATACTGCATACGACAATTTTAAATTCTTTATAAACTATTGAAGGTATACGAAATATATGAGGTGTACAAATAGTTTTGTCCCTAACTGTATATATTTTGCAAATAAGTATTAAAAAGTCGTAAATCAGTGGTATTTAGCTTTTGGTGGCTTTAGCAGCTAAACTCCACACAAAATAAAAGATAATCGTGTCCAGTTTTATTAAAGACAAATAATACTCCGAATTCATTCTCTGTGCGATCTTGGGATAAATCTTATGATTCAGAATGGCTTAAGTGCATATAGAAAATGAAATTTAGCACACGCTTCAATCAGAATTAATTAAAAAAAATACTAAATGTGCGTGTGGTTTAGCATAAATCGTTTTTGCAGTTATAAAAAAAATGTTTAAAATCTAAAGAATTTAATTCAATCTAATACAAATTGAATGGTTGAAACATTTTATAATTCAATTTGTAATAGTTTGACTTTAAACAAAATTGAATGGAATCAAAAGAATTAAGGATTCCCAAAGAATTAATACATAAATTAATTAATTCAATTGTATCAAAAGCATTAGGAATTAAGCTACAGAATTTATTATGATGAAGAAATTTTCACGGAGGCGGCGTCTCTACTCAGCCACCTGAAATGACTCAAATCAGAGTTTAAAAATTAGTAAATAGTTTTTTCGTTTCTACGGCAGCCCATTTTGAAAATATGCATCCTTAACATTTTTTGAAGTGAAACATACTAAAAATATATCACAATCAACGAGCGCCATATATGTTTTCACTTGTACATTTAAATATTTTTAGCAGTTCTACTCAAAAAAAAGCACACACCAACTTATTTTATATTAGCTTTTGTATTTATTAGTTGAACACTATCAATTTTCTAGTTCTCTTAAATATTTTGTTTACATATTTTTCTTCTCAAAATATATGTTGAACAAAAATTATACAAAACAAAAAATATGCAACATGACCAGTACGAACCAGGGCTGTCAGATGTGGCGATTTTTCGCCAAACGTGGCGATTTTTAATTGCTCTTGGCGACTGAATTCTCCGTTTTGCGACATGGCGAATTTTCTGGCGATTTATCACAAGGTGGCGATTTATTTGGCAATTTTTTAAAATTGTATTAAATAGGTACTCGCATAGCAAAACTATTTCGTTTTCTTACTAGTCAACGTCTATTTTTAGTATTTTTCTATCCAAAACGGCGGTTCTCAAATCGGGGTCTGCGATTTTCAACAAGGGATCCGAATAAAGATTGTTAGATTAAGACCTTTTGCTTGAACATAAAATTAAAAGTATTTCTTTAAACAGAAAACACACATACATATGTATATTAATTTATACATACTTATAAAATAAAGTTGCAAAAAATACACAGAAAAAAGTAAAAATGGACTTCAATTACGAAATTTGTAATATTAATTAATTTTTAATTGATTTTGCTCCAATCATCAAAATTATAATATTAATAACTAAAATAATTGATATTATTATTACTTCTTTTCCTTAAATAAATTCAATGAGCTGAAAATTTTGTAAAATTTACTTAAATTTATTTTATTTCTATACTTTTATAGACAAATATTTAATTTTTATTTATATTTTATTAACAGCTGTCAATTTATTAAAAAACAAAACTGTAAATCAATTAGAAAATTAATTATATTAATAAATCATATAATTAAATTCCAATATAAAGTTAATTAATAATTTTATTAAAAAATTATTTGAAATATTTTGTTCCGTGTATAGAGTAAAAATGCTAAAACTATTGTTTGTGCATGATTTTTATTATCATTCTGGTAATTTTTGAAAATGGTAAAAAACATTTAACGATATTTCGTCCTTGGCATAAGACATTTAGTAGCAATTTTAAAATTAATTTTAAATACAAAGGCTTTATCTTAAATATTTTCTTAAATATAAATTGAGAATATGCCATTAATTTTTAATAATTTATTTTTGGATTAAGAATTATTTAGGAATAACATTTGATATGAAATGGAGAAAGTACCCCTTTTTTTTCAAATGAATATTAATTTTTATTCAAACTTGAAATTCAATATACGTATTTTCAGAAATACCTTTAAAATATCAAATTTAAAGGCACGAGTTCGTAGGAGAGAGATGAAAACAATTTATAAGTTTAATAGGAGAAATATTCATTATATAATTTTAGAATTATTCTGTTAAAAATATAATAAATTTCAATAAATTTCAATGAGTGTCAAAAAAGTGTATTGAAATTAATATTTTTTTATTCAATTATTATTAGCTACTGAAATTATCATTGACTCTGTTGATGCTGAATTTACATATTAAAGTTATATAAAATTTGAAGCACTAAATATTTTAGTTGTTTTTTGTTTTTCTTAAAAAAATATATAAAATTTAATTTTGGCGATTTTTGGCGATTTCTGATTAACAATTTGGCGACAGAGGCTCAAAAAAATCTGACAACCCTGGTACGAACTGCGTAAAATATTTCAGCTTGTGCATTTCTTACTGCGAAGTAAATGTGTACGAATAAACGAAGACTTGCGAAGCTGACAAGTTGAATATATGCGTACGAAATATGTGAAAAATATGTTGAAAAAATATGCAAAAAATATGTTGAAAAAATATTCTTGTGCGTGGAGATCTTTAGTAATGTATAAACAGAAATAAAATGAAGTAGAATTTAAAACAGAAGTAAACAAAAATGTTTGTTTTTTTTATTGTTTGTAGCATAGTAAAATAATAAAGTACTCGCATATCTACAAAAACAAAAATTGCTTGTATTTTGTTAGTGTAAAACTACTGCCCACAATGTCAGAATGCTTTGAACGGAAAAATGAGAGAACGAAAGAGAGCAAGAGAAAAAAACAAAAAAAATATTTTACATGTGAAAACAAAAACAATTTGACAGTACCGCGAGGTTTGCCAATGAAAAAATTGTAAAACAGCTGGTCTTACGAGTATACTTTATTATTATACTATGGTTTGTAGTTTTTAATTATTTATTGAATAATATATTAAATGTTAATTCATTGAAGAAGCTATTAAATTATATAAAGACTAGTCAAATTAATTATGTTACTTTTAATGAATATGTGGGTATTGTGACATAGAAATAGATTAACGATGATTATAATAATCTTAAAAATTTAAGTAGGAGCTCAATAAAGTGTTAAGTAGGAAAAAATTGTTTTATACAAATTAACAAATGTATTTTTGCATGTATTGTTTGCAAAAACAGCAAAGGATAACAACATACAATTAAAATCAAAGTGATCGATTTAAGGTTTATAACGTAAGTGGAAAAAATAAGGAAAAAGGAAAATTATAATGCAAAATTTGGGATGACAAATTTGCCAATAACATCATGTGGATGTTAATATGGAAAACAAAGAGGAAACAAATAATTAACCACATTACAGTACGAATTGTGTTGAGAATAACAAAAATATATTTTTTTTTTCTTTTATTAATATGTATGTAATTTGTCCTTGCATGTATGATCGAATTTGTAGAGCTGTGTGCAAAATAATTGTAGAATTACGAAATACTGCTGAATTTTTGTTGTTTCATATTTCCTAGGAATTTATAAATAATTTGTTTACATAAAAGTCCTAATTATAAATAGTAATTTCTACGCATTTTGGAAAATTATAACTTTAGTAAAGCCTTTTTGCTTTCTGGTCACCTATAATTTAATAATAAAATTCTTTCAGATAGTAAAACCTAGCTGTATTTATTGCAAACTGCAAAAGTATAAACCGGAAATCTCGCATACCAAGTGGGATTTGCTTATTTTTCAATTAACATAAATATTTTATTTTGAATCAAAATTTTATTAATGGCCCAAGTCAAAAAGAGAAAAATAATCTAAATGAAAATAAATAAAACAAAATGGAAAATTTATCGAAAAAGTGAAAAAATTACCTAATATTTACGAATAATTACAATCAACCAATATCTATTATGGCACTTTCATAGCCTCGGTTGTCAAATTTTTTGTTTTAGAAATCAATTTTATTTTTCTGGAAAATAAAGTTAGATCACAATTCGTATCTGGCAACCCTAGTTAGGACTTCAGGAAGGCATAGCTTTATAAGAGAGTCTAATTTTCCACCAAGTCACAAAGCTCTGGATAGATTAAATAAATTTCTGAAAATGACGCATAAAAACGCTTATCTCCTCTCACTGCCAAAAATTTCAAAATCTGGCTCCTTTAGGATTTGAAGGATTAAATGCTTTATAAGTAAACAAAATTTAGGAAAAAGTTGCTAAGGAAATTATATATAGAAGATATAGATTGAAATTAAAATAAAATCCAAAAATTTAAGAACTTTTTTCAATAAAATGTTTAATTCATTCAAACATGTTGACTACATATAGAATATATAGATTGAAATTAAAATAAAATCCAAAAATTTAAGAACTTTTTTCAATAAAATGTTTAACTCATTCAAACATCTTGTCTAGATTTAATGATTTTTTTTTTTATAACATAGATATGAAGTTCAGTTTTCAAAAACCTAAGTCGGTTGTCAAAATACCTAAGTCTAAGAATGTGTAAAAATTTTTCATTGAAAATTAATTGTAGTACGTGTGCCTTTTTGAGTAATTTTATATACATATATCGTCCATTCCATGAGAGATTTATAAAAAATGACAATTTTTTTACGGAGGGTCATTATATTTTGTTCATATTTGGTACGCATATAATCTATGGAGTCATTTAAATATATCCATTTTTATTTTTTTGAATTTTGAAAAATTCGCGAATTTATTCGTTATTTTGATTTTTCGAAAAGTCAAAAAAATCGCAAAAGTGTCTAATTTTAAACACCAATATCTCTAAAAGTTGTTAGAGGATTTTAATGATTTAAATTGCATATTTAAGAAGAATATGTCCACTATAAAAATAATATTATAATTTAAAAATGCATTCATAATGCAAATGCAATTTTAGGATGCATTTTTGAAAAATTTCTACCTTTCGATTTTAATTTTTTTTTAATATGTTAAAAAGCAATATCTTTACTATAAAATGCAAAAATAACTGTTCTGGGACAATAAAATCTACTATTTTTAATATTTTTTAAAAAAAAATTTTCATAAATTTTTTCACACAAAAATTTAAATTTTTCAAAAAATTTTGATTTTTAACTTTTTTTGGTTATACTCTTTTAGTAATATGTAGCTTTAAATGTTTATAACTCCTTAAGTAGACGTCGGGATTTTATTGATTTAAAAACTAGTATAAAGTTTATTACTATAAATATTGTAAATTATATTGTATGAATCAAATATAATTTTTTTGCTAATGATGCACTCACGAAAAGAATGCAATTTTCGGATGCATTTTTAAGAAATGTCTACCCTTTTGATTTTAAATATTATTGCTTAATACTGAATACAAATATGTATATTATATAAAACATTAGCACTTAATCTGGGACAAATAGGTTTTCTACCGCAAATAACAAATTATGAAATATAATGATTAAAATTAATTTTAAAATAAGCTCACAAAAATTAAAAAATACAAAAATTTAAAAAAAAAAAAATAAAAAATTTTGTATGAAAAAATTTGAAGAAATATTTTAAAAAAATTTTTTAAAATAGTGAACCATTTTGCCCCAGAACAATTTATATTGTAATTTTTAGCAAACATAATAATGTTTTTTATATCAGAAGAAGAAAAAAAATTTTCAAAAATGCATATTAAAATTGCATTTGCATTATGAATGCATTTTTAAATGATAATATTATTTTTAAATTACTACATTTTTTTGACTCTTCGAAAAATCAAAATAGCGAATAAATTCGCGAATTTTTCAAAATTCAAAAAAATAAAAAGAGGTATTTAAATTGCTCCATAGGGTATGCGTATACCAAATATTATTAAAATCGGAAGACATACAAAAAATATATATATATATATATATATATATATATAATATTATACTTTAATTCCATGTATAAACAGCAACAAGCGGTTTAAGTTAAAGAGCGATAATTTTCTTTAAGTTGTGTAGAAAAGAAAATTATTTCATAATTATTGTTCATATTTATGACCAGGGCAAGTTGTTCAAGCTTTTCGCTTGGAAAGTAAGCATTTGCATATTTCAAAAGAATTTCACAAAAAATGCTTATATTTTAAATCTTTGCATAAATTTGCATATAATGGATACAAAAGTTTGTTTTCTTAACAAAAACACAATTTTTTGGTGATTTTTTGGAGTTCAATTAAATGATTTCTAAAAAAATTTTTGTGAGTATTTTGAGTACATTGTAAATATTGTAAAGAAAAAAAATTCGGAAGCGTCAAATATGACACCTAAAATTAAAATAGTTATATTTTTATAAACATCGACATCTATTTGAGATTGAAGTTAAAAAAAATGCATATTTGTGCATATTTTCTACACATTAATATATGCATAAATTCGTTGGTTTTTATAGACATATTCATGCTATTTTTGCATATTTCTGTGCATATTATACCATTTTTTTGTGCTTTTTCAAGCGCATATTTCAATTATTTTTGTGCATATAAAACTTGCCCTGTTTATGACTTATATAAACAAATTATTTATAAATTCCTAGTCTAGGAAATATGAAACAACAAAAATTCAGCACACAATTATTTTGCACACAGCTCTACAAATTCGATCATACATGCAAGGACAAATTACATACATATTAATAAAAGGAAAAAAAAAATATTTTTGTTATTCTCAACACAATTCGTACTGTAATGTGGTTATTTATTTGTTTCCTCTTAGTTTTCCATATTAACATCCACATGATGTTATTGGCAAATTTGTCATCCCAAATTTTGCATTATAATTTTCCTTTTTCCTTATTTTTTCCACTTACGTTATAAACCTTAAATCGATCACTTTGTGTTGTTATCCTTTGCTGTTTTTGCAAACAATACATGCAAAAATACATTTGTTAATTTGTATAAAACAATTTTTTCCTACTTAACACTTTATTGAGCTCCTACTTAAATTTTTAAGATTATTATAATCATCGTTAATCTATTTCTATGTCACAATACCCACATATTCATTAAAAGTAACATAATTAATTTGACTAGTCTTTATATAATTTAATAGCTTCTTCAATGAATTAACATTTAATATATTATTCAATAAATAATTAAAAACTACAAACAATAAAAAAAAAACAAACATTTTTGTTTACTTCTGTTTTAAATTCTACTTCATTTTATTTCTGTTTATACATTACTAAAGATCTCCACGCACAAGAATATTTTTTCAACATATTTTTTGCATATTTTTTCAACATATTTTTCACATATTTCGTACGCATATATTCAACTTGTCAGCTTCGCAAGTCTTCGTTTATTCGTACACATTTACTTCGCAGTAAGAAATGCACAAGCTGAAATATTTTACGCAGTTCGTACTGGTCATGTTGCATATTTTTTGTTTTGTATAATTTTTGTTCAACATATATTTTGAGAAGAAAAATATGTAAACAAAATATTTAAGAGAACTAGAAAATTGATAGTGTTCAACTAATAAATACAAAAGCTAATATAAAATAAGTTGGTGTGTGCTTTTTTTTGAGTAGAACTGCTAAAAATATTTAAATGTACAAGTGAAAACATATATGGCGCTCGTAGATTGTGGTATATTTTTAGTATTTGTGATTATAAATGCCTTTTGCTTGACGGTGGATGGTGTGGCACGCTGGCTGTTGCTGCGGCATGTAGCTCGCCGGAAATGGGGGGTTCGATTCCACCTAAGGCCATCACAAAAAAACTAAATCGTGCCAAAGAGGAAACTTGATGTCATAAGCAAATAAAACATAAAACACTACACAAAACAATGTTCGCTAAATGTGAAACCCAAGACAGACGGACGGACATATGACTTTAGTAAACAACACTCACATTGACATGATGAGGACCAATTTCATCAGGACGAGGTGTAATGTCCTGGAAAGGCTGCCCACCCCTATATAGCATATTTCAGCTATCCGTGGCATTATTATAGCCTGAATAAAAATTGAAATTTGAATAATGCCCCTAATAGAAAATTTACCACCTACTCTTGTTTAACTAGCTACATTTCAACCCATTTAAAATGAATTAACACATCATATTTTTTTTAGGAAACGTTATAAAAATTCAAATTTTAGATTTATTAAAATTATTAATAAATATTATATAATATAAATACATAAGGAAATTCAATAATATATAAACTTGTAAATAATATAAAGATATAATATAAGAATATAAAACAATAAAGTTTTAATAAATAAAAAAATAATAACAACTATATTTTAATGAAAATAATACAAAAAAATTAAAATAAAAAAAAAATACGGTAAGTAAATTATACAATTTAATTTATCTTAATTTAATTTATTTTTATTTGAATTTAGTTTATTTCATTTTATTTTTATTTTATTTAATTTTATATTATTTTGTTTTATTTTATTTTAATTTATTTCATTTTATATTATTTTATTTTAATTTATTTTACTTTATTTTATTTTATTTTATCTTATTTTATTTTTATTTTATTTTATTTTATTTTATTTTATTTTATTTTATTTTATTTTATTTTATTTCATTTTATTTTATTTTATTTATTTATTTATTTATTTATTTATTTATTTATTTATTTATTTATTTATTTATTTATTTATTTATTTATTTATTTATTTATTTATTTATTTATTTATTTATTTATTTATTTATTTATTTATTTATTTATTTATTTATTTATTTATTTATTTATTTATTTATTTATTTATTTATTTATTTATTTATTTATTTATTTATTTATTTATTTATTTATTTATTTATTTATTTATTTATTTATTTATTTATTTATTTATTTATTTATTTAAAAAAAATATTTTAATTTATATTTATTTTAATTAATTTTATTAAAATATTTTTAATTTATTTTAATATAAATTTAATTTATTTTTAATTTTAATTAATTTTTATTTTGATTTTATTAAAATATTTTAATTTTAGTTTATTTTATTTTATAAAAAAAAAATATTTTAATTTTTAAGTTTAATTTAATTTTAATTTAAATTAATTTTATTAAGAATATTTTAATTTATTTTTAATTTTAATTAATTTTTATCTTGATTTTATTTATTTTTTTTTTTTAATTTTTAATATTTCAATTTGTTTATATTTTATTAAAATATTTTAATTTAAATTTATTTTATAAAAAAAATATTTTAATTTTTTTTTTTTTTTAATGTATTTTTAATATTTTATTTTTCTTTTAATTTAAATTAATTTTATTAAAAATATTTTAATTTATTTTTAATATCAAATAGTTTTATTGAAATATTTTAATTTTTAATTTTAATTCATTTTATTAAAATATTTCAATTTAATTTATTTCTATTTTTAATTTGAATTAATTTCATTCAAATATTTTAATTTTTTTTTTAATTTTAAATTTATTTTATTAAAATATTTCAATTTTTTTTTTTATTAATTTAAATTTATTTTTAATTTAAATTAGTTTTATTAAATTATTTTTGATTCAAATTAATTTTATTAAAATATTTTTAAATCATTAAATTTATTTTATTTAAATATTTTAATTTATTATTAATTCAAATTTATTTATTAAAAATATTTTAATTCAATTTTTTTTCATTTTAATGTAAATTTATTTTTATTAAAATATTTTAATTTAAATTTATTTGATAATTTTTATTAATTTATTAAAATATTTTTAATTTTATTTATTTTTAATTTTATTAAAATATTTTAATTTTATTTTTATTAAAATGATTATTTTATTATTACTTTTATGGTTATTATTTTATTATTATTATATTTATTAATTTATTATAATTATTATCATTATTATTATTATTATTATTATTATTATTATTATTATTATTTTATTATTTTAAATTATTTTATTTAATATATTTTATTAAAAAAAAATTTATATTAAATTATTTTATTCTAATTTAATAATTTATTATTTTTATATTGTTAGTTTTTTTATTTATAATATGTTTCTATTTTTAATTTATTTTAAAATAGTTTTATTTCAAAATAAAGAAAAATTAATTATTTGTATCTTATTTCAAAAAAAAAATGTTTTTTTTTTTTTTGTTTAGTTATATTGTTTTAATTAATTTATCTTTATTTAAAAATATTTTAAATTATTTTACTTTTAACTAAATTAATTTAATTTTTAATTAAATTAATTTATTTTTAATCTAAAATAATATATTTAATTTTACTTTCATTTTAAATTTAAAATATTTTAAATTATTTTATTTTTAATTAAATTAATTTAATTTCAATTCCAAAAAAAATTTATTTTTATTTTTAATCTCTTTATTTTTATTTGAAATATTTAATTTTTTCTTTTTTTTTTTAAATTTAATTTAATAAATTTTTATTTTAACTTTTGTAACGAAAAAAAATATTTATTTTTTTTTAATTAGTTTAATTTAAATTTCAAATATTTAATTTTGGTTTAAATTCATTTTTATTTAAATATTTAATTAAATGAATTTATTTTTATTTAAAATATTTTAAATTATTTTTAGTTTAATTAAAATTTCTTTTAATTTTAAAATAATTAAATTTACTTTCAAATTTAAATTAATTGTATTTTATATTTTAATTTATTTTAAATTATTTCATATTTTTATTTTTAATTTAAAATAATTTATTTTAAGTTCAAACAGATTTCTTTAATTTGATATATTTATGTTTAAATTTAGTTTTAAATTAATTCAATTTCTTTTTAACAAAATTTAATTTTAATTACAAATTCAAATTGTTCAATTTACTTTAATTTATTAATTTGTAATCTTTTAATTTATTCTAATTTAACTAAGTTTTAAATTATGTTTACTTTAATTTAAACGTTTATTTTAAATTTAATTGATTTAAATAATTTTCATTTTAATTTACTTTTCATTTTAAAATATTTAATATAAAAGGAATTATTTATTTAATCACACACAAAAATGTTTGGTGGGTTAGTACTTTCGTTAATTTTGTTTCTTTTTTCGTTAAGTTTCTTTTCTTTTTGTTTTTGCTACGTTTGGTTTTTATTTTTTTAAGTCACTTTAATTACGTTATTTATAGAATTTTTTTGTTATAAACTATATGAGACCGTCTAACGGTTACCTGGTTAACGGGTTTCCTCACGTTTTTTTTTTTTTTAGTACCGTTTATTTTCCTCAAAAAGTAGTTTAAACATCTCCTATTTTTCACCTTTTCTTCCAGCTCTTTTCCCACTGTCTCTTCGTCAAGTTAAAGCTTTTACTTCAAAAGCTGTTTTCGTCCACGTGGTTGTTGAATCAGCTTCCTTTTGTAAGTCTAATTTACTCAATCAATCCCCAACAGATGGCTTTTTGTAATCCTTATGTTTGCTTCACACCACTATTGCTTATCGCACTTATAAAAACTCCGCTGTATGCACCTTCACAAGTCACTGTTTGAAACTTAATGATTTGTGTCAAACGATAATCACACGTGCAGACCGCAGTGTATTCGATGACTTGGTTATATTTTTTGTTGTTGTTATCGGGTGCATTGCAAGGTTGATCTTATTGTTGAAAATTAGATACAACCTTGCATTAATGTGAATGATAATCATGATATAACTGCCCTCTATACATTACAAGAGCAACTATATCAAATGTCATTCTACGAATATGCAATAGATGGCGTGATCGGTAAGGAAATAGAGTTTTAAAATGAATAAGAAACAAAACATTTAAAATTTATAAAAAGAATTGAGTAAATAAATATTACTATTCAGTGTGCCCGTCACAAAGCCAACTCTTTTCGTGAAGCCTGTGTAGCGAAAAGATTTGGGAAAAACGGTCTATATGTAACAATTGATCTTACATTATCTACGTAATGGCAACCGGAAACATATTACCAACCTGACTAACATTGTTCAACTGACATGACTAAGTAACTCACTGCATTAGCTGTTTCCTATTTGTATGTTCGTGGTCAATGCAACCACTTTTTACCTATCGTCCGGAATTGAAGTTATAAAATTACCCAAACATGTGTCAGTGTCAAATAAGAAAAATAATAATAAAACAAAACTAGAAAAATTAGTGCCTGATTCAACATAAAAAAAAGGAATTCAAGAAAAATTTAAACAATATTGTTATAAAATAAACTTATTCCAGTGTTAGAAAATTTAAATTGGTATATTAAAAAATTGTGTTTGTGTATAGTGACAAGATGGAAGCTGATAAGAATGATGTAATGATAATATAGATGAATACTTTAAAAAAGAATGTATATAAAAAAAATAATTCTAATTTGTGTATATAACATTTGTTTGACAATAAGGATGGAGATTGCCAATTTAAACTAGATATATTAAATGGTTTAGACGAATATAGAGGTATGTTTTCATTATGCTTAATTTAAACTTTATTATTAAGAAGAATATAATATCAGTATTGCCATATGATGAGCTCTTAACTTTGATTTCCTACTCCTTCAAAAAAATTTCTACACTTTCACGTATTGGAGTCTCAAACCTAATATTTATATACGGTGGCCGGTCTTACACTATCCAATTAATGATGCAGTTGTACTTTAATAAAAAAATTGTTCTATTTTTACGAATTAAGTATTCTTTGGACATCCTTTAATTTTTTCTAAGTATCAGTGAAGAAACACAACTAACTTAGTTTAAATATATAAAAGCTTAAAGCTTTTGGTTTATTTTCCTGTAGACCTAAGTTTTAAACCATGAAACTACATGTTACTCAAATGTTCTTATGCTTCCTTCTTTTCCTTATTTCGTTGTGTAATTTTCTTCATTTATTAATAAAGGAAAACAATTTTAACCAAAAAAAAACTTAATTCCAAACTTATTTTACTATTTTTATATATTTTTTTTATTTTCCTCTTTTTTTTAGTGTATAAATTTCATTTTTAATAAACAACGAAAACCGTGAAACTCAAGTAATAGTAATATTTCGACTACCTTAACATATAAACAACATTCTATTAATACTACTGTTTTAAATGTTGTGCGTGTATTACGCCTATTAGCTGTCCTTTTAGGTTTTCTATCTCATATCTGTTGTTTCCTATTACTTTCCTAATTCTGCATTTCAACCATGGTCTACAGAGTTTTGCATTTATCCCTTTTGTAAAATTGCTTTGCACAAAGTTCTTCCTAAAAACCTCTTGACCTGTTCGATATGTAATATTTCTACTTTTAAGATTATATGATTTCTCATTCCTCAAATAAGCATCATGAAGTTTTTCGCTTATTCTAGCATGAATTAATTGTATTTGAGATTCTTTAGGTAGTATTAACATGTCTCCTTCTTCTGATGATTTTAATTTCCTAAGTATTTCATAGGCATCAGCATGTGTAATCATGTTGTACCCAGTAAGTGCAAAGTATGGTGTAACACCAGTAGAAGAATGGACAGTAGTTCTTAAAGAACATTCAATTTTAGATAGATTTTCGTCCCACTTTGTCTGATCTTTATCGAGAAAACTTCTAATTGAGCTGAGAATTGTCTGGTTTACTCTTTCGCGCGCGTTAGACTGTGGCGAATAGATAGGGGTGCGAAAATGTTTGACTCCAAACAGATCTAGAAAGTCTTTAAATGTTTCAGATGTAAATTGTTTCCCATTATCAGAATGTAATATTTCTGGTACTCCAAATTTATAAAAAACTTCATCCCTCAAAAATTTTATAACAGCTTTTGTTGTAGCTTTTGATAATGCTTTTAGTAACACAAATTTAGTTTTGTGGTCAAGAACTATAAAAATAAACGTGTTACCTGATTTAGTTCTAGTGTATGGTCCTAAGAAGTCTACATAGATCTTTTGGAAGGGGCGTTGTGTTTGAACTTCTTTTCCCATAGGAGGTCTTAGTATCTGTTTAGGATGTTTTATCTCTTTGCAAGTTTCACAATCCCTGACAAAATTCCTAATTTGTTTTACCATTGAGGGCCAATAAAAGTACTCGCGTATATTATAGAGAGTTTTTGCTATGCCTCCATGCGAAGTGTTGTCTATATGTGATTTTTTTACAAGGTTGTTGGTGAGATCAGTTGGTACCCATATTTTCCAACACTCATCTTCTCTATCCGCGTCGTTTCTATTAAATTTTACTTTTTTATAAACTATTCCCTCTTCAACTTTTAAATCTGGTAGCCTATCCGAATTTTGCTCTATTGTATCTATTAGACCTAGATAATCTTGGTTTTTAAACGCTTCTGAATTAAAATCCAATATACTATTACTACTATCAGCCACTAATTCTTCCATATCAAGCCTTGAAAGCATATCTGGGACTACATTTTTGGTTCCTTTTCTATGCTCGATGTTAAATTTGAATCCTTGGAGTTTCAAACTCCACCTAGCTAGTCTGCCGTTCAAATCCTGTTGACGCATTAGCCATTTTAAACTGGAATGGTCAGTAATTACGGTAAAGTCCATTAGCTCTATATACTGACGGAATTTTTCTATGGCCAACACCACCGCGAGACATTCTTTCTCAGTCGTAGAATAATTTTTCTGAGCACTATTTAATTTCTTTGAAAAATATTCTATTGGGTGTTCGCCATCTTCGTCATCTTTCTGAAACAAGACTGCTCCTATACCTACGTTAGAGGCATCGCATTGGACGTAAAATGGTTTTTCGAAGTCAGGACTAGATAAAATAGGGCTAGACACTAATCGTCGTTTTAGCTCTTCGAAAGATTTTAAGGCTTCAGGTGTTAGCTGGAATTTAGGTGATTTTTTCAAAGTGTCTGTCAGAGGAGCCGTCAGAGAAGAAAAGTCGTGGATAAAGCGGCGATACCATCCTACAGTACCTAAAAACTTTCGCACATCTTTCTGATTTTTAGGGGGTTTTATATCAATAATCGCACTAACCTTTCCCTCATCTGGCTTCAATTTACCTCCACCTACAATGTAACCTAGATATTTTAATTCCCTGTAACAGAACTTAGATTTCTGCATATTTATAGTAAGACCTGCTTTCGTCAAATTTTGTCCAACTATCCTTAACATATCCATATGATCATTGAAATTAGAGGAAACTACCAACAGGTCATCGAGGTACACGAACACTCGGTCTTTCAGCTCAGATGGCACCACTTTATCCATCAATCGACAAAGCCTTTGAGCAGCATTACACAGTCCGAAAGGCATAACCTTAAATTGGTATTGAGGCCTACCCGGGACTGTGAATGCTGTCTTCGGTCTACTGGATTCATCTAGAGGGATTTGCCAAAAAGCGTCTTTTAGGTCGATTGCTGAGATAAAGTGAGTGTCACCTAGCCTAGCTAACAAGCCATCGATGTTAGGGAGAGGATATGTATCCTTTTTAGTGACCTTATTCAGCTCCCTAGCATCGAGACATAGCCTATTTTTATTCGGTTTTATGACCAGAGTAGTTCTATTATTCCACTCGGAACCTGTGGTGACTTCTATAACGTCTAACTCTAACATCCTATCAAGTTCGGCAAATATTAGTTTTTGAACAGCTGGGCTAACAGGGTAATGTCGCATTTTCTTAGCTGGTGCGTCACCTGTTTCTATTATATGTTTCTCTAATGTTGTTTTTCCTAAGCCAAACTGAGTGTAACATTGAAAATTTTGTTTCGTACTTTCTAGGATTCTACGTTGATATGGTGTTAAGTTATGCATTTTAACTTCTTCGGGGTCTGTTAGTGAAATTTCTTCTATTATTTCATTTTCTATACTAATTTTTAATCCTATTTTTTTCCAAAAATCATACCCTAGAATTAGTTCTTGTTTTAAATTTGGTACCAGATATAAAATGGTTTCTACAGATTTATTCCCGAAATCTACTTTTGCTCGAATTTTGCCTAAGATTAGATGTTGCTTCCCATCAGCTGTTCGAATAGAGGATTTATAGTCTATTATTTTAGTGTTCATTTTTCTAACATTTTCTAGGCAGTTTTTTCCTAGACAGCTTACAGAGGCTCCACTGTCTAAAAGACCTTGGTATTTAAAACCGTTAATTTCAACTGTCATATATGGTCGAATGTCTTCTTCACTACCTATCATTGTTGATGCTATAAATTTCCTCTCTTGTTTTCTTATAGAATGCCTTTCTCTAGTTTTCTCTATCTTTTTACTTACGATGGGTTTATAATCGGCAAAGATCTCTGCTCTTTTTTTCTTATAGTTTTCTAGGCGTTCTTCATATGATAGATTTGGGTTAGGACCTGACTTAATTTCAATTTTTGGATCTATTATTGTGTTATTACTATTACTATTGTTCTTACTATTTATCTGATCTACTATATTTGCTTCCACACAGTCTTTGTTCTTTTGCCTCTCATATGTAACATTTTGCGATACTTTGTGTTTTACTGGGAAGCATTCTGGCTTGAACACGTAGGCCCAGTCTTCCTCGTGTTCGACTTCGTGTTTCCCACGCATCTTGGGCATGTAGGACTAGTTACTCCGTCGAACTCACACCTATAACAGAATACTGATCGCTGAACTACTGGGCATTCAATAAATGAGTGTCCAGGGGCCTTACAATTCCAGCAAACAAGTTTCTGTGCCGGTAACTTCTCTTTCTGGAGAGCTTCAACCAAACGTGTTTGCTCATCCTCTTCGGGTTCTAGAAACACATCTACTTCATAGATTTTTCTGGGATTAGCTACTGGCATTCTATGTGCTGACCGTTTTGCTATATTTCTCTCGGCTCTCTTACATTCTTCTAACAACTGGTCTAAATTATCAATCCTAATTGGGAATACTAATTGGGCCAGACCGTCTTTCAAATTGTCTTTGACTATTTTGACCAACTCTCCCTCATCTACATGGACTCTCATCTGGTTTTTTAGACGAACTATATCGCTTATAAATGCGTCTGCTGATTCATTATGTGCCTGCCTACGTTCCATTATACGTCTCTGAATTTCAAAATCACTTTCGAAATTTCTAAATTTCTTAATAAGATGGTATTTAAACGTATGCCAGTCACATGTGGGGTATTTCATGCGAAATGACCAAAACCACGTACTAGCAGTACCTGTCACTAGATGGTGAAAACCTTTCATTAGAATATCCCATGGACAATTATAATCAGCTCTTAATGACTCTACTCTAAACACAAAATCTTCAACAGTTAAGGATTTACTTGTCCCGTCGAACTTAATTCCCCACTTTTCTAACTGATTTGGAGTTAGAGGTTTACAATTAGGATGTTGTACTGAGGTACTGGGGTACTGAGTGGTAAAGATTTGTGGTTCATTTCTGAACAATTGTTGAGGAGCATTTGAAGGATACCTTTGTTGTTGTTGAGCCTGAGGAATTTCATTTTGCAGGGGCTGTTGTTGGCCTCGATAATTATTGTTAAAATGTGGAATGTACTGATTATTGTGAACATATGACCTATTTTGCTGATTACTGTTATCTAGCGAATTTGTGCGTTCTGAACGTAAAGATTCCCTAATCAATTGGGGAAGCATTAATTGCATATTTTGCACTTCACGCATGATTGAGGCTTGAGCAGCTCCAACTGATGCACTTACATATTCCCTAATTGATATGATTTCTCTTTGTACACCTGTGTTCGTATCGTCATCCTCATCTAGAGTGGGTAAATTTTGTCTTTGCTGATTCATATTGTCGCTTCTCTGTCCACTAATCTCCCTAGCTGTCAAACTACTGTATGTAGGAGTTGTTATTGTAATCTCGCTTTCCGGTGAGGAATGAGTTTGTGGACCAGATCCTGGTGGAAATCTAGAGGACGTAAGAGTTGTAATCGCGTTAGTTGTAATCGTGGGCGCGATATTTTGCGCGGTAGAGATTGTTGTTGAAGTTGTTGTAGGTATAGAAGTGTTACTATTACGATCACTATTTGCCTGGTTCCTACTCGATGACCTAAGTTGCCTATGACTCATGATCAAGAGCTAGCCGGATTGATGTGAAATAAATTAAAAAAAAAAAAAAAAACTCTACAAGCAGTCGAAAACTTCAAATATGGATTCCTATATATTTTCTTCTCACAATTTAACTGATATCTCTAAGAAAATTTTTTCTTTCCTATTTAAAACAAAATAATAATTATGGGATTCGAAAACAAATTTAAATATATGGTATATTTGTCAGAATAACCCAACAAGAAAAAAAGTTTATGTAAAAAAAATATATATAAAAAAAAATTTTTTCAAAAAAAAAATAATAAAAAAATAATAATTAAGTTTATGTGTAAGTGTTTAGTTTTAATAATATTATTAGTTTAAGTATACTTGAAAAAAAATATATTTATTTATAATTACATAAAATAATATATAAGTAAATAATATTATAGATTGTTAGTTTTAAATATGTTATTTCATAAGTTTATTATTAAGATAGATAATGTATATATAAAAAAAATAACAAAATAATAATGTAATAAGATTTAATTGATTTTTTTAGATTTAAGAAATTTCATTAATTTCATGCAAAAAAAATTATATAAAATTGTTATTAATGTTAAGAAATTGTTAATGTTGAATAATTATATATTTAAGTGTTTTTGTAATTATAATGTTATATTTTTATTTTAATATAGTGTATAAATTAGGGTTGAAATATTGTAGCTTTATGTAAAACAAAGAGAAAATAGTGGTATATAAAAAAAATGTAATTGATCCTCATGTTCTGCAATCATTTTAAATAATTTTAACTCATTTTATTTTCTAAATTTAATTAGGAAATTGAGTTTTATATTCTGATATTGAGAACAATGAATTTAAAAAGATGTTTTTGATTGAAACAAAAACAAAAAAATCGGAATCCTGTCAATATAATTTCCTATTCACTTAATGAATTTTTAGTTGAGTTGTTGTAGTTATTTTGTTTACTAAAGTCACATTAACTTAAGACAAGACACTAAACAAACACAACATAAACTGAGTCTCGTGAAATCCTCTCTCCTCTCCTTCAAAACAAAAACAAATGAACACTTAGCTTTATAGCCTTCAGATCATGCTTTTTGTTTTGAAGTCGATTTGATTAGAAATCACTCGACTCCCCAGTATTCAATTTATTTATCAGATGACGTCGCAACTCAGGCATGGTACTTTTATGGTACCTTCCAGGACTTACGTCATCTTCAAAAGAAACTGAATACTGAGCTTAAGCATTTAAAATGCTCGGTGATGTTGCCAAAGAGTATATAAATATACCCTCGGGCCCCACGTTGGGCGCCATTTTTGTGATTATAAATGCCTTTTGCTTGACGGTGGATGGTGTGGCACGCTGGCTGTTGCTGCGGCATGTAGCTCGCCGGAAATGGGGGGTTCGATTCCACCTAAGGCCATCACAAAAAAACTAAATCGTGCCAAAGAGGAAACTTGATGTCATAAGCAAATAAAACATAAAACACTACACAAAACAATGTTCGCTAAATGTGAAACCCAAGACAGACGGACGGACATATGACTTTAGTAAACAACACTCACATTGACATGATGAGGACCAATTTCATCAGGACGAGGTGTAATGTCCTGGAAAGGCTGCCCACCCCTATATAGCATATTTCAGCTATCCGTGGCATTATTATAGCCTGAATAAAAATTGAAATTTGAATAATGCCCCTAATAGAAAATTTACCACCTACTCTTGTTTAACTAGCTACATTTCAACCCATTTAAAATGAATTAACACATCATATTTTTTTTAGGAAACGTTATAAAAATTCAAATTTTAGATTTATTAAAATTATTAATAAATATTATATAATATAAATACATAAGGAAATTCAATAATATATAAACTTGTAAATAATATAAAGATATAATATAAGAATATAAAACAATAAAGTTTTAATAAATAAAAAAATAATAACAACTATATTTTAATGAAAATAATACAAAAAAATTAAAATAAAAAAAAAATACGGTAAGTAAATTATACAATTTAATTTATCTTAATTTAATTTATTTTTATTTGAATTTAGTTTATTTCATTTTATTTTTATTTTATTTAATTTTATATTATTTTGTTTTATTTTATTTTAATTTATTTCATTTTATATTATTTTATTTTAATTTATTTTACTTTATTTTATTTTATTTTATTTTATTTTATCTTATTTTATTTTTATTTTATTTTATTTTATTTTATTTTATTTTATTTCATTTTATTTTATTTTATTTTATTTATTTATTTATTTATTTATTTATTTATTTATTTATTTATTTATTTATTTATTTATTTATTTATTTATTTATTTATTTATTTATTTATTTATTTAAAAAAAATATTTTAATTTATATTTATTTTAATTAATTTTATTAAAATATTTTTAATTTATTTTAATATAAATTTAATTTATTTTTAATTTTAATTAATTTTTATTTTGATTTTATTAAAATATTTTAATTTTAGTTTATTTTATTTTATAAAAAAAAAATATTTTAATTTTTAAGTTTAATTTAATTTTAATTTAAATTAATTTTATTAAGAATATTTTAATTTATTTTTAATTTTAATTAATTTTTATCTTGATTTTATTTATTTATTTTTTTTTTTAATTTTTAATATTTCAATTTGTTTATATTTTATTAAAATATTTTAATTTAAATTTATTTTATAAAAAAAATATTTTATTTTTTTTTTTTTTTTTTAATGTATTTTTAATATTTTATTTTTCTTTTAATTTAAATTAATTTTATTAAAAATATTTTAATTTATTTTTAATATCAAATAGTTTTATTGAAATATTTTAATTTTTAATTTTAATTCATTTTATTAAAATATTTCAATTTAATTTATTTCTATTTTTAATTTGAATTAATTTCATTCAAATATTTTAATTTTTTTTTTAATTTTAAATTTATTTTATTAAAATATTTCAATTTTTTTTTTTATTAATTTAAATTTATTTTTAATTTAAATTAGTTTTATTAAATTATTTTTGATTCAAATTAATTTTATTAAAATATTTTTAAATCATTAAATTTATTTTATTTAAATATTTTAATTTATTATTAATTCAAATTTATTTATTAAAAATATTTTAATTCAATTTTTTTTCATTTTAATGTAAATTTATTTTTATTAAAATATTTTAATTTAAATTTATTTGATAATTTTTATTAATTTATTAAAATATTTTTAATTTTATTTATTTTTAATTTTATTAAAATATTTTAATTTTATTTTTATTAAAATGATTATTTTATTATTACTTTTATGGTTATTATTTTATTATTATTATATTTATTAATTTATTATAATTATTATCATTATTATTATTATTATTATTATTATTATTATTATTATTATTATTATTATTATTATTATTATTTTATTATTTTAAATTATTTTATTTAATATATTTTATTAAAAAAAAATTTATATTAAATTATTTTATTCTAATTTAATAATTTATTATTTTTATATTGTTAGTTTTTTTTATTTATAATATGTTTCTATTTTTAATTTATTTTAAAATAGTTTTATTTCAAAATAAAGAAAAATTAATTATTTGTATCTTATTTAAAAAAAAAATGTTTTTTTTTTTTTTTGTTTAGTTATATTGTTTTAATTAATTTATCTTTATTTAAAAATATTTTAAATTATTTTACTTTTAACTAAATTAATTTAATTTTTAATTAAATTAATTTATTTTTAATCTAAAATATTATATTTAATTTTACTTTCATTTTAAATTTAAAATATTTTAAATTATTTTATTTTTAATTAAATTAATTTAATTTCAATTCCAAAAAAAATTTATTTTTATTTTTAATCTCTTTATTTTTATTTGAAATATTTAATTTTTTCTTTTTTTTTTTAATTTAATTTAATAAATTTTTATTTTAACTTTTGTAACGAAAAAAAATATTTATTTTTTTTTAATTAGTTTAATTTAAATTTCAAATATTTAATTTTGGTTTAAATTCATTTTTATTTAAATATTTAATTAAATTAATTTATTTTTATTTAAAATATTTTAAATTATTTTTAGTTTAATTAAAATTTCTTTTAATTTTAAAATAATTAAATTTACTTTCAAATTTAAATTAATTGTATTTTATATTTTAATTTATTTTAAATTATTTCATATTTTTATTTTTAATTTAAAATAATTTATTTTAAGTTCAAACAGATTTCTTTAATTTGATATATTTATGTTTAAATTTAGTTTTAAATTAATTCAATTTCTTTTTAACAAAATTTAATTTTAATTACAAATTCAAATTGTTCAATTTACTTTAATTTATTAATTTGTAATCTTTTAATTTATTCTAATTTAACTAAGTTTTAAATTATGTTTACTTTAATATAAACGTTTATTTTAAATTTAATTGATTTAAATAATTTTCATTTTAATTTACTTTTCATTTTAAAATATTTAATATAAAAGGAATTATTTATTTAATCACACACAAAAATGTTTGGTGGGTTAGTACTTTCGTTAATTTTGTTTCTTTTTTCGTTAAGTTTCTTTTCTTTTTGTTTTTGCTACGTTTGGTTTTTATTTTTTTAAGTCACTTTAATTACGTTATTTATAGAATTTTTTTGTTATAAACTATATGAGACCGTCTAACGGTTACCTGGTTAACGGGTTTCCTCACGTTTTTTTTTTTTTTAGTACCGTTTATTTTCCTCAAAAAGTAGTTTAAACATCTCCTATTTTTCACCTTTTCTTCCAGCTCTTTTCCCACTGTCTCTTCGTCAAGTTAAAGCTTTTACTTCAAAAGCTGTTTTCGTCCACGTGGTTGTTGAATCAGCTTCCTTTTGTAAGTCTAATTTACTCAATCAATCCCCAACAGATGGCTTTTTGTAATCCTTATGTTTGCTTCACACCACTATTGCTTATCGCACTTATAAAAACTCCGCTGTATGCACCTTCACAAGTCACTGTTTGAAACTTAATGATTTGTGTCAAACGATAATCACACGTGCAGACCGCAGTGTATTCGATGACTTGGTTATATTTTTTTGTTGTTGTTATCGGGTGCATTGCAAGGTTGATCTTATTGTTGAAAATTAGATACAACCTTGCATTAATGTGAATGATAATCATGATATAACTGCCCTCTATACATTACAAGAGCAACTATATCAAATGTCATTCTACGAATATGCAATAGATGGCGTGATCGGTAAGGAAATAGAGTTTTAAAATGAATAAGAAACAAAACATTTAAAATTTATAAAAAGAATTGAGTAAATAAATATTACTATTCAGTGTGCCCGTCACATATTTTTATAATAAAAACTTTTGTTGATGAAATAGTTTTTGATTTGCTTTCAAGTAATATGAAAAATGATGCAATTTTTTGAATATTTTAGTAGTAATTTTAAACTCTGACTCAAATGTCAAATTCAGCTGACGAACATAATTTTGTTGTTAATAACAACTCTGTGTTTACTAACAGCTGTTAAGTTAAATTTAATTTCCAAACACTTCCTTAAAATATTAAAAAGTTTCATAATTTGCTTCAGCGCATGAGTTTTTGTTTAATTTTTAAGGAGAATTGTAAAAATTATTAAAGAAAAATGCGTTTAACACAATTTTTAAGAACAAAAGTAAAGAATTTTTCTAATTTTCCCAAGGAGTACATAGAAAGAAGTAAAAAACAGGTAATAAAAAGCTTAAAACATTGAAAGTATATGAGTGACTACATACCTCGAATCTAAAGGAATAATTGTTTTTTAAAAAATATTTTACATCCCACCCAAAGGTCTACTATGAAACTCCCAAAGGTACACCACAATACTTGAACCGCACCGTAGAGCGCAAACGATTTCGTTATACTATGAATCGTCCCTGGACTGGTCAATTCCGTCAACAAAATATGCCGGGTACCATGCGAAAGAAGGTGTTTGTAACACCAATAGGTAAGTAAATGCAATTGATTTATTTTCTTAAAATGTATCTCTCTGTCTTTTTAAACAGAGGAATGGGGTTTCTTCCGTGGAGATCGCATTGAAGTTTTAGTGGGCAAAGATAAGGGCAAACAAGGTTTTGTTACGCAGGTTATACCCGAACGTAATTGGGTGGTAGTCGAAGGTTTAAATTGGCACTATCGTACTGTAGGTGCTGAGGATGATTTTCCTGGCGTTTTAATTAAATCTGAAGCTCCTCTGGATGTATGTAGAAGAATTTCTTTCTCTGATTTATTGTGATATATTCTTGTTTTTTGCTTTTAGGTAACGAAAGATATTCGTTTAATTGATCCTTCAGATTTGCAAGGTTGTGATTTTGAATGGCGTTTTACGGAGGATGGTGAAAAGGTTCGTGTATCTGTACGTACAGGTCGTATAATACCCATTCCAGAATCGAACAATCAAACACATGACTATAAGACCAAAGGTGCTTATATTGAAAGAGAAAAGGATACGCCAGGTAAATTATGTGAAAAATTACATGTTATGATGTACACAAATTTTAAGTATATAAGCATAGGGTATAGAAAATAATTTTGCAAACTTTTGTAAGTCTTGATGATGGTAGGTAGGTAGTATATAGGTAGGTAGGTAGGGAAGGGTTACACAATACTCAAAACAGTTCCTGTGTATCCACTCGGAGACCTAGAGCTCCATTGTGAGTCCCTTCGTAGAGATGATAGAAAAGAAAAGAAATTAGTAGTAAAAGTGATGGAAGGAAGGGAAAGATCAGAAAACTGAGACCAAGAAGAGAACAGAGAAGAATTGAACAAATTAGGATAGAAGGAAAAAATACTACCGCCCTATTTCGTTCGCCTTAAGCCAACGACATTCCTTTAGCCAGCCAATTCCCACTAACGAATCTTATAATGTTACCCCAGATCGATCCTTGATACGCTATCTAATTCGTCGACGAATGGACTGCTTAGCCATTTCTGCCTACTTAGTTGTAGACATGGACAGTGACATATAATATGCTCCACCTATCTCCCAATTAAGTCTTGATGATTCCTTTTTTAAATTCCTATAGAGAAAATGTAGAGTAAACATCTGATAGATTTGTGGAATAGTTTGTTTGATGGCTTTCAAATGTACAATTTTGTGTAAAATTTATTTTTTCTGGAGTCTTTTTGAATTTTGCTCATTTGTCTGCAATCGGTGGACCAAAGGTATTCGAAAGCACACTTGAGAAATTTGAATAATATATTTCGGCCCAGGAAAATTTTACTTTTGTTATTTCAACAGTTACAATAAAATTTTTAATCTGTTGTTATTTTGTTAATTAGTTAAAGAATAAAATTATCTATCGAAGAAAAAAAGTTATATTCGATATCTTCACAGAATTCAACAATAAACAATTTTAAATTTGGAAATTACAATAAATATTTACATTCTATTTTTTTTAATAAAATTATCCTTTATAACATATAATAATTTTATGCGCAATTACCGAATAGGACTACAGATCCTGCCAAATTTGGCATATTTGCTATAGAAATTTTGACTTTAGCCCTTATTTCTTGGATCTACAATTCATGGATTTACAAACGGAATGCATTTTTGAAAACTTATATGTTTTAAAGAGTTTACCAACGGCTTTTCTAAATCTCCATCAAATGTGGTAAATGATTTTCGCTGTTTTTTTTGAAATTTTTTGTTACCTTTTAACAAAATCTTATTTTTTAAATCCCATCATTCTAAATGATAAGGTCGATTCGGATTATTTCCGTTGTTTCAGAAATTTTGAAGTATCGGTTCAGAACCATAAAATATAGATTGTAGTCTAGTATTATAATGTCGGCTTAGGATATCCATAACTTTGTTATAAGTTTTATTAAAATTTTATTTAATTTTAAAATTTTTTTTAAACCTAAAAATAACGGTAACAGTATTTTAGCGTTATCGGTGTTTCGCGCTGTTTCGTTAACAGTTTTTTAGCATAATGGGTGGCTGCCTGCAAAACGACCCAAAGCAAAATTGCCCAAATCAAATATAGAAAAATCGGCCAAAAAATGTCCATACAAATTTGGGTCATACTTCATGTGAAAAATTACACAAAATTTTGAGGTGATTTGTCGTCATTATTGGGATATAATAAATTTTTGATATTTTGCGTAATTTTTCGATTTTTTTTAATTTTTATAACATACATGAGAAGGCCATCCTATTTAGAAATGTTTTATTTAGCGAAGTCGTGATTTAAAATACGTCAGAGTTGAAAATCCCTGCGTCCGGTCGAAGGCCGGCTGTCTAGGGAACCATTTTAATCTAGACCAGAATCCTACCCAGGCCAAAGTTAAAACTATTTTCATTCTGAATTTAACTTATTTTGTCCAGAATTTTATCATATAATGAATAAATTTTCATACCAAAAAGTGGCTCTGCGAACTGTGGCCCCAGAAATATGGCCCCAAAACACTAATTGATAAATGGCCTCAAAAATTTCATGGGATACAACAACACATTTTGTGACGTGTATTTTTGGGGTGATCTGGCACCGAATTGGGATGAAAAATTAAAATTAAAAAGATGGAATGATAAAAAAGCCCTATAAAAAATTTTAATATTTACTTTAAGGCGATTTTTCATTCTGCGATTAAAAAAATTTTTTTTCACATGTGTTGGAGAAATTTGGTATTTAAAAGTATAACGACGACCAAAAAACTTTCCTTACTGCTTGTAATAGCGAAGAAAAGTTTTCTTATTGTATTTTCTAATGTCAAAAAAGTTTAATTTAATTAAGGAAAATATTTTGACCTTCATTTTCTTATGAGATTATTTCATTTGTAAAGAAAAATAATAATGAAATAAGTCTAATTTTTAAAGGAATTTATTTAATTTTATTAAATTTGGGATAATTTTATAATTTCTGAATGAAAGTATTTTAATTAAGACATTATGAACTAATACTTTCCTTTAGACCCCTTTAGACGATAAAATTTATCTGACAATTTGTCTGATGATTAAAACATTTGATAGTGTCATTATTGAATACGACAGTCGTACGATTGTTTGAAGAAAATCAAATATTGTTGTTTGGTTTGATGATAAGTTGTACAGTCTAAGTACAAGTCGTACGATTTAAAAATGAAAATATTTGATTTTATACGTAATTTTTTCAATAAACACAATTGTGCATATATTTATAAAAACATTTGGTAATAATTTATTTATTTATTTATTTATTTACACAAAAGTGTTTGCGAAAACTTAGAAAATAAATGTGGAAGTGACTTAGAAACATTCGTCAAATCATCAAACATATCTGAACGTGTATTTTAAAAAATTTTTTAGTCGTCAAATTTATTGTTAGATATTTTTGAACGTCTAAAGGCCCCTTTTCATTTAAGAAGTCCATAATTTCTCAAAGTTTGAAGTATTATTTTTAAATAATACTCATCAACTGAAAAATCTAGTTTTTCAGATTTTTTCACTATTTTTCGGCATTTTGTCCATTTTTTATTTTTAGGCAATTTTTAATTTCTTTTGGGTGATTTTTCCATAATTGATTTGGGCAATTTTGCTGCCAGCCATTATCGGTATTTTCGGTTAAACCGATGTCGGTATTTTAGTCGAGTTTGTTTTTTATAGGTAAGTGTATTTTAGCGATAATGGTACCCAAACTTGGTTAGGAATCATCGTGAGCTTTAAGAAGAAATGGGGTAAGAAACAAAAAATTTGCAAGTAGTTAAAAATTACTGTGTCAGAGGTTCATACATAGAGGCCCCATAGCTCCGATCCTGTGAAGTCTGAAAATTCTGCAGCTTGCACAGTAAAACGTTTTATAGGCAAAAAAATAAAAACAGATTGGATTGAAACTTATTTTTTTTAAAGTTAATAACATGTACGTTAAAAAAAAAAATATTGGTTACAAAAAGTATTTTTCATAAATATTTGAGCATTTTAACACTTTTGGGCAAATTTTTCACTTTTTTTGACAATTTTTTGTTTGGGTGATTTTTTTCTATATTTGACAACGAACTGAATCTTTTTAAAATTTATACATATTAAAAAAAAAAAAAAAAAAGATGAAAAGGTGTTAAATTTCTTTTTTAATTTTTAAGTTTGTTTTCATTATTGGAACTCAATAAATCTGTGACAACAAGGAAAAACTACATAAGTATTTTATTTTTATTTTTAAAGTTTTCAAAAGATCAGTTTATATTTTTTAATTTCCATACAACACTATGGATAATTAAAATTTTTTACCAAAAATTAACACAGCATAGAACTGGATATAAATAATTAAAAAATGGAATGGAAACGGTTTTTGCATATCTTAAGTTATGTAGTTTTTCCTTTTTTGCCACAGAAATGATAATCAAATAAAACAGCTGTCAGAAATTGTTACATTCGAGAAAAACTCTCTTTTATAAAGCCGATACATTAAATGATAACCAAAGAAGAAAAGTTGCCAAATATTATTATAGTCGAAAAATGCAGTATTTGCAAAGGAGATTTTTCTTTGAAAATCATTTTGTTTGGTTTGATGATAAGTTGCACAATCTAAATACAAGTCGTACGAACATTTTAACCCATTAAACACAAGTTTTAACCAACTTTCATGTCATTTCTTGAAAAAGGACTAGAAATAACCTCTTATTATTAGAGATAAATGAATAGAAAATTCTAATGAAATATCGCCATTTAAATGCTCTAAACATTTATTTTAAAAAAATTGAGCTGCGAACTATATATTATTTTTTTCTATTTGTCTGAAACTACTTTGGTGCAAGAATGGAAAAGTTTAAAAGGTCATAAAACAAAAATTTTACTTACCAGCTTATTATTAATTTTATAAAATTGAGAAAACTTAGAAAATATATTGGAAGTGACATAGAAACATTCGTCAAATCATCAAACATCTGAACGTGTATTTTAAAACAACTTTTAGTCTAATGGCGACTTATGTTTAATAAAAAATAAAAAAAAAAATATATATATTTCTACGTGTTTGGCATTATATGCTTATGATTAATATCAATCAATTTTATCAAGTTGCTGAGAAATGTTCATATTTTTATAACTTTTGATTTATTAACCCAATTTCAACGAAATTTTTTACGAATATTCAAGCTACTAAAAGGAACTTCTATTCGACATAATTTTAATAATTTTGGCAGATTTATAACTTTTTTAAGAGGATGTACAAGTGTCCTTGCTCCGATTTCTAAAACGTATACAAAATATAAACACAATAATGGAATTTTTGTCCAAAATATTTATTTTTTATTGTCCAATAATCCTGCACACCAAGTCTAGAATAACTCCTTCTATTTTTGCCGTTTTTTATGTTTTGAAGTTACAAATTTATTTCCAAAAATTGTTTATTCTGTTCTGAATATTTATATGCGTAATCAAACTACTAGGGTATCCAATCGATTAACCGTCATTCGGTTATCCGGTTAATTTTTGTCGATTAACTGTCCGAATAATTTAAAACTATCCATTTTCGAATAACGAATAAACCGAATAATTTGTGTCGAATAACCGGTTAACCGAAATGTAGTTTTCTTGAGTTATAAATTAGAAAATTTTATATTTTTATGATAAATTTATGTAAACTACATCTTTTTAAGAGGTCTATTACATTCCAGTAAAAATAAACATAATTTTTAGTGAGGTAATTTTTCTTCTGCTTTAGAAGTAATAAAACAGGATTCAATATATATAGAAAGATTTAAACGAATTGTTCTGCTATAAGACATTTTTATTCGGATGTTATTTTTTCAAAAAAGAAAATAACTGAAACAAATGACAAAACAATGCAATTTTCTTTATTAAAATAATAATACAAATTAAAACTAATTTCCTGGACTCGATAAAAAAAAAAAAAAAATTGATGTTCATTGCAATTTTGCACAAAATCCTGAATATGGCATGACATAACACAGGTATCAAAAAATTAAATTCATTGAAAATTATACGAATTTGTACTATTTCTGGATCACAAATTCAGTATCTTACTGACTTCTTTGGATGCTTTTTTTATTGGGATAAAATGTTTTATAAAAAGCGTCAAGAAAAGGTAATAATATTATATCTTCATAAATAATTAAACTTGTATCAATAGAAATTCTTAAACATTACTTTGAGTAAAGTAAATTCAAAGTTTTACATGTATAACAAAGATTATTCGGTTAATCGAATAATTTGTCAATAATCGGTTATTAACCGATCAACTTTTAACCTCCAATAATTATTTGTCGAATAAACCGATTAATGTAAACACCCGAATAATTGGATACCCTACAAACTACTTAACAGATTTATTTGATTAACAAAAAAGTTTTTATTTAGAAAATTTTGATATTATAATTCATAATATATTTATTTATCTATCATTTCAGCCTCCGTTGTTGAAGAAATTACCTTCCAGCCTAAACTTAGTACCTTTGAAATGGACATAATGGAAGAAATGGGCATCCAAGAGGATCGTATACCCAAAAAATCGTATTGGTATTAGTTAAATTAAAAAAACATCCTTTAATAGAAATTGTTATAAAATGTTAATTAAATTAACAAAAACTTTATTAAAATATAATTTGAGAAAAAAGTATATAAAAATAAAACCAAAAAATCGCCTAAACTTTATTTCTATCTACGTGCCGCTGTAAATATTTCCTCACGATGATCTCTTAAGGTTTTTGCTAAATTTCTTACAGTTTCTTCAGCTCTATCGAAATCAAGTCTTAAGGTTTTATTAAATGTTTCATACAACCAAGCGGAAGCTTTTGAAGTATTCGATTCATATGCAACAAATACCTTAGAGGTATGTTCATATCTTGCCAGGTTCGAAACATCAGTTACCATGTAAGTATTACAATGTTTAACAGCTAAAATTTGACGATTACTTATGTGTTTGATTTCCACATGAGGCAGGGATAATTGAGCACATTCCAAAGATACCAGAGATGCTTGTAAATCTTTACGACAGGATAAAGCTGACTCAAGCTTTTCTTTGGGATTTCTGCAAGATTTAATGAAAAAGTAAGAATTTGATTTGTTTTCGAAAATAAGTTAAAATCTTACACAATTGTTTTAACTTTTCGCCATTGCCGGAGACCTTGTGTGGCTGAATTGGCACTGGCTCGTAGCAAAAGACCACAAATACGCCATTGTTCTAAGGTACTGCCTAATTTGTCTCTAACATCGCGCGCAACTTCTAGCTGAGAGTCTACACTTTCTTCCAAACGACTCATATAAGTGCCGCCACTGATGAAAGCTAAGGAAAAGTAAATTATAAAAAAATACTAAATAAGCTAAAAATTTACTCTAATAACTCTTACCAATTAAACCATCATGATTTACATATAACTCATTTAGTTCAGCATAACTGTCTAATAATGTTTTCAGCCTTATTTTCGTGTGTTCCAAAATTTCATTATAACAACGTATTGTCATCAAGTGTAAAGCAGATTCACTTAATTGTGCAAAGAAATCTTCATGTGTGGAAGCCTTTTGTACATCTCCTATAACGCCTAAATTTAATGCTAACTGCAGTTGCAAATTAATTAAAAAGAAAACTAGATTAGTTTTTTATTTTTAATAAATTATTTAATCACAAAATTAATCAAAACGTTTAGTGAATAATAATTTATCTATTATGAAATCATAAACTGAGTGGAAATGTATTAATTTTTGTTTTTCATGACGTAGTTTCAATCAATTTTCATGTCCTTAGGTAATAAGTTTTATAATAGCATATTTTATTTTTCATATTTGGTTAGTTTAAATATCAAAAGCAACAAGCAATTGTTGCATGTTGGTCAATTTAATGTTTTTATTAAAAAATAAATAGAAAGAAAATCAAATTACTTAAATGGTCTAAATGAATGGTATTTAAAGCCAAATGGTTTGTTGTACTTTTTCATAGTTAACACTTTTTGGTTTTAAATGTGGTTACCTAATATACAAAAGGCCTTAACTAATATTTGAAAAAATAGTTGAAGAATAGTCGTGATTTGTTGCTAGGTAACTTCTTTTTTAAATTTATATACATACGTTAGGATATGTATATAATTTTAACGTTGATTAAATTGCTACTATGTATAAAGAAAACGTGTAAATTTTGTTGTGCAATTTACAAATAAATAAAAAGGGATATAAAATCGGTTTAATGTCGGTTTTTGGCTAACACTTGACATTAAGCTTCAAATATTAACATTCAAACAAATCATAAAATTAAAAATTTCATTCGAAATTTTGTTTTAAAAAAAGATTTATAATTGCGCTAATCTCGATTAGTTAATTGTTATTTTTTTAAATATTACTCATATGCTGCACAGTGGTTCCAAAACGCTTTTTTTGGAAAATAATTCTGTTCAGAGTTGAGGGTCATGGGGATAGTGGGTGGCCCTCCAAAGTTGATCATCTCGGGTATGTAATTTTTTTAACAAATCACCAAAAATTCAATTATGATATGACAGATAATCCTTGTAAAACTACAAGAAATGCGCTTACATGTGTAGGTTATCTCTTTTAGTTTAAGAGATATTCGGTCGAAATAAATTTTTACACCTTTTTTAGCATCGTTTTTCTTCAGTTTTTTACTTGCCGCTTTTATATTGCCCCTAAAATTTTATCAAAACTTTTTTGGTTTTTTTTTTCCCAAAAAGGTGGCAATATTTATTCACTAATGAAATTAGTTTTTTGTTCTGGGCTTTATCATTTTTTAATGTTTTCAAAAGAAATCTTAATGCAAATCCGTGTAAAGTAAATTCGAAGGAGTTTGCCCGCATGCCCTATCCAAATTTTGTCAATTTTGAATTTTTTTATTTTTTTATTTTTTTGTTAAGTTCTAAAATTGCAAAGATGGGATCGATTTAAAATTATTTTATATATATAGCTCTATATATAAGGTAAACACCCAAAAAGTAATTTCTAACGGACGCCCCTTATAACGATAGGGTGACTATTTCAATGAAAAAAGTCAAAAACACCTTTTATACGGATTAGGATTTTGAGTATTTTCATGTAAAAAAGTGGAAATTTTTTTAATTCTTTAATTTTAAGACAAGTTTATACACATTATACTGAAATTTCAATAAAATATTACTATTTGTTTAATATTTTATTAAAGTTTAAATATTAACTTTATTAAAAAAAATAACAAAATAAGTCCTTCAGGAAATTCTGTGATCAAATTACATTCCACAAACTTTTTTTATAAATTATTAATCTCCATATTCCAACATTTGCTTAGATACCAAATACTTGTATAAAAAGCTTAAAACTTAATAGAAACTTGGCCTCCTCTAGCCAAATTAAGCTAATTTTCATACATTTGTACGCAAATGTATGTCGATCCGTCTATCTGTCTTTTGAAACAGGATAGGGCTCGAACGGGACCACCTAATAATAATACTTAATACTTTTATATTGATATCTCTTAAACAAAAGCATGTACGACAAATTTTGTACAGATAGTTTGAGGATCGAAAGAAACTTGGAAACGGGCGTGATACGCCCACTTTACCGTCCACCTCTTATATAAGGTGAAACGTCAACGAAATTTTGTACAAATAGTTCAAAGACCAATGTACTCAGAAACCAAAATGGAGGTGGTGCGCCCACTTTAACGCCCACCCCTCCCATATAACTTAAAATTTGAAAAAGTTGATGGCGGTTATATAGATTCGGCTAAGCCGAATATAACATTCTCGCTTGCTAAAGTTAATTTCATTCCAAATAATATAAAAAAATACCATTTCAAACAAGCGGCAACACTCGGTAAATTAAATTTCACTAGTCCATAGGATTACAAAAATTTGGTAGTAAGTCGGGTCTCAAATACTGAATTGGAAGGCATGAGAGGACGTAATGATAATGTAAAAGTTTATTAATTTCTTCTCTTCGCCTTTCTATGAACTCAGAATTGCAAGAAGAAAAATTGCAATGTGTGAAAAAACAACATTGGTTTAAAAGTTCGTTAAACTATGAGTAATGAAACCAATATTTTTGGATCGTTTGCACGAAAAAACCTAAGCATACAGTGTAAAAGTTTACATATGTTGCTACCTATAAATATAATAAAAATATGAATTATCTTTTTTAACACTGCAATCTAAGTGCATTAGCGGGGCTTATTGAAAGATTTTAGAAATAACCTAAGCATACAAAATAAAATTTTATGATAATTTGATGCAATTAAATTCTGATTTAATTAAAATAATAAATTTTATCATTAACATTTCCTTAGTAATTTAACCCTGTATGATTTAAAATGTTTCATTGTATTAATGTAACAGTACACCCAGAGAAATATCAATCACATACGTGTTGAAAACGATACCATTCTGTGTCAATAGTGAATCTACACCGTATGTGTTTAAATTAAACACTGCGTGTTCAATTCTTATTAAAAATCGATACCTAATTGGCACCAAGTTGAAACCATTTCGGTATCAAATTTTTAAATTACATATGTTTTGTATTCAATTTGTTAACGAAAGGTATTAAAAAGCTGTTACCGTAAATTACCAATGCGACCACAACCGTTGTTGATTTTGAATCGAATTTTTTCCCTTAGTGTAATTAACGAAATGTCCCGTTGAACCTATTGAATTAAATAAAAGTCCACCAGGTTGACAGCATACAGGGAATGTGGCTGGATTTTTTGTCAAATATCTGAAAACTAATGCGAAATAAAGGCTATCATATTTATGTGTCCAAACAATTACGAAGGCTACCGAAAGGACAGTCTTGAAAAAAGAAATCTACAATTTTTAATAAGGATATTATGGAAAGAAAAAGAATATGCTCTAAAAAAGAAGTATCGCCTCGCTAAATACGAACTATTTTTAAACTTATAGTATCTTTGAGTCATATTCATATATTTAATGAGAGAGAAGCTATAGTCGGTCAAAGCCGACCATATGATACCCTACACCATTGTGTATGATCTAAAAATTAGACCTGTGGCCAATTGTAGACCAACACTTTTACTAAATGTAAAATCAATTATACAAATACAGAACAATGCATTGTATTAACATCTATGTGATTTTATGCCCTTTAGAACGATTCCCGGAAGTGGTTTTATATGGGAGCTATGGTAAATTATGGACCGATTCTCATAAAATTTGGCAGAATTGTTTTTACTTATATAAAACTTATTTGTGTCGAATATTAAATTGATATTATCATTCGTATGGGATTTATGTACGTTAAAGTGATTTTCGGAAGAGGGTATTTATATGGGAGCTATGGTCAATTATGGACCGATTTTGATGAAATTTGGTACAAAAAAAAAACACTTATAGAAAATTACTTTGTACTTTCATTGAAATATTGCTATATTTAAGTCATTTATGATCGTTAAACTCCTATTCCGGGAGGACATTTGTATGGGGGCTAGGTGAAATAATGGACCGATCATAACCAATTTCAATAGGCTTGTGTCAAAATAATTATTCGTGCTAAATTTCATCAAGATATCTTTAAAATTGCGACCTGTACTTTGTTCACAAGGTTTACATGGCCAGACGGATGGACGGAAGGACGGACGGACATCGTTAAATCGACTCAGAAAGTGATTCTGAGTCGAACGGTTTACTTTAAGGTGGCGGTCCGATAATTTTTTCTGTTCGTTACAAACATCAGCACAAACGCATAATACCCCAACCACCTATGGTGGTGTAGGGTATAAAAATCATATCCAATATCGAAATGGGATAATAAAATTTTAATATTTGCACTCTATCAAAGCACCAAGACTGTTGATCGCCGAAAATCAAAGATTTTTGGCCAAAATTGGAGAAAGTTGTTTTAAGTGGCAATAAAATATTTAATTTGAATTACTGATGGTTTTTTCGTGTATTGATAAAAAAATAAACGGCGGGATGAGAAAATCAGATACTTATCAAATTTTTGGAAGGATTTCTTATAGAATATTGTGCGAATGGTTACAATAAAATATTACTAAACGTTTTTATAAGTACAGAAAATTATGATAAATGTTCCTTTTCTTAGAAAAACGATTATTGGAACTTGGTCCATACATTTCAGCGAGTTATCGCCTCATCAAAAGTAAAAAAATTTGTTTGCGGAAAAAAACTATTCTGATAGGACATGAGCCTGTTTTTCAATAGACTTGAATTATTCCGAGAGTATGCGACAGTTTTTGTTGAAAGAATCCGCTTTAACACTATAAAGGTCTTAAAAAAAGCATGGAAAATTATAATGCAATGTTGACGTATATTTTGCCTACAGATTTCTTTATCAATGCTGCTACGATTGGAATATGTTACGAAGAATGCTATTAGCCATAAAAACTATTAAACCACTATAATATTTTAAATAAAGCATGTTTATATAATTTGTATGCTTAGGTTATTTCCTTCTACTCTTTACAATTGCATCATATTTCTTAACAGTGATCTTAAGTTTTGTAATTTAAATGTCTGCAAATAGTTAAAAATAGATATCCAAAATACTTTTTGGATATAAAATAAATAAAGTGCTTTTTCTTATATTTTTATTTTATATGCATGCTTAATTAAAAAATCATAAAAATTAATATTTAATTTTGTATCAAATTTTATTTTTTTTTTCAAAAGATGGACTTAATATATTCATAACTTTTGGCCGTATTAAAAATTAATGTAAGAATGATTTAAAAACAATTTTAATAAGTTTTTTTATTTTTTTTTTTTAATATTTGTTTCAACAATATGTATATAGAATGTTGCAGCACACATTTATTATAGAAATTGAGGAAAATGTGTACATTTCACTGAAGGGAGGTCAAGTTTCAGTTAGTTTTTAATCAATTGTGTAAAGTATTTATGCAAGTATTTGGTATCATTGGGAAGGTTATTACTTAAAAAATAATAATATATAAATATTAAAGTATTAGAACTAACTTTTTTCATTAAATTGATCAAACAACGAAAAAAATTTTGTATTTAGTGTTATTTAAAAAAAAAAAAAAAAAAGTAATATTTGAACTAAAATAAAAATAAAATGAAATAAAATCCATACTAATTAAGCTATCATTATGAAATTTTATTATAATATAAAAAAAGTTGTCCTTAAAAGAAAAGTATAAACAGATTCCAACTTTTTTATTTCGAAATACCCAAAATTCCAATAATTGATATAAGAGGCTTGGCTTATTAAATATATATGTAGGTGTGTGATTTTTTTTTTTAATTTCAGCTTTTTGACATTTTTGAGCTCCACAAAAAACTAAAAAATAAAAATTAAAATTAACGAAATTCTGATAGGGATAGCGGGGAGACTGTTACCCCAACTGCACTCGGATTTGCTTTACATGCATTTATGTTAAGCATTATTTTAGGAACATGAAAAAAAATGTATGGTCCAGTTGAAAATAATGGATTTTAAAATGAAAAAATGTTACCACCTTTTTGAAAAAAATCACAAAAAATCACAATTTTATAGGCATATGATTCTTGCACGAAAATTATTTAGAATTTTGTACAGAATTCAGATAATATTTTGAAAAATTTTAGGACACAAATTGAGCCCGTCAAGTAAAAAAAAAAAAAAACTAAAAAAAAAAATTGACTTCGGTCAAAATATCTCTTAAAGTAAAAGAGATATCCCACACATGTAAGCGTATTTTTTGTCGATAATTAGAAAGACTATCTATGTGCTAAATTTTTCTGTAGGTATACCCTATGGAGCCATTTGAATACATCAAATCTATAAGTTGTTAAAGGGTTTTAATGATTTAAATTGCATATAGAAGATGTTAGAAGATCCAGACTTATTACCATTTTTCAAATGGTCCCACTGTGCACTTAAGATCACAGGGTCAAGTATGTGTTGATTATAACTAAGTACCACAGGTAAAGTATCTTCTCAAATTTATATTTGTTTTGGTGAAGTTTCTATTAATACACCTGTAAACAACAGTTGTTGTTATTTTTATAAAATGTCCTAAACTTTGGTAAGAGGTTAATATAAATAACTGTAAACAATAATACCTGAATGTAATCTATTCAATTGTATTGTTATCTATTTCGAGAACACACACACATATTTTATATTTGTTTATTGAAAAGCAAAAATGGAAAACTTAATTATTCTTTCATGACATAACAATTGTAGGACAATTAAATATTTTAGGAAATTATATTTATAAAATTATAAAAATAAAGCAATTGATTTTCTTTTAGTTTAGTAGATTTCTGGAACTCAATTATATTTGTTAATAAGCAAATTTTCATTTCAATTAAGAATTATTAAAACCATTGTAATGTTTTATAAATTAAATTAAAATTATTCAACTAATTATTTGTGTATATAAGTAAGACACCAATATATAGGAAAATTTATTTAAAATCATTAATTACTAAATTATATACCAATGAAGTTGTGTGAGTTTATAAAATTAATAAAGTTATTCTTAGTATAAGGATAAAACTACACATTTACATCTGGTCATCTATTACACACTCCCCTTTAATTTATCTGTTATCGTTTAAATATTATTAGTAGAACTGGGTCAAATGAATTAAAGGAAATTATAACTTCTGAATTTCATGGGCGTTATTGTTTTAATATAAATCTCCATAGAATAAATATATTTTTAGCCTTTTGAGGATGTTTTAGAGACCTACTTTTGTGTAATATTGAATATTATGGCTGTTAAAATATATTCAGCGTATGATTAACATTAAAATATAGTAATGAAATATTACGTATACGAAACAAAGGAACTGAAAAAATCATGAATTTAACATTGTGTTGACATTGCAAGGAAGTACTTAGTGTTGAAAAAGAGCTGCTTTTTTAAACCGTTGTTGTCTTTGGTAGAATGTTCCTCTTTTATACTTCTTGCACATTTCTTTTGGAGTACTTCCCTTAAAACAAAGTTTATACATTTTTTAATAAAAATTTTGTTTTTGTCTTATTAAAATATAATAAAAATGCTTAAAATATTAACTTTCTTAGAAATTATTAACCTTTTTTTTCCGCTAAAAATTCATTTATTTTCACTTTTTTGAAAGTAACTATTAAGTTTAAAAAATGCACTTTGGAAGTGGTGAAACTGTCATTTTTTGGAAGCTTTTTATCGTTTTTTTTTTTTTTTTTACTAGGTATGTAATATTTATACACTATCACTATCTTATAAATGGTTATAAGTCTGGAGTTACGTTCTCAGAATAACTATTTTTGGTTGGAATATGTAACTGGAACACGGACGGCGCTGAAGTGGGCCTAATTATTCGTATATTTCTGAATTATTCTATGTAATACAAATAAAACAGGCTTACTGTGCTAAATTATCTCTTATGGTTTGACTTCAAAAAATAAATTTTTCATTTTTAGCGCTGACTTTTTGGGGATTTTTCACTATAACTTAAAAAATTAATTATCTCAAATAGATAAATAGAAAAAAAGGTTTGAAGATAAAATTCTGTATAAGTAAATTTATATGGGCCGTTATCAAAAATTTTTAACCATCTGAAAGTGACTTAAATCTTTAATAAGTTTTGTATTAATGATATTTTAAACAAATTAGTTACAGATGTGAACTCACAATTTTTGTTCGCGCGTTTACACTTTCTGATCTCACTATATAATAAATAAACTAATCGAAACTTGCAAATAAATTCTGCACCATATTGTTGTTGTGCAGACTTTCAACAGTTAAATACAGGGTAGTCGAGTTTTGATGACAATATGTTTTAGTTTTTAAAATTTTTTAGTTTTTTGGGCGGGGTCTGTGCGCCCATCAACCGAATAAAAAAAATGGAATAGGGATTAATACTTGTTGTAATTGGGCATATTTTGCGTTATATCCCATTGATGTGCCCGAAATAATCAACGTAATAGATAGTCTCGAAGTTTGGAAAACAAGAGCGAAAATTTGTCAAAAAGTCAGTTTTTCGCGAGTCATATTCACAGTTTCATAAGCAATGGCATGGATTACTGAGTGAAATTAGTTTTTTGTTATTTTACATAACAAAATCGGAGGAGTATTAAAAATAAATTTAAAACAAGTATTTTATGGACTTTTTGAAAATTATGCAAAAATTTTACTTTTTGTTTTTGTATTTTTATAAAGAAAATTGAAATTTAAACAAATATCGGGTATAAAGATATTAGAACGGCGATAAATATAATTGATCGGGACCATCAATTTAAGTCAAGTGTGGTTGATAGTTAAAAACGGGATACTTTTGCCAAAACACATTTCGCTAAGGCACTTCGTGTAGACAGCATGAAATTACCTATAATTGGCATAACTATTTCGAATGATAAACATTTTATGGGGCAACAAATATTTAATTGTGTTAATCTACTTATTTAGGGCATAATTTTAGACACGCCCATTAAATAATCTCGATCTGATGGGAATAAACAAAAAAATATTTATGTATAGCATGTCGAATTCCATCTAGTCCACATAGTTTTTTTGAAAGAGGACGAAAACATTTTTTTCGTCGACCAGTGTAAAGAAAAACAAAGTTTTAAAAAATATTACATTATATAGAAATTTAGTATATGTGTAGACATTAAACGTCTCACAGTGGGGCCAAACGCAAATTTTATGGTAATAAATCTGTATCTCCTAAACAACTGTTCGGATCAAATAAAAATATATAGAAGAGTTGTAGAGGAAGACTTAAGTTTTCAGAAAAATCATCGTGTAGTCACCCAGTGATAACAAAAGATAAGCTACAGGGTATCAAATTTGACTACCTCCAGTATCAAAAAGTTCCAAAAATGTGCTTGGCAAGATAAAGTAAGCTTACTCACCTAAGTTATCTCTTACAGTTAAAAAGTTATTTACACTTGAATTTTTAATTTTTTTCCTCGAATATTTTTTGTTTTTCGGGAATAAGTCCTGAAGTGTATGAGGTAAAATTTTTTTAAAAATATTTTGTAATTTGCTATATATAAAGAAATAATATGCTGAAAAAATTTTTGGATAAACTCAGTTCGTCCATACGAGAAAAATATTCAAAGTCAGCACTCTGAAATTAGTATGAAAATTAACTATTTTTGTATAAAAATATAGTTCAAAGTTCCGTTAATAAATAAATTTTTTCTTTATATATTTCAAAAGATGAGATTTCATAAATGGTTAATATAGAAATTTTGAATTGATTTAGGTTTGCATCTTACATCCAGCTTTGGTCGAAAATGGTAAATTTTAGAAAAAAGTTTAATTTTTATCGATTAATATAAAAAAATTTATTGACGATATAAAAAAAAAAATAGATTTGGAACGATTTGACACTAAACTGCTTCTCGTGCGGTTAAAAACGAATGCTGGAATGGAGATTTTATGAAAAAAGTCAATTTTTTAAATGACCTTTTTTAATAACACAACAAAGCATGTTAGCATAATATTTTCATTATTATTACTTACGTAATGTATAAAATAAATATCAGTCCTTTAATTCTGCACAAATCATTAAAAACTCTTCACAAACCGATTTTTGACAATTTTTCAAAAATAAAAAAGATAAAAAAACTAAAAAAATCTTTTGTAAAGCAAAACTCCGTCTACTTTCCAAAAACTTATAAAATATTACTAGAATATAAAAAAGACTTTTTTTACCAATTCATTGATGTATAACTGTTTTATATTATTTCCATATGTGCGTTTTGGTTGTTAAACGAGATAATATTCGTAATAATTATATATATTAAATATTGTTTAGTTTTGAAAAATTACCAAAAATTGATTTGTAAAGCTTTTTAAATGATTTTTACAGGAGTGAAAAAAAATCGATGTATATGTTATTCATAACATAAGAAATAATGGCGAAAGTATTATGCTAATATGCCTTTTTATGTAATTAAAAAATTCACTTTTTTCATAAAATCTGCACTCCTGAATTCGTTTTTAGCCGGGCGGGAAACAATTTAGTGTCAAATTGATCTCAATATATTTCTTGAGAAAATATCGTCAATAAATTAAAAAACTCAATTCTTCAAAAGTGTGAGTTAAATGAAAGATCTTTACTATTAGCACTAAAAGGCACAATGGATGCTGAAGAAGATCGTAGCGGATCAGAAAATGCATTCCATCCTGCTAGTGTCTAATAAATATTTTTCTGCATTCTGGAAAAATTGTTACAATAATGAACTTGAGCCTGAATAAAAATTCAAAAAATGATTAATTCATAAAAAGTTCGAAAAATATTCGACCAATGCTCGATGCAGCCTAAATCAGTTAAAAATTTCAATATTAATCATTTATGATGTCTTATCTTTTGAAATATATAAAGAAAAAAATTTTATTAGCGGAACTTTGAGAAAGAAGTTAAAGAATTAAACTATATTTTTGTTAAAAAATTTTAATTTTTCATACTAATTTCAGAATGCTGAATTTGAATATTTTTCACGTCTAAAATTGAGATAATCCAAAAATTCTTTTGCGTATTATTTTAGAATATATAAAAAATTACAGAATATTAAAAAAAAAAAAAAAAAAATGTTTACCTCATATATCTCAGAACTTATTCCCGAATAAGTAAAGAAAGTCGAGACAAAAAGCCAAAAATTCTAAATTCAAGCGTAAATATCTTTTTAACTGTAAAATATAACTTAGGTGAGTATGCTTATTTCTTCTTTATCTTGCCAAGAACTTTACAGAAATATCTTTAAATTCGGAATTCATTTGTAGAAGTTACGATTTTTTGAAACTTTTACATACTCGAGGTAGTCAACTTTGACACCCTGTAGATTATCTCGTGACTACGAGATGATTTTTCTGAAAGTTTATGTCCTTCTCTATAACTCTTCTATACATTTCAATTTGATCCGAGCAGTAGTTTAGGAGATACAGATTTATTACCAAAAAATTTGCGTTTAACCCCACTGTGCAACAATGCTTGCTAATGACTTTTTGAGGTTATATCAAAGTCATTTTATCTAAAATTAAAACTATTTATTCTCTTTAATACATAATTTTACTACATTAAATATATTTTCAATTGCGATTTGTTTACTTTTGGTTTTATTTTAATTATTTGGTCAGTTTTTAGATTATTATTAATTAGTGGAACTGCCCAATAAGTTAGAAAATAATATTTCCTTCTACTTGAAACTACACTGAACCAAATCTCGTAGGTAATATTGACAAAAATTTTTCGTAGAATATTAACAAAAAAAAAAAAATATATTTAAATTAACAGATTTTTTCTTCAAATCAATAGAATTTTTCTTCAAATCAACAAATTTTCTTCAAATCGATTAAAAAATTTTGTCAAAAATATTTTTTTGTAAAATATGTTGATTTGAATAAAATTTCGTTAAAAAATTTACGAAAAATCTGTTAAATCGACGAATATTTAGTTAAATTGGCAGTAACTATTAAACAATTGGCAGTAATAAAAACAATACACAACTTTATTCAATTTAACATCCCAAAAAGAAGTTAATTTGAATAAATTATCTGTTAAATTAACTAATATTTTTCGTAATTTTTTAAATTGACTAATATTTTTTAGTCAATTTGAATAAAATTCTTCAACTTGACCAAAAATGTTTAAGTCGACTAAAAACATACACATTTTACTAAACTAAATAATTTATTTTATTCAAATTGAATAAAATTCTTCAAATTGAATAAAATTCTTCAAATTGAAGAAATTTTTTCAAATTTCCTAAAGACATGTATAATTGAAGAAAATTCTTCAAAATAAGTTTGAACGTCTTTACATACAACTACAGTTTTTGATAATATGTAAAAAATATAAAAATATATATTTCTTATAATTGTATTATTTACTTAGTTTTTATTAGAAATTATCGACTGTACTATATATGTATATGAACGATATTTAAAAAATTTTATAAAATATACTAATAAATAAACTAATTTACATTTACTAAAATTAAATAAAATGAAGTAGTAAAAATAAATAAAAATTCTTCAATATGATTAGAAAATTTAGTAAATTTTACTAAAGACATGTAAAATTGAAGAAATTTTGTTAAAATTAACAATTTTATTTTAGTCAAATTGAAGAATATTATTCAAATTGACGAAATTTCTTCAATTTTACTAAAGGCATGTAAAATTGAAAAAATTTCGTCAGTTTAAATAATTTCTTTTAGTCAAATTGAAGAAACATGTGTAGAACTGAAGAAACTTCTTCAATACAGAAAACGCATAGTGAAGAAGATCAGTTGAATGACAAACAATAAAGCTTGTGCACGAGTTTTTGTGTCAATAGATTTAAATTTCGTTTAAATTTTTTTTAATACAAATACAAAAATTCTCGAATAATAAAACATAGTGAAAAATAAGTGTGAATTTGTGTTAAATCAGATATACTTCAAGAACAAGCAAGTTTCGATCAATAAATATATAATTCTCCTGCAAAAAAATGATAATTTTTGTGCAAACTCATGGATGGCACAAAATGCAACCAACTAAAGCACTGTTAAGCATAAGGACATTTGGAGGACTTTTTTATACTTTTCACTGTAATGTTAAACATTTTAAATTTTTAATATTTTAGGTATATTTACTTATATTATAAATTATTTCGATAGCAAATATAAACAAATTAAATATAAAAACTGCCAGACCATGGTCATCATTATCTCAAGGAGCTGTTTTGGATTATGGAGAACTGCACGACAAAAATTTCATTGGAAAACCTAAAAACAAACCTACTACAAGAAAGCACAAATGATTTGCAAATGTAGGTAAATATTTTTTGTACTTTGTATATAAACTTTTTTATTTATATTTTCGTTTTCTTTACATTTTTTAAATGTTTCTATAGATCATCCAGAAGTAAACTTTAAAAATATTAAGTTATAAATCTGTATGAACTGAAATTGAATGCAGTGCACTGGTTGTTGATTACTGAGTGAGTGCACATCTAATGTACTTAATAAATGGTACAAAACAGTTTGTTATGTTTAATAAAATTTTGAATAAATGTTTATTTTTTTTTTATTTTCTCAGGTCGACTTCGATTAAACACTTGTACTAAAATGTGGGTTGTTTCCATTTGAATTATAAAGAATTTTCATAAAACATCATCTTATATAGCGATCATAACAAGGATCCAGCAAACAAACTTTTGTAACAAAATATGAAACAAATAGATAATATACCTGAAGGTAATATATTACAATTTATTTATAAAATAACAGAATTTCTTATTTCTCAAATGTATTTTTATATTTCAGACGGTAGTAAATTTGTTTTTTTTTACATTTTTGAAATGGTCAAACTTTTATCGTAAAATTACTTTAATTAAAACTTTTGCTACGTAAGTTTATAGTAAATTTAATTAAATAATTTTCTTTATATATTTTTAAATGTTTATTTACAACATGAATATTTTTTTTTTTTTACACAATAAATATTAATAAAGTGTTTAAAATTTCTTATTTGTTTTATTTTGATGATTTTAATTTATATAAAATTTTCCCCTTAAATTGACAAAATTTTGTCGATTTGAATAAAATTCAAATGTTAAATTGAATAAACATTCTTCAATTTGAAGAAAAAAATTAGTTAATTTGAATAAATTTTTATTCAATTTAACTAAAATTTAGTAGAATGAAATAAAAAAATTTAGTTAAATTGAATAAAAATTCTTCAATATGAATAAAATTTTTAGTTAATTTGAATAATATTTTCCTCAATTTGACTAAAACTTTGTCATATTGACTAATTTTCGTTGATTTAACTAACTTACGAAAAATGAACAAAAAATTCTGTTGAATTGAATAACGATTTTGTTGGTTGATATTTAACCTACTTTTCTTCAATTCTACACCCCATTTTACCGTATTTACTGCTCATTTTTGGTTCAATTTCTTGAGCGGAAATTTCTTTGTAGTTACATAACAAAAAACCAACAACTGAAACGGTTCTATAAGTTACCGGCAAACACTCAAACTAAAAAAAATCCAAAAGAAGTGTTTCAAAATAAAATTTTTTATTTTTTCTTTCTTTTGATTACTGTAATCGCGGATTTTAGCATAAGTGTCCAATTCCTCTATGTAGTATAGAAAAAAACCTGTAGAAAAAGACCAACATAATTAGCATGCCATTAACCAGTGTTAAATTGTGTTATGCAAAATTTGTTAAATACAAATTTTTACTTGCTTTTAGATATGAGTTGCTGGTGTCTGTTCAATATTTATTTTTATTTCGTGGTTTATCAGATAGTCAATCTGAAGAATTTTGATACCCATATTGACTATGTTTATGTAAAATTTTAAATCAGATTGAAAATTGATGAAAAAAACATACATACAGTGGTGGCCACGAATTTAAGACACGACATGTAACGAACTAAGTTGTGATAATTATTACAACCCTGCAATATAAAATTAGATTTTGTTAATTTTTCAGTGTACCCTGTAATGTTAAGATCAATTACCGTTATTTGGTTTTGTTTGTGTATACATTTTGTTGCTGTTTTTATTATATTTTCGTAAAAACGTGCTTTTGAAGCTGGTCACGAATTTAAAACATATAAGAAATATTTGGTTTTTAAGTGATTTTTTGGTGTTTTTTGAAGCTAAAAGGTAAGTAATGAATGTTTTATTCCATTTAATGTTAGAATACATCAAAATATTTAGTTAGAAATGGCCAGAGGTACTTGGAGTTCGGATGCCGAGCGAAAATTGATCCAACAAATGAATACTGATGGAAAAACAGTAATGGAAATTTCCAAGCTACTAAAATGTTCCAGATCCAAGATTTACAATGCACTGGAACACATCAAGCAACATGGCACTACCAAAAATGTCAAACAGCACCCTAGAGCCCGAAAAACTACACCCAGGGAGGATAGCTTAATTTATAAATCAGCTGCTAAAGATCCTTTCAAGAGCTCAAGTAAAATTAAAAATGAGATTTCATAGGATTTTGGTATTAATATATCGTCCAGGACAATAAGAAGACGTCTGAATGAGAAGAACTTACGTGGGTGTATTGCACAACGTAAACCACTTGTGTCAAAAAAAAATATTAAATCCCGATTAGCGTTTTCAAGAGAAAATCTCAATAAGCCGATGACATTTTGGAAAAATATACTTTGGAGCGACGAGTCGAAGTTTTGTCGCTTTGGTTCTGATGGAAAACAGTACGTATGGCGTCCTCCAAACCTGGAGCATCACCCAAAGTACACCCTTAAAACGGTTAAGCATGGTGGTGGAAATGTCATGGTGTGGGCAGCATTTTCCTGGCATGGTGTAGGTCCCATTCAGAAGATTATCAATAAAATGGACCAGCATATTTACAAAAACATACTGACAAGCATCATGATACCATTCGCTGAAGACAACATGCCTCTAATGTGGAAATTTATGCATGATAATGACCCTAAGCACACTTCACGCCTAGTGAAGAGTTGCTTAGAGGAAAATAATATCACAGTTCTGAAATGGCCAGCTCAATCCCCGGATCTCAATCCAATTGAGAACTTGTGGAATGATGTTGAGGAGCATGTACGAGCAGTAAAGCCAAAAAATTTGACTGATTTATGGGAAGAAATTCAAAAGGCTTGGTATGCCATTCCAAAGGAGCGCTGTATGGCCTTAGTTGAAAGTTTACCCAGGAGATGCGCTGCTGTGATTCAAAATAAAGGATTTCCCACCAAATACTAATATTGTTTTATGAAGCTGAGCTTTACTTTTGTGAATTAACTTTTATTTTGCCTATGTCCTAAATTCATGACCAGGCTTAAACTTGTATTAATCTGTATAATATGTAAATAAAAATTGGAAACTAAATATAGGTAACAAACTATTGTTGATTTTTTTTCATAACATTACTAGGATCTTTAAAAAATAACATGGATCTAAAATTTGTTCGATAAGATGTAAAAATTATCAGAAATATATAAGTGAAATGTCGTGTCTTAAATTCGTGGCCACCACTGTACATATATTAAAATGCATACATTATATATTTTGTTCAATTTTAACTAATATTAAAACAGTAGTTTTTATTATTTTGGTAATTAATTTTTTGTAGTTCAAAATAACTGAAAAAATAGTAGTTATTACTGTTTTGGGAAGTTAAATAATGTTAGTTAAAATAACTGAAAAATCAGTAATTTTTAACAATTTTGTGGATTAAAAAAACAACATTCAAAAATAATTGAAATTTTCATTTAATTTAATTTAAATGAAATGTAAGTCCGTTTTTTAAATGAATTTATAATTATTTTTACTGATTTTTCTGTTAAATTTACTTACATAATTTTTTGAGTGTACATACATACATTATGATCATTTTTTACAAACGTAAACAAAGAAAATCAAAATATAAAAACTCGAATTATATGAAAAGTTAGAAAAATAAATGTAATAAAATATTACACAAATACTTACAATTCATATTTGTTTAGATTTATGTTAAAAAATTAGATAAACATTTATTTATAAAAGTTTTTATTTTCTGTTGAAAATCAATTTAAAAGATGTCATATTAGCGTTTTTAGTTAAGGATTTTCAGCTTTTTTTATTGTTTTGGTTAAAAATTATATTTTAATGAATCGACTTTTAATTTAATGTTATTAACAAATAATATTTAATATTTATTACATTTTACTTTTATTTTGTTAACAAAAAATAACAAAATTACTATGTTTTTATTTTTATGTATATAGATTAGCGTTTTCTTAAATTAATGAGGGGACATTACTTTTTGTTGTTTATAAACAAAAACATGCAAATGTTTGCGAAATGTTGTTCGCGAACTTTTTTTTTTTAATATTTTTTAAATTGAGAGTAAATTGAATTTTACTCTCTCAAAAATGTTGCTGGATAAATCTTGCTGGAAAAAACGCAAACACACCTATTGAAAAAATTTTAAAATAAATATTAAACATACACCAGCAACTCTTATCTAAAAGCAAGTAAAAGTTTTAAATTTTGAATTTTCAATAAAAATTACAATATTTGTAAAAAACCTTAAAAAATACGATGTTTCATGGAATAAAAAAAAAAATATTGAGGTCACTCTTGGATATGTTTTTTATACCAATGGATGCATCTTCCAAATACCTTTTAAATGCTACCGCATTACTTTGGGAGAAAATACAAAAAAGTTAAAAAAACTGAAAAAAATACCTTTTTAAAAATGGTCCAGCTCACGAACGGTCAACAGTAGAACCGAAATATTTTGGGGAACATCATAAAAAATATCAAGGTAAGTTTTGAGGTGGGTAACAAAGTTACTTTTTTGAGTGAGTCGCCTTAATATACACTAATTTTGAACGAAAAAAAAAACCTAGTTCCACTATTGAAGTTATGAAAATATACTTTTTTTAACTAATTTTTTTTGAGCATAATCCCAATTTTGAGAATAAATTGTTCTTAAATTGTTTATAGGATTTCAAGACTGATTTGTGATTTTCTCCAGAATCTCGTTGTTTTTCGAAAAAAATGTCACTGAAACACACTGTTATTCTAGCAAACATTAATTTTTAAGTCTCTTGACTCCTTTAAAACGTACGTAATTTACTCATGGTGTTATTAATTATTATTTAGAATACAAACACTAATGAAAATTTAATAAAATAATAACACTATATTCTACACATATACATTTTGCGCTATGTAAAAAAAAACTATATTTAAAGTAATATGTTTGACACGATTACTTTCAACCACCAATTGAAATTAAAGACAAACTCTAAACAAAATACGGAAGGGAAAAAAATAGCTTCATCACTAATTTGTTTATTATATGAAAATTGTTTATGGCTTTAGTTAATTGTACTTACATTAACTAAATCCTGTGTAGGTGTTTTAGCCACTATATCATTAGTGGGCAATAAACGAGTAATGCCATGACCGCCGACACCAGTGCCACCACCAACACCGTTCAAACGCTGATTATGATGTTGATGATTTGCGGACATTGTGTTTGAAGTAAACGGAAGTATACTATTTTGTAAGCCATTTTTTCTATTACCACTGGGGTGACTTACGCCACCACCACCATACGCCACTGCTTTATTGTTATTGTATGGAAATGGATGTTCTGCCGTATAACCATCAATATGTAGTACCCCATGGTCAATTACCTGTGAGGGTAATGATGGCTGTTGTTGTTGTTGGGACAAAGTTGATATAGAGGAAGTAGCAGTTAAAGCGTCATGAGCCAGTTCTCGATTGCGTAAAGATTCTTTTATTTGTCTGGCATCAACACCTATCAGTTCATTGAGTTTACCCTGTAAATGTTCTATCCAAGCCTCACAGGTAGCTAGACGTGGTCCTGGGCAAGTTGCCTCTAATTTACTAATTTTTTCATCGAGACGCACAAATTCAAGGACAACATCTGTGGGATTCTATAATATGGAATTTTAATAAAAATAAATCATTTCATATTGTAAAGTATGTAATTCTTTTGAATTACAAAAACAAGCACTCGCTCACACACACACACACTTACTAAAACTGACCTACATATGCAAACACATGTACCACACATTCACACTTTAATTATTGTTTTCTTTTAGTTGGAAGTCCAAACAATAACCAAAAACTAGAATAATTAATGTCAATTTAATTACCGCTTGTGATAAAGGCCATTGGTTGACCATAGCCCCTGTTGGTTCATCTAAAACACTATTTGTATCCATTGAAGAATTACAGCCCATCATTTAGTTACAGAAAATAAAAATAACATTTTCTTTGAAATTTTCTATTAAATCATGTTTTGATTGATTTTATTTTTCATTTCACTATATTTTTCTTTCTATTATAAATTTTTTTTTTCGTTTTTTAGTTGTTGTGAAATTTACACTTTATTTTACAGTTATTTTTTCCACTTTACACGTTTAACCGTTATAACGTCCAGTTTTTGAATGACTACAAAATATTCATGTCAATAAACCATATTTGTGTAATGTTTTAGTTCTTATTGATGTAGTTGCTATAATTTGTGTGTTAACATACAGTGGGATAAAATAAAAGTTAATGTTAATTCAAAATGTATACAATTAAGTAAAATAGTGCGAGTATAATTACATAAGTAAATTACGCAACATTTGTTAAATGCTTTAAAAACTTAGAATTTTACGGAAATGCCCGTTAGGATGAAATCATTTTTTTTTGTTATTTTATTGGAAGGCTTTAGAAATGGGATACACTTCAAAACGGAATATAGCTACTTTCATCAAAAGTACATACAAAGAATCAAATAATAGGAATGGAAGAGATCTTCATGACTCATTCTCTTTCTGCTTCTAGGTACAATATAAACTATGGGTCATTTCTTTTAAAGGTCGCTAATAAAATATTTGTTTGGCTTATTTATTTGCAAGTAATGCATATTATATATCTGCCCACTGTACTTAATATAAATATATATAATTCATTTTGTTGACATGTGAGTGAACGTTACGATTACTTTTTTATCCATATTTCGTCGTAGTTAATTTCACCCAGGTATTCGTATGTATATTTAAATACATTCATTCATTTTTACCAAGTTTTAGATGTATTTGTAGTATGTATGTGTGACAACTATAAATGTAGATTAGAGTTTCTCTAGAAGTATTTTTAGAGCTAGTAATATTGCCAACTACTTACTTTGAGACAAAACTGTTACAATACTAAAAACAAAAATGGTTTGATATTTTAATATTTACATGTCCTAGAATGAAGTCAATTATCACCTCAACGATTATAGGGTAGCAATTCTTTGGAACACATATTCCTCTTATTGATTACAATGACCCAGTCAAATATTTGAATTATCTAAACTCTCGACTTCTATTGGGACTGTGAAGTGACAATGATTTTCACATTCATTTACAATTGAGTACCTAAGTAAAGCGAAAATTACTATGATAACGAAATTAGTAGTCTGGGTTAAAAAGGGTAAAAATCGTAAAATGATGTCCGCCTTTCTATACGATCGTGAATGATTAAGATTTTTGTTTTAAACCTTAAAGTAAGATACCAATTTTAACTATATGCAAGAAAAACAATCAGGATCATTTGCGTCTTTATTTGAAGGATGTTTTTGATAAAAGTATTATTTTCAAATTTGTATCAGTTAATTTAATGTAATCATTCTAATTTATTTTTTTTTATCAGAAGCAAAATAGGTTTCCGTTGCTGCTTGAATACTCTTACAGCAAAAACAAAAACAAAAAAACACATTCAACTTGACTGCCGTTACTCCTGATAACTGAAAATATCGATAACGCTAAAAACCCGTTAACGAAATAGCTCAAAATACCGGTAACTCTAAAAACCGTTATCATTATTTTTCGGTTTAAAAAGCAGCCCCAAATTTACAACTTGACTACATATTATATGTTATGGTTCTGAACCAGTACTTAAAAATTTCTGAAACAACAATTACCATTACCGTAATAAGTTAAAATACCCTTACCTAAATAATCCGAAATACCAATACCATTGATTTTTTGAAGCGGTTGCCAACCTTGATCAGAAGGTCTAATGTAGATAATTGTAACAATCCCAAAATTACGGAATCATTGTCCTCAGTTCGTCAATATGTGTGGACTTTCTGTAAATATATATATATTTTTTAATGGGACACTCTACATACTATGTATGTATAGTAAATACAGCTATGTAAAAAAAACTGCATCTTCAAATGGACTGACATAAATCTAGTTAATCTATATATATAAAAGAGTAACGTGACTAGGGTTTGGGGTCCGGGAATTCCCGGAAATTTTTCATCGAGAATTCCCGGGAATTTTTTCAAATTTTCCCGAGAAAACGGGAAATTTAATATTCATGTAGTTTTATAATCCTATAACAAAATTCGTATGTATTTTTCAAAAGTATTCATCTTGGAATCATTAACAATGTCTTTCAAATGTTATATGAAAAATAATTTTTATCAGGTATTCGAACACTACAACATTGTACCAAAAAAATATAGTTGAGAACCAATTTTAAAAGTTGTTTTAGATTTTGTTTTAAAATAAATGAATACGACAGAAAAACTATTTATACGGAAAATTATGCCATAGATTAGGGTTTATCTTAACCTAAAAATCTGAAGTACACTTTTTTTAATTAAATATTCGAAATAATATTTTTTTTTTTTTCATTACATAACACCATTCACAAAAGCATACTTCTACTGAATCAATTTATAAAGAAATCGTTGAATTTTTGTTAATTAAAATCTTTTGCAAATTGAATGGAAATATTTATATTTTTTTAAATATTTAAATATTTGTTTTCTTTCACATAATGAATTATGTTTTGTTTTTTAATAGGTTTGTTCCCGTACGTTTAAGGCTGATGTTTCTCTCAAAAATGTACAAAAGTACGGTAACACAAAAAACAATTTGTTTAGCCAGAAAGAAAACATCAAACTATTTGGAAATTCATATGTGAATGTTTATACGTTTATTTTTTGTTTATTTGACAATTTTCTAAGTATATCTTAAGAAATAGTCTGGGCTTTTTGTGCAAGAAGTATAACATTATTCTCTTAAATTCTCTCTCATTTCCCAATTTTCGAGTACGGGAACACTTTTCGGTAAAATAGGGATCCCACGTGCTCCCAATTTAGAGTAGGAGAACAAAGCTAATATATTCTCTAAAGCTAATTCGTGATAGAAGAACATTTTAATGATTCAAAATGTTTTTTAAGCTTGAATTGTATAATTGGTAGTGAATTCTTTAAGCAATTAATTCTTGTAAAGTCAAAGATTTTAAGTCTATGAATTAAATTGTTATGAATGCTTTAAAGAAAATTTAATTCGATTTTGAAAAGTGAATTAAAGAATTAAACCTTTGGAACCTTTGCTTACAATAGGCACTTATTTTATTTATATGAAATGTTTAAAATTGTTTAAATTTTTAATTGGTTTGTATCAATACCAAAAATATTTTCAAATGTATTGTGGTGTAAATACTTTGTATGTTGAAGTCTTTATATTTTTGAAATGTAATTGCATCTGTTAAAGCAAATTTCGGTAAATTTTTTTAATTTGTAGTTTTATTTGTAGTAAATCCTGTTAAATTTTTCATTTTTAATTTTTCAAAAAATATTTTAAAAAAGAAAATTAAAAATATGACTTTTAATAATACTTTTTTTTTTTTTATTATAATGTTGTTTTATAGTACTGAATAGAAAAAATAACATTCTTTATAAGAAATCACTGGCTTTTTCTTAAAATTTAAATTTGCCGGGACGCCTGAAGCTAGAGAGACGAAATTTGGAACGTAGGTAGGTCTCCTTCCATATAGATCCATTAAGATGGGATTTTTGTAAAATTCAATGTTTAGGGCTTAAAAAAGAGTAAAAACGGGTAAAATCGGTAACCTTATATCTCCTAAACTAATAAAGATACAAAAAAAGTTGAATAGTTATCGTTATTTATTTAAAAAATAATCGGATAAGTATCTGGTACCTTTTTGAAAATCGTCCCTTTTAAGGAGAAAACGGGTAAAAACTGTATTTTGGTACTTTTTTTTTTTGGCAACATATGTATCTTTGAAACCAATCAACATACAGATAAAATTTACATCGTATTCATAACTTATCAAAAAATTAAAAATACAAATTTGGTAGAAATTTAGAAATTCGAACGTTTAAGGGGTAAAAATCATACCTATTTTTGGTACTTTTTTCATAAAACATTTTATTTTAATTTAATAATTTAGAAATTCATTGTAATACATTGCTTGTTATATCCATGGAGGAAAAAGTACCAAAAAGGGGGTAAAATCGGGAAATTATGAGAATCCATAATTGTGGTACTTTGTTGTTCTTCCAATGGTATTTTTTTAATTTTCTATAATTATGACCCTGGAAGCATGAAATTAAAAATATGTGGTCCTTAGTGAATGAAAATCCTTAAGAGGAGACTTTGTGGTACCTTTTTGTTCTTCTAATGGTGTTTTTTTGAATTTACTATAATATTTAACCTAGCAACATGATACTAATGATATGTGGTTCTAAGTGAATGAGAATCCTTAAGAAGAGAATTTGTTGTACTGTTTCGTTCTTCTAATAGTACTTCTTAAACGTTCTGTAATATTCATCCTAGAAACATAAAATTGAAGAAGTAAGGGCCTAAGGGAATCAGAATCCTTAAAAGGGATTTCGTGGTACTTTTTCCTTATTCTAATATACTTTTTTCGTTATTCTAATATTTATTTTTCTTTATTTTAATATTAGAAACCTGAAATTAAAGAGATATTGTTATTTATGTATGAGAATTCTCAATCTCTATTAGTCACATTAATGTATACTAAAAAATAATAATAGAAATACTTTGGTAGTTTTATAACTTTTGAACGTTAAAGATGTTAAAAATTGGAACTTTTTAATATGAATAAATTTAAAATATTATCTTTCTTTATCACAAATATATCAAACATGCCTATTATACTTTTCGAAAATCATGTTTATAATTGTAATTTTTAGTAATTTTTTAAGTAAAATATTTAAAAAGTTTATTGTTGTTAATCCCGTCACAACACCATTATTAACGAGAAAAAAGGTATAGTCAATCAAGACCGACCATATCGTAGACCAACACTTTTACTAAATATAAAATAAAATATACAAATACAGAATAATACAGAATATACAAATCATTTAGATAACATCTACATGATTTTAAGCACTTTAGGGCGATTCTCGGAAGTGGGTTTATATAGGAGTTTTGGTAAAATTCTAATCAAATTTGGCAATGTTGTTTATTTATTACAAAACTTATTTGTGTCGAATATTAACTTGATACTATCATTCGTATGGGATTTATACATATTAAAGTGATTTTCGGTATAGGGGTTTATATGTGGACCGATTTTCTTAAAATTTGGTACAAAGATTGATACTTATACAAAACTTCTTTGCACAGAATTTCATTAAAATACTCTTATTTTTAAGGCATTTTTGAGTGTTGAAACTCTTTTCCGGGAGGACATTTGTATGGGGGCTAGGTGAAATAATGGACCGATCACAACCAATTTGATTCGTTAGATCGATTTAAAAAGTGATTCTGAGTCGATTGGTATACTTTAAGGTGGGTGTTGTATAACTTTTTCTATGTGTTACAAACATCAGCGGGTTTACAGCTCGTAACATATATATTAAAGAATCAAATAGGTTAAACTTTAACGAAATCAATTGTTAAATCAACAGAATTTTTATTCAAATCTGCGCAATTTTATTTCATATAAAATAGACAATTTTTATTAAATACATATTTTTAGTAAATGATGTAGATTTGAATAAAATATTGGAACAATAGTATTTAATTCATCATAATTGAAACAACACAAAATTTTACTAAATTTTTAATCGATTTGTTTCTTATCCGATATTTTAACATCTTAAGGTCTAAGAAACACATGCTTTAATGTGCAAGTTATTCTTTATAGTTTTCAAGTTACTTGCATTCGAAATTTTAACAGATTTTGCAAATATTGGCTGTATTTTTTAAATATATAAAACAATATTTTCATTTGATTTTGCATATTTTTCCAGTTAATTAAAATAAAATTATCTATTGAATAAAGAAAAATGAAGAAAAGTAGATATCTTTTCCGAGTCCAAAAGTAAACGATTTTGAATTTGAAAATTGCAAAAGTGATGATTTTTTGGAATTATTAACTGAGAAATTATTAGCAATTGCTAAAAAAATATTTTCTTTTTGCACTTAAAAATTGCGTCAGGAAATTAAATTAGTCTATATTCCTTAAACATACGGATTTTTAATCCAGTGAACATGAATTTTTCCTGGAAAGTATCAAAATAAATTAAAGGATTTGTTATTTGTATTTTGTATAAAACCTACAAAACCAATAATTACTTTACAATACGAAGTTGGATTTTGTACAAAAAGTTTTTCCGTTTTTAGTTTATTTGTGAAAAATCTGAAGATGTTTATTCTGTTGTCTCTTTTTAATATTTTTTAATAACAGAGGTCAACATTAAAAAAGTATCGTGTAAAATACGAGTATGTTGCAAAAATATGTCCAAATCAACAGAAACATTTCGGTTTTTCTCCATCCCGTCACATTTTTAAACCTGCCTTTTTTATTTAGTTATATCAAATACAAATTTCCCCTTACACCCACTGCTTGCCCCTCATTTTGATCATCAATTGATTAAAAATGTGATGTGATGGAAAATTATATAATTATAATTTTTGGGCGATTTAGTTGACCTGTGTAATTAAATAAAAATTAAAAATAACGTTTATAATTCCGAATTTTACATAAATAAGTTTCAAAAGTTTCATTCAAATATAGTCCATCAATGTTTTAACAAATATACAAAATACAAAAAAAAAAAAATGAGAGGTATATCGTTGAAAAATTGTTCGGGTTGAAATGATCCATCTTACCGTCCATGTATTTTTTAGAGACCGTACAGATGCCGGGTTAAGAATCTTATTGTCATATTATTATCAAATAATTCTCAAACATTTGCATTTGAGTAAAATGCTATTTTTTCACTCTCATCTATAAGAAATTGTTTAACGTTGTTATATTGACATTTACTGTTAGTTGATTTGTTTTGACCGTTAATATAAATAATTACTAATACATATGACATGCAAGTTTAGGTATGTTAACACACACAACCTCAAACAAACTGCGGCGTGTAAGTATTGCATATAACGGTAAAATATAAGTATTACTTTTTTATCCAGCTGAAATGACAAACAAAAAAAAAAAAAAAAAAAAAAAAAAAATGCATGTTTGTTTATTTGTTTAAATATTTTTTTTTTTTTACTCGCCACTACTTCACTGCTATTGGGCTTATACCCTACATTCCGTAACGACAAATATATAATGTAATGTAATGAAACCTTGTTTGTAAACAAACAAAAAAGTAAACAAATTACATATGCCTCTATATTTGATTTGTATGTAATATAATAAATATATGGGCAATTCTCTTTTTACGTTTGCCTTTATGAAACCGACCTTCAACCTCAAATATTTTTTTAAATTCTGACTTTTTTAAACAACTTTTGATGCAATTATGTTAACAACTCTTGGGGCTGTAACAGAAAAAAAATTCTAAACCTGAAACGGTTCCATGTGGTACCGGCAAGCACCCAAAGTCAAAAATTCCAAACAAAGTGTTTGACTAACAAGTTTTTTTAATTCTTTTTATTGCTGTAGTCGCGGATTTAAGCATATATGTCCAATTCTTCTAATGAGCCAAATTGTGTTGTGCAAAACTCGTGAAACCAAATTTTAAAAAACTTTAAAATTTTGCAGTTTTTTCACTGGGGATTTTACGCCGTTTCGGATATTTCAAAATTCGAAACAGAGCCTAATAGCTCTTGAAATTATGCATCATTTGACATATATCTCGTTAATGTGCCCTCAACAGAAATACTGTAGGTTGTACCCAAACTTGGAGAGAAAAACGTGAATGGCTTTAAGAGGTGCCTTTTTCCCGAGGCACACTAGCAACGTTATTTCAGTGATGCTGGATTATAGCGTTATCAAAGAAGGTTTCCAAATGACATTTAAAAATCATTGTGGCGTTTTAAAATATTAATTTGCTAAACCTGTATAGCTATTTTAAAGAATTCAGCAATTTTACATATTTTGTTATAGCGGATGTTGGCGTTATAAATCAATTTTAAACTGAAATAAGTTCCTGAGTAAAGTTTTACTTACGCAGAAAATATAATTTCACTAAAAATATTCATCAACGGTTTTCATGGGCTAAAAACGCAATGTTTTTAGTTTAACATTAATCGTCGAGGCACACCCAAGGCGCTAATCAAAATTGGCGATGATATATGTCAATATGTAGCTGATTTAATACCATATATCAAAATCAATATGGCATTCGAAAAAAAGTACGATTTTTCATTTAATGCAACTTTAGAGATTTGACTAAGTGCAATTAAAAAATGTATATAAATGACATTGTCTTATGACTTATTTAAAAAAAACGAGAGAAGAAGATATAGTCGGTCAAGCCCGACTATATGATACCCTACACCATTACGATCCACATAATTTTGTTTTTACTTATATACAACTTACTTGTGCTAAATATTAACATAATACTAACATTTGCATGGGATTTATGCACGTTAGTGATTTTCGGGAGAGGAATTTATATGGGAGCTATGGTCAATTATGGATCTTCATGAAATTTGGCAGACGAATTTTTGTTGATATAAAACTTATTTGTACTAAATTTCATTAAAATATTCATATTTTTAAGGCATCTTTATGTGTTAAAACTCTATTCCGGGAGGACATTTGTATGGGGGCTAGAAATAATGGGCCGATCATAACCAAATTCAATAGGCTTAGGTTAAATCGACTCAGAAAGTGATTCTGAGTCGAACGGTATACTTTAAGGTGGGTTTCCGAAGATTTTTTCTCTGCGTTACAACTTCTGCACAGACACATAATACCCCAACCATTCATAATGATGAATTTTGCAATAAATGGATGAATATGAACAACACTACATCACTAAAAACTGAATTTTGCAAATTTTATAAGAAGGTTTAATAATTATTAAATCGCTAATATATCTACGCATACTTAACTTATCGCTATATTTCTAATTTGTATTTTAGATACAACATTGTAGAGTACATAAATGCAATAGTTTTTGATTTAGGACTATAAATAGAATTTTGGCAATTTTTTAATAAATTTTTATCTTAAACCGCTATAACATTGATGCCGTTCGGTAAAAGTCATTCACGCGAAAAGATCTGTGTTCCACTAGAGCCAAGGAATATTGGTACTAAATATCGTTGATGTGCCATTTCAAAATTTTCGACTTTTTTTTGAACATCAAAAGTAAATGAGTTTAAAGAATTTTCCATATATGTATAATAACATGTTTAATATTCATTTTTAGAATTGTTTTTCCTTTCATTAAAACGATCCACTAATAATATTTTCTTAACTGATTAATAAAGATTCTTTGTTGATTTTTCAGTCAGTTTCATTATTTTTAAAATATGTAATTTTATGGCACATTAGTGCGTCAAACAAACGAAATGCAGTTTGGTGGGAAAAAGTAACGGACATTAAAGTGGTGATGTTCATATGTGCGTACACAGAAAAAAGTCACCAATTAACAAATATATATGAAAATAATTTATTCAATTATAAACTTGTTTAAATTTGCACCTCTCATTACATCAGTTACTAAAAACTATAAAAAATACAAAACAAAAAAAAAAAAAAAAAAAAATTCCCAATTAATAAATTAATTAAATCAATCAAGTAGATGATTGAATGAATTAAAAATTTGTATAGGATAGAAAATCATACCAAAATTTATTTTTTATTTTATTTTTTCTTGAACATGTTTATTAAATTTTGATGCAAAATTAAACAACTGAGTTAATTGTAAAAAAGACGGTAATAACTTTTTCTGTGTATTATTTTTGAAGTCAACAAATCTACGAGAGTTCAGTTAAAAATAAATGTAGTATACACGATCAGATGGTTTTTGTCAAAAAGCGGTAAAAATAGGGATTTTAAAAAGTTTGGTAAAAAAAGAAGGATTTTATTTTTTTTATTTTATTTGTTTTCTCAAGATCTTGGTTCACGACCCACTTGAGACGTCAAAAGTTGATAAAAACTCACCGAAATTTTGGAACAAAAAATTAAGTAAATATATCTCTACAAACTCAAATATTAAACGAGAGATGAAGATATAGTCGGTCAAGCCCGACCATATGATATCCTACACCATTTCGATCCACATAATTTAGTTTTTACTTATATACAACTTATTTGTGTTAAATATACATAATACTATCTTTTGTATGGGACTTATGCACGTTAAAGTGATTTTCGGGAGAGGAGTTTATATGGGAGCTATGGTCACTTATGGACCGATTATGGACCGACCCACTTGAGACGTCAAAAGTTGATAAAAACTCACCGAAATTTTGGAACAAAAAATTAAGTAAATATATCTCTACAAACTCAAATATTAAACGAGAGATGAAGATATAGTCGGTCAAGCCCGACCATATGATATCCTACACCATTTCGATCCACATAATTAAGTTTTTACTTATATACAACTTATTTGTGTTAAATATACATAATACTATCTTTTGTATGGGACTTATGCACGTTAAAGTGATTTTCGGGAGAGGAGTTTATATGGGAGCTATGGTCACTTATGGACCGATCTTCATGAAATTCGGCAAACGGATTTGTGTTTATATAAAATTTATTTGTGCTAAATTTCATTAAAATATTCCTATTTTTAAGGCATCTATAAGTGTTAAAATTCTATTCCGGGAGGAAATTTGTATGGAGGCTAGGTGAAATAATGGGCCGATCATAACCAAATTCAATACACTGAAAAAAGTAATTTCAATGAATGTAATACGTTAAATCAAATTCATTAATTTTTTTCCATAAATTTATTAGCTTAATGTACAAATTCATTGCTTCAATGAAATTATTAACGCTATTATGAACATTACATTGAAACCATTCGTTAAATTTATTTCTTATTACAATAGGTAAATCAGTTAATTGATTTAATGTATTAGTTCATTGAATTAATTTATTGAATGTACTAATACATTGATTTAATTAAGAAGAAGCATTACACAATGAACAAAAGTATTGAACCAATGATAAATTTCATTCAATTATATCAAAATAAATGATTTCTAACGGGAAATAAAGTAAAATGAAAACAAATACAACTCAGTTTTCTTTTATCTTTTAACAAGAAATGACGCGTTTTAAACAATAGCAAAAAGTAAAAAAATTAGTGTTATGTTAAAAACGAAAATAATTTAAAACTAAATAAGATAAATTGAAATATTAAAATACATAAATATAATATAAGGAGAAGTAGAATAGCATAATTGAATACACCAAATTGAATTAATTACCCAAAAGAAGGAATTTGGAGACTTGCCTTCATAACACGTAAGTTTAATAATGTTTATGATTTTAAACAGTTTTTAAATATTACATTTCATTTATGTTTATGTAGATAAAAATGTGTTATTAGCCTCAAATACCAGGATTTCAAAAAATATTGCGATTTCAAAATCAAGAGGATTCGATTCGTAAGTATACATAAATATATGAAATATTTTAATTGAATTCTTAATAAAAATATATTACAGACTGATCAAGATTTGAATGCTACATCCGGTGATCGTCAAAATAAGGAAATTTCTATAGACCAAAAAGATTTAAAGGTAAATAGTTCAAATATTTTAAGCAATGAACGAATTCTAAAAATTTTATTTATAAACTTTCTTTGTTCAGGATAATGCTGTAGTTAGATTAATGTGGCATCTAAATGGATATTCCATACCATCATTGAGCAATATAGAGACAACAGGAATTACTATTACACGAACACATCTGTAATATGCATTTTGTTTATTTAAATTTTTTAGTGAAATGTAATATTTTTATATTAATATTTAATTTTTACTTATATTAACTCAATATCATATAATTTAATCATTTAATATAAAATAAAAACCAGAAATACAGAACACGCCTATTATTATAATACATTTTTAATGTATAGTTTCATTGGGACAAAATATGAGTTCATTGAAACCAATATACTGTTCACTGAAATTATTTATTTTATTTAATGAATCATTCAATGTAAGAATAAATTTAATCAATTAACTTGTACATTGAATTATGATATTAATATATGACAATTCATTGTTTCAATGAACCTGTACATAGGGTCAAAATTAGTGCACAAATTCATTGTAACAATGAACTTTTTAATTGTATTTATGTACCTTTTTGGTTCAGTGTAGGCTTCGGCCTTGTGTTGAAGAAAGCATATGTACCAAATTTCATCAAATTATCTTCAAAATTGCGACCGGTACTTTGCGCACAAACTTTACATGGACAGCCAGCCAGCCAGACAGCCGACCAGACGGACGGACATCGTTAAATCGAATCAAAAGGTGATTATGAGTCGAACGGTATACTTTAAGGTGGGGGTCCGAAGATTTTTTCTCTGCGTTACAATTTCTGCACAAACACATAATACCCCAACCACATATGGTGGTGTAGGGTATAAAAATTATAATTTTAACGTGTTTCCTAAAATATTTTCAAACAAATTCCAAATATTTTAATTAAAATATAGATTGATAAAACGAATGCTTTTTAATTTGATATCAAACGTTTCTCTTAAATAATTCTTAATCTTAAAACTTAAAAAATAGTGAAGACATTTTATTTTAAATAATTATACTTTTGAGATAAGTAATTATTCTTCCGAAAAAAAAATCTAAACTTTTTCGGCCAAAATATACTACACTTGAGATTTTTCAATCACTGGTAGAGTACTGAAGATATTAAAAAAAAAATCCAATATGTTTTTCGTTTTTAGCTTATTTACCAATGCGCAACATTTGGGAAGTCAAAGTACATTTAAGAAGGATCAGTCAGTAGAGAAGATGATTATCGTTACAAAAATTTTAAAACTTTTAATTTTAAGAGCAAAACTACAAATTCTTTTTATTTACACTTAATTAAATATTGGTAAAAATATAGAATAAGTAAATAAAGAAATGAATGAGTTATTTTTTTTTATAATTAAAAAACGCAATTTCTTTATATAAATTGGGAAAAATATTTTAGGCGGGATCGAAGTTTAAAAAGTGGGACAATACCGCCAAAAACGGGATGTCTGGTTACGTTATGTATGTCTCTAGTAGTGTTCATTTAATTCAACAAAATTTTAAAGTTAATTCATTATGTTATTCACTATCAACAAGAATTTTGCTCTGTAAAAAATATACTTTGATAAAAGGTATTTATTTAATACAATTTAAAAAAACAAATCTTAATTTGTATAATAGATATTAAAATATTTAATAAAAGTAAAACATATGAATGTATACGTTAAAATTATAATTTTGGAGATATGTATTTTGTTGTAATTAGCATTTATTTTAGTGTGTGCTGGCGAAAAAAATTCAATTAAATTTAATTAACATGTTAATAGCAATGAATTTTTATTAGTACTTAGTTGTGTTTAAAAATAAGTGATAACTTATTTACAAAAAAAAAAAAAAAAAAAAAAAAAAATAAGAATTCATTAATTAAGGACACTAACTGAGTGAGTATTTATGATAGCCGGCAATGACCTAATAGAAATATTTTTTTGTTTTCTAATATATTTAAGTGTAAATAAATAAATGACAATCACATATATGTACGTAGATATGCGCACTTATTTTTGTTAAAAAACATTCTACTTACATAGTATATGCTTTAGGGTTGTCAATTATTCGACATTGAAGTTGATCGAGTGCTATATTCGGTTGTTCTGAATCTTATATACCCTTCACCCATGATATTATTGTATTATTTATTATTTTAAAGTTTTTAGTATTAAATAAACTTGTTTAATATTTATATAGTGAATGTCAAATATAATTTAATCAAAAATACATACATATGTATGTATATAGGATTCAAATACAAATATATTTACTTATACTATATCGTATTTACATAAATACTAAAAACTTTAAATAATTTATTAAATAATGAATTAAATATTTTGAAATTTTACAAAAGTTAGCATATCTTTAAGTGAGATATGTATAACCACTTCATTGCTGAAGGAATAGTGTTTTACATATAAAAAAATATTAAATTAACAGATGGGTATTGTGGAAAATATTTGTGATAGATCTAAGCAACAACGAAGTCCATAACTTAACTACAAAAATCGTAAAAACGCGTTTTATAACTCGGTTAATACTTTTTAATACAAAAATTTTAAAAAAAATCCGAATTTTCAGTGAAAGAACGAAGTAACTAACTTAAATAGGTTCTTCAAAAAGTTGAAAAAAACTATATATGGTTTATTTTATTGTTGTTGTTTTTCAATAACCACAAAAAAAAAAAAAAAAAAAAAAACAACAACTATAATTCAATCAATAAATTTCTTGAACAAATCTCTATTCTGTGCCAACGCCTTTACTTCACAGTGCTTTGATCCCATACAACGATGGGACAAAAATAGAAGGAGTTGTCGTAGCAAATTGAAATTTGGTACACATATTACTTTAGGCTTAGAATGAATAAATATATGCTGAAGTTAAAAAATTTAATTTTTCCTAAACTACTGATCTGAACTTTACCAAAATTTGTGCCAGCCATTAAAAATAGATTGCATACTCGTCTTTTAATTTATTTTTTAATCGGGGCGTGCGTGAATACTGGTCAGAATTCTACCAAAATTTGTGATTGCACTTAAATATAGATTACTTAAGATTCCGCCAATTTTTATTTAAATCCGAACAAGAACACGCCTACCTCCCATATATCCTGAAATGAGAAAAGAAACATTTCTGGCTAACATATCGTTTTTAATATTATAAAAATAGAAGGAGATGTAACAGAAAATTGAAACTTGGCACATATATTACTTTAGACACAGAGTAAATATATACAAAGTTTTGAAAAAATCAGATCAAGAAAACGCCTACCTCCCATATATTCTGAAATGTGAAAACGCATTTTCTTCCAAAATACTGGTCAAAACAGTATCAAAGCTTACTATAGCTATTGGAAATGGGTTTTTTATGGGTCAGACCTCCCCCAAGCTCTATAATTTTTAAATATTATTATAATTTTTGCACCCACATTTTATGTTCAGTAAATCATTAATTTGCCTAATTTCGCCCGATTTCCGGTCCAAAATTTTTATTTTTTTTAGATTTCATATTTAATTAAATTTTAAAGCAATGTCGATTTAACAACACGAAATATTTCAACATAAAGAATTTTTTAACTTTTGTGTAATAAAAGAAAATGTATAAATTTTTAGAATTATTATTTTTTTTTAGTTGTGGCAAAAAATAGGAAGTAATTCTTCTTTTATATATTAAAAAACAATACTAAATTTTAGATACAAGCAAAAAAAAATTGTATAATTTTTTATAATTTTTTTAATACTCCATCAAACTCATGTAATTTTTGTACTAAAATTTGAAAATGCTCTATAATTAGCTCCATCTGTAGCATTTTTAACGTAATATATTAGGTCCACAAAATATATTTTTCTATTCCTTAGTTGTTTTTGTAAGTTTCGAAATAATTTTTATAATTATTTTATTTCAATTTAGCAAAATAAATTACGTCAACATTGAAAACTCTTTGAAATTTAAGTAAAAACGAAAAATGAGACACTTTTTCAATTTAACTTTTTTTAAAGTTATGGCAAAAAATAGGCTCTAACTATTTTTTAATCTGTTAAATAATTGTAAAAACTTACATAAAACGCAAAAAAAATTTTTTTAATTCTTTATAATTTTTTATATCCTTCATCAAATTTAAGGAATTTTTAGGTTTTTTTTTTATATATATATTGCTCAAATTTACACATATTTTTTACTTAAAACCTAAAACACTATATTTAAAAGATAATAATAGTTTTAATTTACCAATATTCTGAGGTATTGAAAAAATGAAACTTCGACGCATTTCATCAAAAAATGAATTTTTGACAATTCTTTTCCTAAAATAGTTTAAAACCAGCTTTTTGGTTCATAAATTTTGGCTTTAAATTCTCTGACTGTAGCGCCCTCTAGTAGCCAAAAAAATAACTTTTTCTAAAGAAATCTTTATTGTTACCTTTCCAAAAACGTTTATTTCAACTCAATTTGAAAAATGTTTTTATTTTGATTTTTGTCTATGGAACAAAGCACTGCGGATTCTATTCTATGGCAATTCTGGTGATATCATTTGATTGCCTTCTAAGGGTATGTCCGATCCAACGCCATTTGCTGTTGATACGTCCTTTGCCAGAGCTTCTGATTGGATATAGTTCTTGGCCAGAATACACGGATGATTTTGCGAAGACAACGGTTCACGGATACTTGTAACTTTCGATTATTACGGGCTTTTCGTAAACGATTATCAATATCCTCACCCGATCCTCCGTTTGTGGATATAATGCTCCCAAGATAACAGAACTGGGTGACATATACTATTTCTTTTGTACCTATTACAAATCAATACTGGGAAGTCGCATTAATGCGGAGAGTTTTCGTCTTCGCTACATTGATTCTCAAATCTGCTGCTTCCCCTTGCCATTTTAAAGGGCTTTTCCATGGATCGTATCCAAAACTATGTTAAATAGTAGTGGTGACAGAACACAGCCGTGCCGAACACCTATACCAACTTCCATTGTTCCACTCAATATTTTGGCGAACGAGTTTGCGAGGGATTTTCTTGCATGACAGTGCGCTCCAGATGACACCGTAATTCAGTTTGTCGAAGGCTTTCTCAAAGTCTATGAAACATAGATACAGTGGTGAACGCCATTCCACAGATTGTTCCACGATAACACGTAAACTATTTATGTGGTCGATGGTAGACCTGTGGGGACGGAATCCAGCTTGTCCCTACCTCAAAGCTGGTGTCACCCTATCTGAAATCCTTCTGGCAATTATCTGGGCAATCACTTTGTTAATCACACAAAGCAGAGTAATACCGCGCCAGTTGTTAGGATCTGTGAGGTAGCCCTTTTTTGGTATGTTTATAACAACGCCCTCAACGAGTTCACTGGGCAAATTCTCGTTCTCCCAAAAAGTCCGTATTATAGGGAGTATTATTTGAGCACTCGTGACTGGGTTGTACTTCAATAACTCCGCTGCAATCCCATCGACTCCTGGGGACTTGTTTCCCTTAAATTGACAAATTTTCTTCCTTCGAAAAGAATAAAAATTTTTTTCCTCGAATAATCGCATAATTTTTGTTCGAATGACAACCATAATAATCATAGATACATATGTATGTACTTACATACATATGTTTTAATAATTGAGATACATTACATTAGGGTATATATAGTTAGACTAGATAATTGTATGTATTTATATATTAAAAAATAGTGGTATGTATGTATATGGTTTCCTTAAAAATGTATGTATATTAGGGTCATAGAAAAATGTTTTTTGCAAGGTCATTTATATGGAGGCTAGAAGAAATAATGGACAAATCATAAACATTTCAAAAGGCTTCTTCCTTGCACTTGTAATTATTTGTGCAAATTTCATTAAGATATCTTTAAAATTGCTATATGTATTTTGTTCGCAAAGTTTAGATGAAGAGACAGATACCCAGCCGATCAGACAAACGGACATCGTGAAATCGACGAATTGTTCCTAAAACTTTTTTTTTTTTTGTTTTATTATTTTTTTTTTTTTCATATATAATTATGTAACTTGTAAACCGTTAGATATAGTTAAATGAAATTTCTCATGGTCAGAGCTGAGATATTTTCAAGTTGATTTGGAGATGATAAAAAATAAATAAAAAAAAGCATGTAAACGAAAAATGTTTTACATTTTCAAATGTAAATATTTTAGTAACTCTAGGTGGTATAAAAATGTTTTTCTTTAAAATTTTCAGTTACGGAAAGAATACCACCAATTTAAAAATTCAGAAAAAATATTTTGAAAAAAAATATTAACAAAAATTTTTTAAGAATTTTTGTTAATATTTACAATTCTATTATAGTTTACTAATTTTTTTTGATAATATTTCGATAGTTGGTGTCAATTTTTTTTTGTTGTGTTCAATCCTCGTCAATTATTTACTGTTTTACAGTTTTTAATCTGAACTATTTTACCTACTCACTTTTCGTTGCCAAATCTAGTCGGAATATCGATCTGTTCATTATTTAGTACTTCAATTGATAGATTATGAAATAGTATTTTCTTAGATGTATCATCTTCCGAATTTGTCATTCTTAAAGAAATTTTTTTCGAATTTGAGTTGGTTGATGCGGTGTTCAAAAAATTTCGACAAAATTTAATTTTGTGTTATATTTCAATTCATGTTGGAATTAAACGGTTTGGATTTACAGTATCTGAAATTTAAAGTTTTAAAATGTAAAAAATTTTCAATTACATATCTTTTAGAGAAATTTGTCCAAAAACTTTTTTTTGATATTTTAAAATTTTTATGATATTTTGTTGACTGGTCTCTTGTAACGCAAAATTTAAATGCATATATATTCTTAAGACTTTACTGAATCATAAACTTTTTCCAATATTATACAATGGCTTTAATAACTGCAATTTAAAATATAAACATTTTTGCGTTTACATGCTTATATATCTATCCGATAAAAAGTTAATTGTATCCGAAGTTGAAACTATAAAATAATTTCATATTTTTGGGGTTATTTTCCAAAAAGTTGGTAATATATTTCAACTTCTAAAATATAGTTTTTGTTACGGACTGTAGAATTGTTGTACTGGTTTCAAAAGATATCTTAACGTAAATATATGTAAAACAAAATTGGAGGGGCTTTGGCCAACGGTTTCCCCCAATCTCTATCCAAACTTTAATTTTTAAAAAGTTTTTATAAATTCTCAAATGTCAAAGCCAAGATCTAAAAAAAAAAATCAAAAAATATTTTTATTATATTTCCTTTTTGCAACTGCTCACAATGTACTTTTTTAGGGGTATGAGTAACGTGACCAGACGTCTCGCTTTTGGCGGGATTATCCCGCATTTTAAACTTTGATCCCGCCTAAAATATTTTTCCCGCTTTTAATAAAGAAATCCCGCTTTTTTAACTCTAATAATTACTTCGTCGATTTCCTTATTTACATTTTCTGTAACTTTCTTTGCAATATTTCAGTGTAACTTAAAATAATTAGTAATTTTGTTGTTGAAAATTTTTATATAGCGTTCTTGACAATTAAAAGTTTTAAACTTTTTGTAACGATAATCATCTTCTCTATTAACTGATATTTGTTAAATGTGTATTTTTTGAAGACTTCGAAGAAGGAAGACCTCCCAAACTATGCGCATTGATAAGCTGAATATGGACAAAATAAGTTCCCTACCAGTTTTAAAATCTCAAGTCTGATATATGGTAAATTGGCCAAAAAAGTTTAGAATTATTTTCTAGAAATAGGTTTAAAACTTTCATTATTTTAAGAATGTTAGAATAATATATAAATAAATTATTGATGGGAAAATTTTGCATTCATATTTTTTCAGTATTTTATTGAAAAAAAGATAATAAGTAAAATTGGTTTTTATATTTTTCGAAATTTTGTTGCCATGATGTACTAAAAAATTATCTTTTGGACCTAAATTTATCTAAAAAGAATTTTATTCATATTTTTTCATTAATGTTTGATGAAGAGGCTGTTCCCCAGAGCTGTATGCCATATAACCATATAGGTTTTATTACTGCTTTATATAACAGTACTTTATAGTCCAAGTCTAGGGCTGACTTTGGACCAATTAACCAATGAATTTGGGCAGATTTTAGTTTTATTTGAGTAACTTTGGATTCTATATGACAAGTCCATGTTAAACGCCGGTCTAGGTGAATACCAAGATACCTTACTTTATCCTGTTCAGGTATTTGGACATTGTTTATTCGAATGGGGGGACAACTTTCCCTGCGTAAGGTAAATGTTATATGGACACATTTCGAAGCATTCACATTGATCTTCCATTTATATAGCAATTTTTCCAGCTCAGTGATATGGGATTGGAGTTTTTCGGATGCAATCACCGGATTTGTATGCATACTTACAAAAGCAGTATCATCTGCAAAAGTTGATGTATGAGTCATAGGGCTCGTGGGCATATCTGCCGTATATAGTATATAAAGAAGAGGCCCTAAAATACTTCCTTGAGGTACTCCTGCGGAAATTTTTCTGCGTGAAGAAATCACATCTTTCGATCTTATTTGAAAAGATCTATTTATTATATAGTTTTTTAGTAACTTATGAACGTTCTGTGGAAGTAACGTGGTCATTTTATGTATTAGTCCGTCGTGCCAGACTTTATCGAAAGCTTGAGATATGTCAATAAATAACACAGAGCAATACTGCTTGCTCTCGAAACCTCTTCTGATGAGAGTTGTAATTCGATGCACTTGTTCAATAGTACCATGTTTTCTCCTAAAACCAAACTGATGGTTAGGTATACTGTTATTATTATTAAGATGTAATAATAGGCTCTCAAGGAGCAATTTTTCAAACAATTTCGAAAAAATTGATAATAAGCTTATTGGACGGTAAGATGTTACTTGAGTGACGTCTTTTCCAGGTTTGGGTATCATTACTATCTCTGACAACTTCCAAGTACTTGGAAAGTAGCCAGTACGTAAAATGGCATTGAAAATGAATAAAATAAATTTTAGAGCCGAGTTTGGCAAGAAACAAATCATTGTGCTGGTAATTTTGTCCGTTCCAGGAGATTTTCCTGCCTTCAGACCTTTTACTGCTAATTTCACGGCAGAGAGCCGGAATTTTAATGGAGAGTGAATATGGTCGCTAACTACAACAGGTCTTAGAGTTGAACCTGTATTATTTGGAGTGAAAACGTGTTCTAAATGACTAGCGAATGCTTCAACTTTTTCATTAGAACTTTTTGCCCATTGGCCATTTTGGAGGCGTATGGGAGACTCATATGCAATAGGGCATTGCATATTTTTCACCGCCTTCCATAGACTATAATCAGTTTCCTAAGTTTTGCAGATATGTTTTCAATTTGGATTCTTTTTGATTCTTCAGAGCGAAGCGTAATCTTTTGATACATTGATTAAGTCTAGTTTTGACGGCTGGTGATCGAGAATCTTGCCATTGACGTCTTAGTTGCCTTTTTTCCCTAATAAGAGATTCAACATTTGAGCAACATTTAATATATTTTGGCCTTCGTGAGAAACGCGAAGGTGTGGATAATATAGCTGCATTAGTCAGGATATCCGTGAAGATATTAACTGCAGATTGTATTTCGTTTTCGCTTTTCAGTGGAATATTTTGTGGTAAGTGGGAGCTTATGTACATTTTGTATTTTAACCAGTTTGTTTTCTTGTTTGGGAAACAAGAGCTTTGAGTTTCAAAGTGACTTGGACTATTAATCAGTGTCAGGATCGTTGGTGTATGGTCTGACGAAAGATCAAGTGAAGGAATCACTGATATACATTCACGTTTTACATTTCTAATTACAGCAAAGTCGATAAGATCGGGAACCTTATTGAGGTCTGTAGGCCAGTAAGTAGGTTGGCCACAAGATATGGAATCTAGTTTGCTGGATGATATTGCTTCAAATAACTGCCTACCTCTGGGAGTTGTTAGACGAGAGCCCCAAAAGGTATGTTTTGCGTTATAGTCTCCTGCTGCTATAAATCTTGGGCCTAAAGTTGCAAAATAATCAAGAAATTGATTACGATTAATAGAATATCTTGGAGGACAATATATAGAGGATATTGTTATATTGTTATCGGGAATATTTATTGAAGTGGCCTGAATATGATCCGTTCTGTATTCTGGCATTGGAAAATGCTTTATATCTTTACGAACTAATATTGCTGTCCCTCCGCATGCCCTACCGTTAGGCTGCTTTGTGTCATAGGTATAGTAGCCATTTATTCTGAAACAGTTCTTTTGAGTAAAGTGAGTTTCAGATACCAGTAGCAGATCAATATCTTGCAACGTTAAAAATTGTTGGACTTCGTGTTTATGTTGGCTAAGGCCGTTAGCATTCCAGTAACATATTCTTAAGGAATTCATTTTTTACTTAGCAAAATCTGCATGAGCATGCTTTGATTTTGCATTAATTGCTGCAACATATTTTGCATATTTGACATAAAACTGTTCATGGTTTCAATTAGTTTCTCAATAGAGCTTTGAGAATTTATGTTGGGAATTACTGAACCCTCTTTTAAAGCGTGAGCATATGAAAATAATGGAGCATTATTTTCATTATTTTTATGAGTTTGGTTGGGAATTACTGAACCCTTATTGAAAGTATTTGGAAATTGAGCATTTCCTTCTACGTTTAATTTCATTTGTGTAGTAGAACCTTCTTTTACCGTATGAGCATACGACAATTGCCGATTCGTGTTCAGGTTACTTCTATGTTGTGCACTAGAAGTAGGTCCATTAGGGAGGCTTGGAAAATTAGAATCCTGATATTGAGCATATACAGGTCTTCTTGCCTTTGAAGTCCCTTTAATTTGAATATACACAGGGCAACCACGGTAGTTTGCAGTGTGATTCTGACCACAATTGCTACACTTTCTTGCACTGATGTCTGTTTTTGAATGGGGACATTCCAGACTTTTATGGATATCTCCACATCTAACACAAACTGATGGCAATTTGCAGAAGGACTTAGTGTGTCCATATTCCTAACAATTTAAGCACTGTGGGGGACCTTTGCGTTTAATTGGTTCTTCCACAACTATCTTGCGATTTAGAAGGTATCTTAAACCGTATATGGGATGTGTATCACTCTTTTTCTTCAATCGGGAAGAATTATAAGATATTTCAACTCTAAAAATTGGTTGAGGTACCTTATTTTTATTAATTATATTGTGAACGGACTTCACTTCATAGCCTTCAGATTCAAGAGCTTCTTTAATCTCATCAGCCGGTACAGAACTGTCAATACCTTTAATAACAACCAATAAGCCTTTTGCGCTCTTTAGTTGATATGTATAGTAGTTTCTTTTTTCACTATCAAAACAGTCAACTATAATTCTATAGTTTTTTTCTGTGAATGTCTGAATTTTAGTTTCAGAAACATTCCCTTTTCGTAGAGAAACTACGTAGAAATTTTCTTTGCCTACAAGTTGGGACAACTTTTTTACTAGAGCGTTAGTAGTAGGCTCGCGCAAGTAGAGTGGAGGAGGCTTATAATTTTTGGTACTCTTTGCAGATTCAACTTCACTTTCTTGGTTATCCAGTATCGAGAACCGATTTTGACTTACCTCATTTTTTTTCTGTTGTTTTGGATTTGGTTCAAGTTTTAATGTCCTAGGGCTGGACTTACGTTTAGTGATGGTAATATAACGGTCCATCCCTGTTGGAATTTTGTTATGTCCTGAGTTCACTAAATTATTATTATTCTTTGGTATGGCACCAGTATTTCTCATTGATTGCCGTGATGGAGAAATTATTTCACTATTATCTTTTGCCAGATCACTTTTGTTACCGCTAATGGTATTAACAGTGTTAATATTATAATAATTATTGTTTGAATTGTCATTCAATTGTGTACTACTTTTTTCATCAACCATTAAACTAGTTGTTTGTTTATATTTCTGATTTTTTTTTGTGCTATATTCTACACAATTTGGCGCACTAGTAATTGCAGTAGAGAGAGGAGATCTCTCATTTGTTGTTTTTGCGGTTAAATAATTCCTGTTCTTTTGTGTATCATATAAATTATTATTATTGTTTAAGGGGCTCAATACAATGTATGCGTTTTTACCATTTGTACTGAGTCTCCTCTCACTTAATAGAGAGTTAGAGCAACTCATTAACACACAAGCACAAATGTATATTTGTATATATTTTTTTGTGTTGTACTTTGTTTTGTATTCTTTCTTAAATTTTAATATGCAGATATTAAGTTAACAATGTAACAAAATATAAATATTTTATAATTAATTTATGTATAAATGCTTTAGATTTGTTAAGCGTCCATTCGCTTTTTTTTTACTTATCTTTTGTTTCAACTATATACACTATTATTTTCACAGCACTTCACTAAGAAATTATTATTTTTAGTAGAGCAAAGTAAAAACACGTCTATACACGAGAGAAAACTTTAATATATTTTAATAATTTAAGTTTAGGTTAAGATTTTAATACTTATTGTAAATTTCTGAAAAAGAAAGATTCAATAAAAACTAATATATATGTAAAAAAAAAAATATTTTTTCATTAAATGCTCAAAACTAATAAAACTTTTAAATATATTTTCTCAGTATTCAGTTGATCCAAAAAACGAAAACACAAATTAAAACCTAATGAATGAAATAATGATAACACGAATTAATTTCTCAAATTTATATTTGAAAAAAAAAAAAAAATCTTCACGATATTTTGAAATTTAGCCTAATTTTTAAATAGCATTTGATGTCAAATTTAGAAAATTTAAATAGCTTTCTTTCGACTTTTATTTTTTTTGGATTAAGAATTATTTAAGAAAAACATTTTAAATAAAATTTAAAAAGTATGACGTTTTTTTTTTATCAATCTGAATTTGAATTTACACTTGAAATTTAACTTGGAATTTTTTTGAAAATATTTCGATAAATACGTTAGTTATAATTTTTTTAATGTTTGGGTTTGTTGTTCTGAAATTCCGTTGTAACGTGTCAAGTGGGTCGTAAATCAAAAACTTACGTGAACCGCTGATTTATATTTTGAATTAAGATATAAAAAGAAAAATTCCTCTTTTTTTCAATACTTTTCAAAATCCCACTTTTTTCATAAAATTTTGTTCAGAATCCCGCGAGTGATCAAAAATCAATAACTTTTGAGAGGGTTAATTTTTTTGACCGCGATTTTTTAAGTTATTTTGCACAAAATTAGCAATCGCCAACAATACAATAATCATTACATATTTCCATATTTTATATTGTAAAATTACAACAAAAATTATCTAATATGCGTATTACGGCAAAATTCATTAAAGTATTTTGAATTTTAAAATGTATGCATCGGAGTATTGTAGCACTATGTCCATAACATGTATATGTAAAACTTCCACCAACGCTAATAATTCCAATGGAACGCGTACGGAGATCAAAGATGTAATTTTAGACTGACGTCCGGACGGACACAATTAAAATACAATATGGTTATTAAATGACATAAAAAGGATATACGTATTATCCACTATTAAGTTATTCATACGTCCATAAATGTCATAGTATTTTCATAATTTGTTCCTAAATTATTAGCAAAAATGCTCTGGAAAGTATAAGATCTTCATACAATTTTTACACTTTTATTGAAAATAAAGAAATATTTTATTTCAATCAAACTTCTCCCTATCATTATGTCTAAATGAGGTTTTTCGTCAGAATATTCACAGTTGCCTCAACTTAAGCACACAGCCTAACTGCAGATTTGGATATTTTTTGATTTTATGTCCTTTTTTATGGTTATGTTAATAAGTTTCCTTTCTTTTCCCTTAAAAAGTAAAATTATTATTTTGTTTTATAAAGTACAAAAAAAATGTTTTTTTTTTTTTTTTTTTTTATTTTTTATTAAAATCATTCCTACATCCAGTCTTGCAGCTAAATTATACATGAAACAAATCAAGATAACTTACACTATAAGCCCATGTAAGTAGAATTTTTGCTGGTTTTAGCAATATAGTTGAAAGTAAAGATAAAAATAAGGTAAAATAAAGGTTTTTTTTTAAAACAAAAAATTAATATTTTGAAATTATTAGAAATTGAAAATAGGATATGCACTAGACTAGACTTGAACATACCTTTCAAATAAAAGAGTAAACAATTAAATATGTCTAACGGTAATAATGCGTATCGAAATACTAAAAATTTTTCTAATAAAAATTATTTTTTTATTCTGACTAAATTTAGCCGATTTCCAAACCAAATATCTTCTCAAGTAAAAGAGATACAATAAAAACAATAACATATTTATAAATGGCATCATGTTTTACATTAAAATTAATATCAGTATTAGGAGATTTTGACTCTTGATATGAAATCTAGTTCGGTAAGAAAAAAGGACCACATGATATTGGGAAGGCCAGAAAATTGAAGGCATATTGAAAGGAACTCCAAACACATCTGGTAGAAAATCAGCTCAGTTTTCTCAGTGCTTCGACTATTTGGTGCGAAAATTTAAAGCAAAGGGGAAAGTTGATAACATATAAAGTTCAAAAAATTCCAAACTGGAATTCTGCAAAAAAATTACAAGCCAAAAATAGGACTCGGAATTTAAAACCAAATTTCATACAAAAATACTCAAGCTGTATAATTGACGAAGAAACGTAGGTGCTGGCAGAATCTTCGCAGCTTTTGTCTCAAAAATTTTTATTGCTAATGCTCGAAGCAATGTTGGAGATAAGTTTAAGACCCAAAAGCAGCAAAAATTTCTTACAAAATTCATGGTATGACAAGCTTTTTGCAGTTGCGGCAAAACAGGAAAGTCATTTGATACATTCGGATCTTTAAATACCAAAATATGCATAAAGGAATATTTGCAAAAAAGACTTCTTTTCTTAAGAAAGCACAACGTGTCCACATATTTTTGGACCCATTTGGTATCATGTCACTACGGTAAGAAAGCTCTGGAGTGGTACCAAATCAATAACATAATTTTAGAGAGGTCAATTTTCAAAATTGTCCATAGCTTAGATCAGTGCAGAGATATTGAGCTCTTGTGAAAAGTGAATTCAAGAGCACAAAAAAGGTGTCCCAAAATATCGAAGATTTTAACAGAAGATGTGCACACTGTTCAAAAAAAGTGACTGAAGCAACTATCAAATCTCCAAAGAAAGGGTTTTCAAAAATGGTCCACAATTTTATAATTAATAGTTAGAACCATATAAATTATATATTTCTGTGATCTGTGCTAAATTATCAAATGATTAAAAAAATAATGAAAACTCTAAGTTCAACCGTTTCCAAGTTATTGAATATTATGTATGTTAAGAATTTTTCGATCTCACTCCTTAGTGCGGCTGGGTGACGATTTTAATGAAAAAAGTAAATTTTTTAAACAAGTTATTCACGGACTGGGAATTAGGGTGTTTTTGTACAAAAAAGTTGGAGTTTTTTATTTCTTAACTTTATAACAAGTTTATCTGTATTGTGCCATAATTCCATTGGAATACATTCACTCGTTTAAATTTTATTTAGGTCCAAATATTAACATTATTTTTCAAAAATATACTTAAAATCTAAATTTAAAATTATTCAGGTCCTTGTCTGAAAAATTTTTCTACAGATTTACAAGGACTACTTACATTTAATTTTTTTTTTTTTTACATTAAAGTCATAAATTAATTTTTGGCGAATTCAAATTCAAAAAAAAAAAAAAAAAAAAGAATACAGCTTTGATCTACCCTGTACCCCCGTGGCCCACTAGGGACTTGTGTTCATTGAAATTAATTCGAAAACGCCTGAACTCTGGCCATGTGAAATTTTATTTAGATATCTTCAACGGTTTACAAGTTAGAAAATTACTAAAAAGAAACGTTTTGGGACCACTGGGTATCGTTTGATCAGTATTGCAAGATGAGGGGATTTGTCTCCAAATTGAGGATTCAAACATCCATTTGGGAACAGATTTTTGTGTGGAGATCTTTAAGTTAAGAAGCTAATATAATGACTCTTCACTACTTACACATTAGCTAAATAACTCATTATTTTAACATGGTGATGACATTAGAGGCAACTACTTACCCTATACATTACTTAGATGTCATTACAATAACTAATTAATTTCAAGCGGTTAAATAGCGTATTGATTTTAAAGCATTACTGAAGTCATGATTAGTAATAACAATAGGAACTAGTCACGTTTTAGGTTATAAATAAGTAATGAAATGTCATAGTTTTTTTTTTAATTGTTATAAAAAGATTATAAATTTTAATTAAAAAAACTTAACAATAACAAAGTGTGTAATTAAAATAAATGTAATAAAAATTAACTATTTTAGATTACAAATTAATTCATACGCAAATTTTCTCTTTCATTTATTTATCACTTCTTTAAATGTATGAATTGTCAACTGCATTATAAAAATCATTATAAAAAGAAATAATATTTTCAAAAATCTGATCATAAATAATTACTTATTTACACTCGGATTATAAATAATTAGTTACTAAACAACTTCTATGTAATACAGACGGTATGTTGTTGTCATTACAAAGTAACTACATCCGTAACTACATGTCATTACCAAGTTTTTACTGGGATGCTGTAATAGCTCTTAAGATATGCGATATTTTATATTTTCTATCCTTTTCATTTCCATCTCAATTAGTTATAATGAATGGTAAGGAAGTTATTTGCTCAAAATTGTAAGACTTTTGCGGAAATATTTTTTAAGTTATGCGATAATTAATATTTGTATTGTGTGGTACTATTCCCCTTGCTCCTATTAACTCTGTTAAAATTTCAAGAAAATCCAAAAGTCTATTTTGGACTTTTGGTTTGAAGAAATTCGATTTATAGCCAATTTTCAAACCAAAAAGTTGATTTGGACTTTTTCACTTTTTGCAAGAAAAATTCGATTGTGCGATTATTCGAAAGTCGATTTGATGAACCCTAATTTAAATGTGCGATATCTTTTGTACCACCCTAATATATATTTGTTTGTATATTTATCGTGAGTTTAAATAGGTAGTACCTTCTGTTCAATTACTGTCAATATTAACATTGTAATTGTCTAAACAAATAGAAAAACTTAAATAAAAATTAACTGTTATTTTTGTAAAAATTACTAAATTTTTGATTATTCCAGTAAGAAACATGAAATTTTGATTGTCCTTGTTTAGAAATACGAGGGCTATCTGATATACATTTGTATGCATATTTCCATACAGACAACGGGGTAATAAATACATATGTATCTTCTATACTGATCCGTAGAAAAAATTTTATAGGAAAGTTGTAGAGAAGGACTTAAGCTTACTGAAAAATAATCTTATAAATCGGATCATAATTAATCATATGACATATATATATAATTTTTTCGGAGCGTTTACGATAATTGTCATTTTTTTTTTTCACTGGATTATTGCATTTTTAATTTTAAACTATTTAAAAATATTTGGATAAACAAACAGATTAATGCGTATATTAGTCACCTGCAGTCTACGGTGACCGTCCACAACCAGTTACTTGACTTACTAATTAGGGTACCACTAGTAACTTTACTAACTAAGTGACTAGTCACTTTAACATGGGGATGTCCTAGGAGGAAGTCTATTGGCACCCTAGGACCAAAAAGTAGCTATACAATTCTTTTTACTTTCTTTTCATATTATTTTATATTAATCACTTTAATTAATTTTTATATTTTAACTTGTTTTGTTTATGGTGGCACCCTGAATCGAACTCACATCCATATGTTTTATACCCTTTGCAAAAGCGTGAGGTGGCTATTGCTTCCACTTTAGTCACCCTTTGGAAGTCGCTCTTTTTACTAGTTACATTGAGTCAGTTACCTGACAAACTTATTAACTAGTCACTTTACTAACTACGTGACGTGAGGAAGTCTATTGACACCCCAGAACACCCCGATGTAGTGACTAGTACAAACAAGTCAATTTATGAAAATCCTTTTAATGGTTACATAGAGTCAGTTACCTGACTAACTTTTCATTTGGTTACTTAACTAGCTACGTGACTAGTCACTTTAACATGGGGATGTCGTAGGAGGAAGTATATTGGCACCCAAGGACTAAAAGGTGGCGATATAGTGACTAGTACGAAAAAGTCAATTAATCGGAATCCTTTTACTGATTACATTATGTCAGTCACCTGACAACCGTTTTAACTGGTCACTTTACTAACTACGTGACTAGTCACTTTAACATGGGGTGTCTTAGGAGGAAGTCTATTGGCACCCTAGGACCAAAAAGTGGCGATATTGTGACTAGTACGAACAAGTCTTTCTAGTGGTTACATTGAGTCAGTCACCTGACAAACTTTTTAGTGGGTAGTTCAAAAAAGTCAATTTATGGAAATCTTTTTAGTGACAACATTGTGTCAGTCATTCATTATTTAAAATTCAAGCATTCCGGTAACATCGATTTATGATAAATTCAAAAACTAATCATTTTTATAAAGCTGTTAAAGAAAAAAACACAAATGTAGAATTTATCGATTTCTTTAATAAATTAAAAACTCTAATTAGCAAGAGTGTGTTTTGTATTACATAAAATAACAGGGAGGTTATCCATTTGTACTGGATGTATTCCACATGTTTAAATTAAAAACACATTTAATTAATGTAGTACGCTTAACATAAAAATATAAAAACATAATTAACTTTTTTTTTACAAAGTAAAATACTAAAGACTCTGTTAAGTACCAAAGAGTCAATAAATTGAAATTTGACACTAAACACGCCTAAAAAAGATGCATCGGAGCCAAATGTCCTATCATGTATTTATTGCCGTTAGTCAAGTAACTAAACCTGTACTGACAATGGATAAACCATTTATATTTTTGACATTTTCGTGACCTCTAAAAAAACAATTGCCACTTATATGCTTACCAAAGAGTCAGTAAAGTATCAATCGTCACCTCCACGCTTTCTAAAGAGTCAATAAAGTGTGCGATAGCCACCTCAACGCTCATCAAAGAGTCATTTTGCTTAACTATCGCTCACAAAATGTGCGAAGTTAGGGTAAAGAAAAAACGTACACATTTGAATGAGTTAGGTGGGTAGACACAAATGAACTTTACTGTCTAAAAGCGGGTAAATTGATGCCGAAAAAACTGCTGGGAAGTTCGTTTCGCTCTGGAGAAAAATTGTTCACAATACACACAAATACATTTTATATAAGGGGACAACTTATATGAATGTATGTATATTTTTTATATTACTATGGTTTTTATTTTGAAATTTGTGCAGTTTTATTGTACAGCACATAAACGAGCAGAATCATAATTGACGCCATTCCCTATTTTTAACAAAAGGATAACTTGTGTTTCGAAGATGAAATAATTTTTTTATATCGATTTTTACAATGAAATATGAGTTATTAGATGTTTGCATCCTCAATCTTTGAAGATTTAGCTTTAAAATGTATTTTTGCATTTTCATATAAAATTATATTTTTAGATGAAAATATGAGTGATCACAGATTATCTTCCTCTTTTGCTCTTTCTATGCTGGTTTAGCTATAAATCGATTTTTATATTCTTTATACAAAAATTGATTTTTAGAATGAAATATTAGTGGAAGCATGATCGTAGAAATGAAATTTTTTGGTAATAAATTTGTAACTTTTAATTTCTACCCTTTGCCATTTCAAATGATAAAGTCAATAATTGCTAACATTTTTGATAAGATATCTTAACAAACCAGAATATAGTATTAGATATCAAAGATTGAAGTTAGTATCTTTTATATAACCAAAACTACGTCATTAAAATCCCAAAAATGGAATTTGGCTCATAAAGTCCATATTTATCGCAGGTTTGGAAAAAAGCCACTGGTATACCCTTTGGAGGTTTTTAAACTACATTCGGTTTGCAGAATTCAGGTGAATCTGTGCATAGTCCTGTTGTTGGGTTGTTTGGGTTTTTTTTTAATCCTAAAATCATTTCCTTGAAAATAGCTTTAAGAAATATGTATGTTAAACTTTTAAATTATATGTTCTTAAATAAAATTTTATATTATTTAAATTCTAAAAAATAAAAAATAATAAAAACTAGATCGAATGCTATATTCGACTAAGACGAATCTTATATACTCTTCACCTATGACGAAATATATTAAAATCAAATATATTTTAAAGTTTTTAGTATTAGAGTAACTTCGGGTAAAATGGTATATCTATTTTTATTTTCGCTGTAAAACTGAGAAACTTTAATCGATTACAATATAATTTATTCCCTAATATCTTACACGTGTTAGACTTACATAAATTTATATTCAAAAGGATTTGAACGCTTAATTATAGAAATATTTAAGAAAATTTAAAAAAACCCACAAATAACGCTTTAAAAAAAATTGCGTGTAATATGGTACACCGTACACTGAACCAAATCTCGTAGGTAATATTGACGAAAAATTTTCGTAGAATTTTAACGAAAAAAAAAAATTTTAAATTAACAGATTTTTCTTCAAATCAATAGAATTTTTCTTTGAATCATCAAATTTTCTTCAAATCTACTAAAAATTTTTTGTCAAAAATACTTTTTTGTAAAATATATTGATTTTAATAAAATTTCGTTAAAAATTTACGAAAAATCTGTTAAATCTACGAAAATTTAGTTAAATTGGCAGTAACTCTTAAACAATTGGCAGTAAGAAAAACAACACATAATTTTTTTCAATTTAACATCCCAAAAGGAAGTTAATTTGAATAAATTGTCTTTTAATTTAACTAATATTTTTCGTAAATTTTAAAATTGACTAATATGTTTTAGTCAATTTGAATAAAATTCTTCAACTTTACTAAAAATTTGTAAATCGACTAAAAGCATACACATTTTAAGAAACTAAATAATTTATTTTATTCAAATTGAATAAAATTCTTCAATATATAGTTCTCCTTTTTAATTTATGTGCAACCATAGAACTAAAGCACTGTTAAGCGTATGGACATTTGGAAGATTTTTTCATACTTTTCACGGTAATGTTAAACATTTTAAGTTCTTAATATTTAAGGTATATTTACTTACCTATAAATCACTTTGATAGCAAATATAAACAAATTTAATTAATCAACTGCTATACCACGGCCATCATCAACTCAAGGAACCGTTTCGGATTATGGAGAACTGCACGACAAAATTTTCCTTGAAAAACTTAAAAACAAACCTACTACAAGTGACCACAAACGATTTTCAAATATTGTTTTTAGATGTATATATACTTTTCTGTTTATATTTTAATTTTCTTGACATTTTTTATAGGTTGCTACAGATCATCCAGAAATAAACGTTAAAAATATTGAGTTCTAAAACTGCATGGGCAGAAATTGAATTGATCTACAACCAGTGCAGTGCATCACTACAGTGATCGTTGAGTGCACATCTAATGTACTTATTAAATGGTAAAAAATAGTTTATGTTAAATAAAATTTTTAATAAATGTATATTTTTTATTTTCTCAGGCCGATATCGATTAAAGACTTGTACTAAAATTTGGATTGTTGCCATTCGAATAATTAAAGACCATATCAAGGATCGAGCAAACAAACGTTTGTAACAAAATATGAAACAAAAAGAGAATAACTGAATTTCTTATTTCTCAGATATATTTTTTTATATTTAAGACAGTAGTTTATTTGGTTTATTTTACCTTATTGAAAACGTATTAGACCCTTTATCATAAAATTATTTATAACTTAAACTTTTGCTATGTAAGTTTGTACTAAATTTAATTAAATAATTTTATATATATTTTTAATTACTTATTTCTATGAAGCATATTTTTTATACAATAAATATTAAACTTTTTAAAATTTCTTATTTGTTTTATTTCTGATGATAGCATCTTATACCTAATTTTCCTACAAGGGTTGAAACAGCATTTTAGAATTGACAAAAGTTTGTCAAATTTAATAAAATTCAAATGTTAAAATGAATAAACATTTTTCAATTTGAAGAAAAAAATTAGTTAATTTGAATAAATTTTTTATTCAATTCAACAAAATTTTGTAGAATTAAATAAAATAATTTAGTTAAATTGAATAAAAATTCTTCAATATGAATAAAAAATTTAGTTAATTTGAATAATATTTTCTTCAATTTGACTAAAAATTTGTCAAATTAGCTACCTTTTAATTAACTAATTGAATTAGTCATATTCAGAGTTTAAAATTACTACTAAAATATTCAAAAAATTGCATCATTTTTCATATTACTTGAAAGCAAATCAAAAAAATATTTCATCAACAAAAATTTTTATTATAAAATATACCACAATCAACGAGCGCCATATATGTTTTCACTTGTACATTTACATATTTTTATTTTCAAAATATATGTTGAACAAAAATTATACAAAACAAAAAATATGCAACATGACCAGTACGAACTGCGTAAAATATTTCAGCTTGTGCATTTTTTACTGCGAAGTAAATGTGTACGAATAAACGAAGACTTGCGAAGCTGACAAGTTGAATATATGTGTACGAAATATGTGAAAAAATATGTTGAAAAAATATGCAAAAAAATATGTTGAAAAAATATTCTTGTGCGTGGACATCATTAGTAATGTATAAACAGAAATAAAATGAATTAGAATTTAAAACAGAAATAAACAAAAACAAAGAGTTTGTTTTTTGGTATTTCTGTATTGGGTATTGTGACATTGAAATAGAATAACTAAATAAATATGAACAATAATTTATTTATTTATTTCATCTACAGATTTTATCTTACAGATTACTTAAATTAATTATATAACATAAATAAATTTAATTTACTTATCTTTATTTACATTAAAATTTAAAAGAGGAGAAATGCTATTACATAATTTTAAACATCTTGTAATTGGTTCATTTATAGCATAGTTGGTTCTATGAAAAATATCATCAAATATACGGTTTCTTCTCAGGTCTCTTGGTGGATTATATAAATTAACATAATCATTCAAATCAGAACAAGTTACTTGACCAGATAAAATATTATAAACAAACATGATACAACTGTAAGATCTACGGTCATATAATGTTTGTAAACCAAATAACTTTCTCCTAGCATCATAGGAGGGAACATTAGGCCATAATAAAAATTTAAAAATCATTTTTGTAAAAATTTTTTGAATGCGCTCTAATCGATCTGATTCTTTTTTATAAAATGGACACCAAATTATTGAGCAATATTCTAAAATGCTACGGACAAATGAAACATACAATGATTTAAGTGTAAATGGGTCACTAAATTCTCTTGAATTTCTCCTTATAAATCCAATCATTGAATAAGCTCTAGAACTGATGTAATCAATATGATGATTAAATGATAACTTTGCATCAAATATAACTCCCAAATCTTTAAATTCAACATCACGCTTAATAACTGTGTCATTTATGGTATAATTAAATATAATATGATCCAAACGACGAGTGAATAAAACTATACAACACTTTGTAACATTAATTTTAATATCATTATCAGAACAACATTGGGACAAACGATTTAAATCGGACTGCAATTTTTGACAGTCAATTATATTTGATATATTTATATGTTTGTTCTTTCCTACACATCTTCAAAAATTATCGCTATTTAACTTAAACCGCTTGCTCGCTGGTTTATACATGGAATTAGAGTAAATAATTAAAATAATAAAAACATAATTTAGTTACATATGTGTAAGTACATATGTATATATTATAATTTAAGTCGGAGTTATTAGTTAAAATAAATCAATTACTATATTGTGAAATTTGTTTTTGCGAGAAATTAATGGACAAATTTTTTCACAGAAAAAAGCCACTATATTAGTAAATAATTAATTCAATAATTTTTTCTTTTAATTTTCAACTCTATGTTATTAAAAAATTAAAAACAGAAATACTATGTTTTCAAAAAAAAAAAAAAAATAAAAATAAATAAATCATTAAATCAAGTCAAGATGATTGAATGAATTAAAAATTTTATTGAAAAAAGATCTTACTTAAATTGTTTGATTTTATTTTAATTTCAATCTATATCTTCTACATAAGTATAATTTCCATAGCAACTCTTAGACGACATAGAAAATTTTAATTTGGTTTGCTTACGGAGCCATATTTGAAAATTTTTGGCAGTGATCGGAGATAAGCGTATTTATGCGTCATTTTCAAAAATTTGTTTAATCTATCCAGAGATTTGTGAAGCTTCCAGACTTGGTGGAAAATTAAAATTAAGCTCTCTTCTTATTAAGCTATGCCTACTTCAAATCCTAGCTACGGTTGCCAGATTCGAATTGTGATCTAACTTTACATTCTAGAAAAATAAACTTGATTTATAAAACAAAAACTTGACGATCGAAATTCGCCAATAATATTTTACTTTATATATGAATTCTACGATTGCTCTTGAACATTTATTCACAACATTAAACAAATGCTGTAAGCGAATGTGTTTTAGAAGTTTGTAAACAAGCCTAGAGGAACCCGTGATCGATGTATAACATATAGTATTCAGTTTATTCTGTAGATTTTTTAAAATTAAAATGATTCGTATATCTCATATAGATATGATTTCAAGATTGTTTAAAATTCAACCATTATGCAGTGTAATTCTGTGCACATTTAACTTTCAGGGTATAATAAATCAGATGGCATTCTATTATCTAAAATATATTGCATATATTTATGTTTCGGAATTATCGCTATAAAAAATCTTCATAACTATAAATTGTTTTCAACTTGACAAATTTCATTTGAACTTATAACTTGAAAAGTTAAGTTTACAAATATCTTGACAATCAAGTTCATTTAAGTCCATCTAGTAACCCTAATCCTAAGGGAGCTGGGTTTTTAATTTTTTATCGGAGGGCGGAAATACGTTGTTAATAATTATACTTACTTAAAAACTCTTCGTCCTTCAAATTCTGGCAAAAGCAAATTTTAAAAGTGCTTACAAGGTGAGGAAATAAGTGGATCGTATCATTTTCGTAGCATTTTTCCATCTCCAGAGCATTTTGAATCTCCCAGAGAACGAAGAAAATTATTCGTGCTAGAAAACTAATAGATATTTTTTTAAGTTTACTAATAGAATAAAAAATAAAAATATTTATTCACATAAATATTTTTTTAAGAATTTCGGAGGCTTCCGAAAAATGACCCAAAGCAAAACCGTGAATAATATAGAAAAATATATATTTTCATTCTAAATGTGGCTGATTTTGTGCAGAATTAATAATGAAATAATTATCTGAAAGAATTTTATTATTAAATTACAGGTGACCAGAAAGCAAAAAGGCTTCACAAAAGTTATAAGTAACTATTTATAATTAGAATTTTTATATAAACAAATTATTTATAAATTCGTAGTCTAGGATATATGAAACAACAAAAAATCAGCAGTATTTACATTTTCGGGATCCTTGTAAGAAATGATGACGATAGGACCATGTCCGTCCGTCCGTCCCTCCGTCCGTCCGTGTGTCGGTTGAAATGGCGTTTATGAAGCCCACCGATAACTGACATATATAATATATATATCAAACGATCGGAAATGCTATTGGAATTCAAACCGATTTTGAGAATTTTGCTATTGGAATTCAGCAAAATCGGTTTATACAATTCGGAGATATGTTAAAAAAACCGGTTTTTAGAACCGGTTTTCCAGTTTCTGAAGCCTCTGTATATACTAGGGACTTCGTTTTTACAAAGAAGTCTCGGACATTTTTTTCTAAATTTTTGTTCTGAAAAAATGAAATAAATCGGTTCAATAATAACTGAGATATCGGACAAAACGCATTTTTTATTTTTTGAAGCCCTGGTTTAAGCTATAGATTTTTATTTTTATACAGATCGGTCACAAATATTTTTATAAAATTTTGTTTTTTTGAATCAGCAGGATCGGTTTATAAATGGCGGAGATATGCTTTAAAAACCGGTTTTTGGAACCGGTTTTTCAGTTTCTGAAGCCTCTGTATATAGCAGGGACTTCGAATTTTTAAAGGGGGCTCGGAAATTATTTTCTGAATTTTTTGTTCTGAAAAAATGAAATAAATCGGTTCAGTAATAACTGAGATATCGGGGAAAACGAATTTTTTATTTTTGAAGCCCTTGTTCAAGCTACAGATTTTTATTTTTATATAGATCAGTCATAAATGTTTTTATAAAATTTCGTTTTTTTTAATAAACCAATTTCGTTCATAATCAACAGAGTTATGGCCCAAAAACAAATCTGTTAAGAATATAAATACACACACAAACATGTATATTAAGCATTGTAATGACTATTAGTGACGTTTTTTGTTTTTTCTATAGACAAGTAGTTTAGTTAGAAACAGCAGTCATATAATGAATAACAGTGTTGTTGTTGTTCTTTGTATATGCAGTCTGTACAAAAATAAATAGATATGGAATTGTTGTTGTTTATTTTTTAAAACTAAAACATATCTGTTAAGAATATACATAAATACATAAACAAACATGTATATTAAGCATTGTAATGACTATTAGTGACGTGTTTGCCTATAAGACAAGTAGTTTAGTTAGCAACAGAAGTAATATAATGAATAACAGTGTTGTTGTTGTTCTTTGTATATGCAGTCAGTTTGTATATACACATAAAAAAATAAATAAATATGGAATTGTTGTTGTTTATTTTTTAAAAGCAAAGCCTGCTATGATTGTTTTTTTTTTTTTTTTTTTTTTTTTCATATTCAAATTTTCGTAGTTTGAAAAAAATTTAGATTTATATATGTGAAAATATGAAAGCATATGTTAAGGCGAAAATTTTATTATTTGTCGGTAATATGTTAATATGATGTCGATAAGATAGTAAGATGGTAATATGGTGAAGGGTATCAAAGATTCGGCACAGCCGGATCTTTTTTCAATTTCATTTTCCACTCATGTTATAAACCTTAAATCGATCACTTTGATTTTAATTGTATGTTGTTATCCTTTTCAACATAAACAATACATGCAAAAATACATTGGTTAATTTGTATAAAACAATTTTTTCTTACTTAACACTTTATTGAGCTCCTATTTAAATTTTTAAGATTATTATAATCATCGTTATTATATTTCTATGTCATAATACCCAATACAGAAATACCCAAAAACAAACTCTTTGTTTTTGTTTATTTCTGTTTTAAATTCTAATTCATTTTATTTCTGTTTATACATTACTAATGATGTCCACGCACAAGAATATTTTTCCAACATATTTTTTTGCATATTTTTTCAACATATTTTTTCACATATTTCGTACACATATATTCAACTTGTCAGCTTCGCAAGTCTTCGTTTATTCGTACACATTTACTTCGCAGTAAAAAATGCACAAGCTGAAATATTTTACGCAGTTCGTACTGGTCATGTTGCATATTTTTTGTTTTGTATAATTTTTGTTCAACATATATTTTGAAAATAAAAATATGTAAATGTACAAGTGAAAACATATATGGCGCTCGTTGATTGTGGTATATTTTTAGTATGTTTCACATCAAAAAATGTTAATTATGCATTTTTTCAAAATGGGCTGTCGTAGAAAAGAAAAAACTATTTACTAATTTTTAAACTCTGGTCATATTGACGATTTAACTAATTTACGAAAAATTAATAAAAATTTCTGTTGTTCGAATTGCAGACCATGTCATTATAACTGAATCAACACCATATTAATTATTGCAGTATTTGCAAGGCGTTACCTTAATGGGTGGATCTAAAATAATGTAGTTTAAAACACTTGTTTTTCCTAAAAAGAAAACAAGCGCGAATGTTATATTCGGCCCCGGCCATCAACTTTTTCAAATTTTACATTATATGGGAGGGGGCGGTAAAGTGGGCAGTAAAGTGGGCGGACCACGCCCATTTTTTGTTTCCGAGTTTACAGTGGTCCTTGAACTATTTGAACAAAATTTCGTTGATTTTCACCTTATATGAGAGGTGGGCGGTAAAGTGGGCGGACCACGCCCATTTTTGGTTTTCGAGTTTATATCGATCCCCGAACTATACATAAAAAATTTCATTGTCGTACATGCTTTTGTTGAAGAAATATCAGCAGAAAAGTATAAAACGGACACCCTATGTTTCTAGTTTATAGCTCATAACTTTTTTGTTTATTAACCGATTTTGCCCAACTAATTTACGAAAAATTAATAAAAATTTCTGTTGTTCGAATTGCAGACCATGTCATTATAACTGAATCAACACCATATTAATTATTGCAGTATTTGCAAGGCGTTACCTTAATGGGTGGATCTAAAATAATGTAGTTTAAAACACTTGTTTTTCCTAAAAAAAAAACAAGCGCGAATGTTATATTCGGCCCCGGCCATCAACTTTTTCAAATTTTACATTATATGGGAGGGGGCGGTAAAGTGGGCAGTAAAGTGGGCAGTAAAGTGGGCGGACCACGCCCATTTTTTGTTTCCGAGTTTACAGTGGTCCTTGAACTATTTGAACAAAATTTCGTTGATTTTCACCTTATATGAGAGGTGGGCGGTAAAGTGGGCGGACCACGCCCATTTTTGGTTTTCGAGTTTATATCGATCCCCGAACTATACATAAAAAATTTCATTGTCGTACATGCTTTTGTTGAAGAAATATCAGCAGAAAAGTATAAAACGGACACCCTATGTTTCTAGTTTATAGCTCATAACTTTTTTGTTTATTAACCGATTTTGCCCATTTTCAATTCCAAACAAACCTTATATAAGATAAATATTTGTGCCAAATTTCGTCCTCCTATGCTTTCCCGTTCGAGCCCTATCCTGCTTTCAACAGACGGACAGACGGACGGACATAGCTAGATCGACTCAGAATCAAACCAGGACCCAGAAAATATATACTTTGTGGGGTCTTAGATGATTCCTTCGACATGTTATACACGGAATGACAAAATCAATTAACCCCCTATCTTTTTGATGGTGGGTATAAAAATAAATTTTTATCTGATTAGAAAAAAAGTCGATCATACGACCACGTGGATTTTTGACAACTAACTCACTGCATAACTTGCAAAAACCAAATAGACTTTTGCTTTCTTAATTTTCTGAGAATACTAAGCAGTTTAGTTTGGAAAATTGTTCCTATGTTTATACTTTTAGAAAAAATTAATTATACCATGTTATCCCGAACTTACTCTAAAGAAACATTTTTAGTATTTATATAATGAATGTCAAATATAAATTAATCAAAAATACATACATATGTATATAGAATTCAATTACAAATAATATTTACCTATACTATATCAACGTAAACACTAAAACCTTTAAATAATTTAATATATTTAATAAATAATGAATTAAATAGTTTGAATTTTTACAAAAGTTTGCTCGTTGCAGAAGGAATATTTTACATTAAAACAATCGGTTTCATCACATACCTGAATATTAAATTAAAAAAAGAGTAAGGTGGAAAATTTATAAACCGATTTGATTGAAAAACCGAAATTCGGAATAACGAAGTCCATAAATTAAATAGTAGCTAAAAAAAAATTTCAGTGAAAGAACGAAGTCTCTAACTTACATAGGTCGTTCAAAAAGTTGAAAAAATCATTAGTTGTTTTTGTTTGCTTTTGTTTTTCAGTAACCATGAAAAAAATAACTAGAAGAGAAGCGCGCATTAAATAAATAAAAAATCTTGTCAATAACTCGGTTTTTAAACCGAATTGATAGACTCAAATAACCGAAAATCAAGAAAATTTGTGACCGATCTATATAAGAACCAAGTTTGTAGCTTATATAACATTGGGCATCGGACAAAAACGTGTTTTGACCGATATCTCGGTTACTAATGGACCGATTGAGTTCATTTTTTAAGAATAAAAATCCAGAAAAAAATATCCGATTTTGTTTTATAAAAACAAAATCGGATATTTTTTTCTATAGGGCTTTCAGAAAATCGAAAACAGTTTTTTTAATATTTCCATAATTTTTTAATCATTTTTTTTTTTTTTAAATTCCATAGAAAAGTTATATGAAAAATTTCTGTTATGTTTTCGGAACGTCATTCTGATATGTTTTTGGAACGTAATTTAAATCATTTTTAAGTCGAAAAAAACTCAAAAAAAAACTCCTCCATATCACCTCCATTTATTAACCGACCTTACATATGGCAGATATAGGTGGGCTTCGTAAACGCCATTTCAACCGACACACGGATGAACAGAATGATAAAATTATATATGGGCCATTATCAAAAATTTTTGATTTTAGCCCTTAAAAAAAAATATATAATTCTTTTGATGGCACATTAAAATCCTTTTGTATACATATAAAGTGATTCGAATGCATGTAGAATCAGTTCGCGTTAATCATTTCAATCCAAAACTTGTTAAGGATTTAAGTCAGTTTCAGCCAGGTAAACAATTTTTGATAGTGGCCCATATACCTTTTACACCTGTGGTGAAGGTTATAATTTTGGGGTGTCTAGTAATTATGTCTGTGCAGGCACTAGTGACAAATTAATATTTTCCCATTTGGTAGCAGCTGATGTAATGAATGAGATTAAGATGCTTTCACTTTTATTGTATCGCACTGCACAGTGGGGCTGAATCGAAATAAATCTGTATCTTCTGATCGGCTGATTGGATTTGCATGAAATTTGGTATAGGCGTAGCAGTGTACAATGTTAAGTATGGAAGGGGGACCGTACAGACCCCTCAGGGGCGGAGCTAAAGGGGCTCAAAGTTGGCTACCTCTGATATACAAATCGCTCTGATTTTGCCAAATTTTTGTTTCTCGTCCAAATATTTTTATACATTATTGTAGGCACTGACAAGACCTTGAGTTATTTGCGTTTGAATTTTTAAGTACCTCAATTTTGCATGTTCTTGGTCCAGGTTTTTCCATATATATCATAATATTTCCGACCGATTTTATTAGTTTTTTCTTTAGCTAATTAAAAAACAAAATTATCTATTGAATAAAAAAACGATAAACGATTTTGAAAATTGCAAAATATTTATCGTCATTTTTGCAATTTTTTAATTCAAAATCACTTATTTTTGGACTCGGTAAAGATATCGATATTCAATTTTTTCTTCAATAGATAATTTTGTTCTTTAATTAGCTAAAGAAAAAACAAATAAAATCGGTCGGAAATACTATGATATATATGGAAAAAACTGGACCAAGAACATGCAAAATTGAGGTACTTAAAAATTCAAACGCAAATAACTCAAAAACTATAAGAGATATATAGGGCATGCAAGAATGTTTTTTGTAGTTCTTATCAGTGTCTAATATTTGAAATTGGACGAGAAACAAAAATTTGGCAAGCGATTAAAAAATTTGTATATCAGAGGTACCCAACTTTGAGCCCCTTTAGCTCCGCCCTTGAGGGGTCTGTACGGTCCCCCTTTCAAACTTAACATTGTACACTCCTCTGCTACGCCTATACCATGCAAATCCAATCAGCCGATCAAAAGTTATAGATTTATTTCTAAAAAATTTCGATTCTGCCCCACTGTGCACTGCTTAGAAGAAAATCTGTCTCATTTTAATTTTGAATTATTAATAAAGATCTGTGTACACGTTTAAATAAATATTATTATTAATTATCAATCTGTGGCAATGTGCGTTGCTAGCCATTAATTATTGTCATTAACTGTGGTTTTTCGTTTTCCTTAAATATTTATGTCGTTATCAAAAAGGACAATATTTATTTTTGTCACTTAAAAACTTGTAAATACACGTATTCATCGCCTATAAGAATTATGTAAATTTCTAATACCTTTAACTCGTTTAATCTTTATTTAACCCATAAAAATCCATTAATAATAGAGGAAGTGCTTGACATTGCTAAATGAATGTGAACTTATAAAATGGCATTAATGTTAAAATGTCATTGAAGATTTAAGGGTAAAAAAAAGTGATTAATTAAAAAGAGGCAATATACACAGTTAAGGAAATATGAAAAGGTTTTTTTTGGTTAAATTAGTAACTGGAAATTTAACAAAATGTGTATGGAAAACAGTTTGGCGTATGACATTTAGAAATTGCATTATAATTGCATATTGCTCATACGTACTATAATTAAAATGACACATTTTCGTATAATTAAAATAGTAATCATACGCACCTTGTGTTGCTTTCGTGTGGTAAATTATATTTATTTATATAGGCATTTTTTGTTTGTTTTTATTTTATATTATTAGAATACAACAAATATTTATTATTATAATTTTCTTAAATTTTTTTTAATGGCTTATTTATGTTGATAGAAAATTGTTTTTATTAATATTTACTCATAAAAGATACAACACCACATCACCATAAAATTTTATTCCAAATTTTTTTTATTATTAACAACAAGTATTTACGACCGATAAAATACACTTGTTGCAGCAAGTGAGAAATATGTGTGTTTATGTATCAGACACTAAATTGAATATAAAAGAAATCTTCTTTAAACATACGAAAATAAAAACAATAATTTTTGACACAAAAAAAAAAAAAAAAAAAAAAATACAAAAAAAATTAAAAACAACCACCTGTCAGTGAAACGTGAAGATGTAAAAAAAAGAACAGCAAAAACTTAAACGGAAACAGAAAAAAAGCAAAACACAAAAAGAAATAATTCTCCAGAGTAGAAGAAATAGAGAGAGAAAAAAAAAAAAAAAACAGTAGATGACAGCAACAATAATGAATTGTATTAATATATAGAATACACAGTGGGGCAAAAGGTGAATTTTATTATAAAAAAATTAACAACACAAGTTGGAGAAAACACTTACAAAAAGTAATTTAATTAACTTCTGCAAAAAAAAAAAGCGAGAAAAGAAGGTATAGTCGGTCAAGACCGACCATATAATACCCTACACCATTATGTATGACCATAAAAATTCGGAAAGGTGACCTATATTAGATCAACACTTCTACTAAATGTAAAATAATATATACAAATACAGAATAATGCTTAGATACTAACATCTACACCTGATTTTATGCACTTTAGGGCGATTCTCGGAAATGGGTTTATATGGGAGCTATGGTAAAATATGGACCGATTCTAATAAAATTTGGCAATGTTGTTTCTACTTATATAAAACTTATTTGTGTCGAATATTAACTTGATACTAGCATTAGTGTAGGATTTATGCACGTTAAAGTGATTTTCGGAACAGGGGTTTGTTGGGAGCTATAGTTAATCGTGGACCGATCTTCATAAAATTTGGTACAAAGATTGACACTTATACAAAACTTCTTTGTACCAAATTTCATTAAAATGTTCTTATTTCTAAGACATTTTTTGGTGTTGAAACTTAATTCCGGGGGGACATTTGTATGGGGGGTAGGTGAAATAATGGACCGATCACAACCAATTTCAATAGGCTTCGTCACCTGCCAAATTTCATTCAATTATCTTCAAAACTGCGACCTGTACTTTGTGCACAAGGTTTATATGGACAGCCAGCCGTCCAGTCAGACGGACGGACGGACATCGTAAGATCGATTTAAAAAGTGATTCTGAGTCGATTGGTATACTTTAAGGTGGGTGTTTGATAACGTTTTCTATGCGTTACAAACATCAGCACAAACACATAATACCCCAACCACCTATGGTGGTGTAGGGTATAAAAAATATTAAAAATTAATTAAAGATCTGGAAATGTTTCCCATGTCTATTGTTCTCAATTTTCATTGCTAAATTTATTTAAACATTTTTTGTAAGGTTTGTTTTTTAAATAGGTCCACCGTTCCGTATTAAGTGGTTACGCCAATCATTTGTAAAACGTTATAACATGATGACATGGTTTAAAACAATACATACAAACATAAAATTCAATATACTATACTTTAACACACACACAAATATACTCGTACTTGTAAAGTGTTGAGAAAGTCAAGGTGAAAATATGTGTATGCTTGTGTATAGTATACATGTAAAAAACAACAGAATAACATAAACAAAACAACCGTTATGATGTGTGAGCCATTAAATGTTTATAAACAGAGAGTGTGGCAAAAACATTTGTATAGAAAATCCTGTGAGAGTACAAAAATTATGTATACGTATGTATAAGTGAGAAAGAGAATTAATTAACTTCCAGTGTAACATATTAATGAGAGAGAAATTTAACAAAAGAGACTAAATGCCGTTATATTCTATTTGTTTTCTTTGTGTTTTAATATATTTTCTATTAAATGTAGGTGGTTGTGGTGAAATTTTATATACTTTCCATGGTGAACATGGTTGAATTAACGAAACATTAAATCATACAGATTCCTCAAATACACAACACAACACAAGTGTTTTTAGTCGTTTCAGAGACGTTAAAACATGAAAACGTATTTTAGAATAGAAACATTTTAATGCTAATAAAAACGGAAGTGTGAACAAAAAAAAAAAAATATATATATAAAACAAAAGAAGAAAATTAAATAAAAAAGAATGATATAAAAAAAAATCGTAAAACAAAAGCAAAAAGTGAAATAAAGGAAAAAAAAAAATGTTTTAAATATTTTTGTTAACAAAAAAATTCTTCAAGTGCTAAAAAAAATTGTTTAAAATTTAAATAATTAAAAAAAAAAAACCTCATAATGGGTCTATCGGATAAATTTCGTAAAATTAAACGCAACAGTCCCTCCAAAGGCATTGAATTAGAAAGACGACGTTCCAGTCAAAATTTAGTTGTACCACCTGGCCAAGTCACCGAACAATCATTACAAGTATGGCGTGCTTTGCCACCACAAATAAGACATGATCCTAGTATGGTTTCATTTCAAATGGAAAATGAACGTTTGCATGGTGAGTTTAAGTGACAACATACAGTACCAGCAACAATTACGATAAAACAACATATACTCATGAAAATACAATAATAAAAAAAAAATAATAAAAAATAATAAAGAAAAAATACAGCAATTTAAGAAGATGATGTTTATAAAAAGAAATCCTCATAATAATGACAACAATAATACTAATGATGATAACGATGATTTTTAATGTTCTAGTTATTATATAGTGTTGCTTTATTTGCTCTTTAATATTGCTCTTGTTGTTGTTGTTTGCTACTTTTGCTGTATTAGCTATGTATGTAGAGGTCAAGTATTATAGTTGGATATATGACCAGACCATTAAACTAATGAATGTTATTTTTTTTGAGAAAATCAAAACAAACAACAATCAACACACAACACAAAAAAAAAAAACCTAAAATTTAAACTTGTGTATAAAGAGAAAAAATTTAATAACAAAATATATTTTTAAATACTTTTTGCTATATTTTTATTTATTTTATTTAATTTTTATTAATTTGGTTGTTTGCCAAAAATAAACCAAAATAAAAACAAAATATATATGGAAAATGGATACAATAAAAGAATTTCAAAAATGAAATATTTGTCTGCTTTTGCCTTCGTTTTGTCAAGCAAAATTTATTAAAGGAAAAAAAGAAAAATTAGTATGAGTGATTTTTTTGAATAAAAGTTACAACATTTTTTAAAGGTGATTTTTCTTTATTAAAGAACGTAAATGTATGTTACAAAATTTTATTGTTTGCGTGAGTTTAATAAATTAGTTAGTTATTATTATTTTTTTTTTTTGTTTTTTATTTTTCATTTATAACTACTATAAAATCCTTAAGAAATTATGAAATAGTTTTGTACAATTTCCGTTTGTTATGTTGTTTGTTCATTAATTTTTTATTTACATTTTAGCAAACATTTTTTTGTAACTTAATTGTAAATATTTACTAAATGCGTATTTTTTGGTAACGTCATGTGGGTTGGTGTTTTTGAATTTTAACGAATTTTTTGCAGATGTGTTTAGTTTTTTGTTCAATATTGTATTGGAACCAGGTGTCGCACAATGGTGACGATAGCAAAAATTTTGGTAATGAATTTGTATCTTATAAACTATTGGACGGATTGAATTGTTATGTATAGGAAAGTGGTAGAGAAGGACCTAAACTTTCAGAAAAATGTACTTACCCTGTAATAATACATGATAAGCTGCTGGGTGTAAAAATTTACCACCTCGAGTACAAATAAGTTTCAAATTTATATTTTTTAAATTTATATTTTATACATAAATACCCAGCAAAATCTTTGGTTGCCAGGTAATGAGTTAAGAAGCTAATATAATGGCTTTACACCACTTACACTTTAGCTGAATAACCCATTATTTTAACACGGTGATGACATTAGAGGCAACTACTTACCTCAACTCATTACTTTTATGTCAATACAAGAACCAATTACTTTTAAGTTGTTCAATAACCCAATGATTTTAATGTATTACTGAAGTCATTATAAGTTAAAACAAGAGGAATTTCTTGCGTTGTACGTTACTAATAAGTAATGAAATTTTAGGATATATAGTAAATGGCTGTTTTTTATTTTTTTATTTTATTTTAAACATGAAAAGATTTTATATATTTTAATATAAAAAAATTAACCATAAGGAAATGTTTAATACTTTTTTTTTAACTATTTTATATTTAAAATTAATTTATACGCAAATTTTCTTCTTTAAATACATTAATTACTAAACTGAATAAAGAATCAATAAAAAGTATTTTTCTAAAAATTTTATCATAAATATAATTACTTATATAGCGGGTTGTAAAAAAGTAGTCAATAAACTACATACAGTTAGGGACAAAACTATTTGTACACCCCATGCATTTCGTATATCTGCAATGATTTATAAAGAATAAAAAATTATTATATGTATTTTTAATTCAGGTCCATTTTTATTGAATTATTTGATAAAAAATAAATTAATATATAACACATTGTTAAAAAAGTACAATTTAAGTAAAAATCTTTGGGACAAAAGTATTTGTACATCAGTACTTTGTACAATTATTTGTACGTTGGACTCTTGTATGATGATTTTTTTTAAATACCGTTATATTTTCTTCGTTAATCGAGTTTTATTTTACAAAATAAGAAGTTGGTTTTAACGTTTTGAATAATAAGCACATCAAAAATGGGAAAGCGAAAAGAGTTGAGTTTGGATATTAAAAATTTAATTATTGATGAACATAAAAAAGGAAAATCTCTCCGGAATATAAGTAATTTAGTAAATTTGCAACATTCCAAAGTACAATACATTGTAAACAAGTATAAAAACAGCGGATATGTTGAAAATGTGCCAAGAACTGGACGGCCAAAAAAGGTTTCCAGACGGGAAGCGAACTTGGTGATAAAAGAAGTGGCAAGAAATCCAAGAGTAACTCGGGCAAAATTAGCGGAACAAATCGCAAATACTACCGGAACAATTGTTCATCCAAAAACAGTAGGGAGGATCTTACATTCTGCGGGATATGCAAGTAGAATTCCCCGCAAGAAACCGCTGATTAGTAAAAAAAAAACAGCATTTGCGTTTAGAGTTTGCCAAACGATACATTGATAAGGACGAAGAATTTTGGAATAGGGTTTTGTTTACTGATGAAACCAAAGTCAATCTTTTCGGAAATGATAGCAGGGGAAAAGTGTGGCGCAAAAAAAATACAGCGTTAGATGTTAACAATTTGACCCCAACAGTGAAACATGGTGGGGGAAGTGTTATGGTATGGGGGGCAATAGCAGCCAGTGGGGTAGGGCGAATGGTATTTATAGATGGTGTAATGGACCAGCATCAATATAAACGTATATTGGAAGACAATTTGAAGGATTCCGTAGATGGTTTGGGTCTTGGCCAAAGTTGGATTTTCCAACAGGACAATGACCCAAAACATACAGCGCGTTCAGTGAAGGAGTGGTTGCTTTACCATGCACCAAGACAATTAATTCTCCTCCCCAATCACCTGACTTAAACCCCATCGAGCACTGTTGGGATATTTTGAAACGTAAAGTCGCTACAAAGCACGTCCGAAGCAGGGATGAACTTAAAATTGCTTTGGAGGAAGCCTGGAAGGAAATATCTCCAGATGAAACGAGAAATTTGGTCCGATCGATGCCCAGAAGATTACAGGCCGTGATAGATGCAAAAGGAGGACCCACAAAATATTAAATTTTTCCAATATAAGTATTATAAGTAGGTGTAGATTATATGTACAAATACTTTTGTCCCAATGAATTTTCATTATTTTGTATTTTTTTAAATAATGTGTTGGATATTAATTTTGTTTTTATAACTTAATTAAATAAAAATATATTAAAAATAATACTGCATACGACAATTTTAAATTCTTTATAAACTATTGAAGGTATACGAAATATATGAGGTGTACAAATAGTTTTGTCCCTAAGTGTATATGTAATATAGATGCCATGTTGTAGTAATTGAAAAGTAACTACATCCGTAACTATATGCCATTACCAAGTTTTTGCTGGGTAATTAAAAGAAAATTTAAAGTTTTGCTTAAAAAATTTAAATTTTAGTCTACAATTTTTTATTTTTTTTTTTGTTTTAAATTTAGATAGATTTGAAAATTTATAAAAAATTAAAAATAGCTATACACAGAAAAAAGTCACCAAAAACTGTAAAAAATACAAAACAGAAAAAAAATCCCAATTAATAAATTAATTAAATCAATCATGTAGTTGATTGGATGAATTAAAAACGTATATATGATATAAAAGTATTGTTAAATTTTATTTTTATTTCATTTTTGCTTGAATAAATTTATTAAATTTCGATGCAAAATGAAACAACTATGTTAATTGAATAAAAGACCTTAATAATTTTTTCTGTGTAGAAATGATTTTTGAAACACGTAAAATAAATAAAAAAATTATAATTTTAAAATATTTTTTGTGCCCTTAAAAAATAAGATTCTACAAATTTTACTGTTTTCATAGAATATGCTGTCCTGTTTATATTTTTGTGAGCGCGGAAACCAAACATAACGGATGACTTTTTTCTCCATACCCCAGTGTCACATTTCGAAAATTTAGAAGGATAAAAATCCAGCTTTTAGACTATTATACTAAAATTTTATATTTTGTTATTAGACAAGACCGTAAACATTTCCACCAAAAATGGGCGGGTAAAATCAGTGCCACTCCTATACTGAAAAAAACAAAATTATTTGTATGAATTCGGACATATTTTAATAAATTTTATTAAAATAAAGAATACCTTAAACTTAGATGTGGCAGGGTCAAATTACACCAATCTTAGTGTAATATTTGCATAAAAATGTTTAGCCAATACTATTAAATTTTGAAATAATTCTTAAAATATTACTAATATGAGGTACCGCACTTTTCTTCTAATATTTTAAAAGATCGCAAAAAGTCGCAGTTAATATTCTCAAATATAATTTTATGGATGTTCTTTTATATACAAATCTTGTTTTTAGATTGTAACTTGTTGGAACTTTTTAGTTCTGGTCAATTAAAAATAAAATTTCTAAAAAAATGATTTTTGTAAATAAAAGAAAATAGTTTCAAAAAGTATAAACAGATGAGAGTTCATTTTAAAAGGTTTTAACTAAATAATATACAATAAACGAGAGAGAAACTATAGTCGGTCAAGACCGACCATATGATACCCTACACCATTGTGTATGAGCTAAAAATTAGATCTGTGGCCAATTGTAGATCAACACTTTTACTAAATGTGAAATAAATTATACAAATGCAGAACAATGCATTGATACTAACATCTATATAATTTTATGACCTTTAGGGCGAATCTCGGAAGTGCTTTTATATGGGAGCTATGGTAAATTATGGACTGATTCTCATAAATTTTGTCAATGTTGTTTCAACTTATATAAAACTTATTTGTGTAGAATATTAACTTGATACTATCATTCGTATGGGATTTATGCACGTTAAAGTGATGTTCGGAAGAGGGGATTTATATGGGAGCTATGGTCAATTATGGACCGATCTTGATAAAATTCGGCACAAAGATTGACACTTATACAAAACTTCTTTGTACAGAGTTTTATTGAAATATTGCTACTTTTAAGGCATTTATGATCGTTAAACCCCTATTTCTGGGGGACATTTGTATGGGGGCTAGGTGAAATAATGGACCGATCATAACCAATTTTAATAGGCTTGTGTCAAAATAATTATTTGTGCCAAATTTCATCAAGATATCTTTAAAATTGCGACCTGTACAAGCACCTATGGTGGTGTAAGGTATAAAAAGAACGTATAACATCGTCCAACTATATAATTCTCCATACAAAATATACGTGGTCCAGATAGACCGTATTTGTTACGAATGTGACATGTACACCAATTTATCCTTATAACTGTCCTTCTATTAGCTTTATGATTCTGTTTTTTTTCACAGATCGTTAGAAAAGAAAATTAATATATTAAAATGCCACAATGATTTTAAAATGTAATTTTGATACTTTTGCTTTAGCTTCACTGAAATAACGTTGCGAGTGTGCCCTACGATAAAGGCGCCTCATGGAGCCATTCACGTTTTTTCTCTCCAAGTTTGGTTACCTAGTACAGCATTTCTGTTGAGGGTACAATAAAGAAATATGTCAAATGATACATAATTACAAAAGCTATTAGACTCCATTTTGAATTTTGTAATACACGAAGCGGCATAAAATTCCTAGTAAAAAAACTGCAAAATTTTAAAATGTTTAAAACTTTGGTTTCACGACTTTTCTACAACATAATTTGACACTGGTTGATGGTACGCTAATTAAATCCATGTTGGTATTTTTTACAAGTATTTGTAGCCTGCATTAAGGAGTGCGTTCGAAAAAATCTTAACATATATAATATTCAATAACTTGAAAATGGTTGATCTTAGAGTTTTCATTATTTCTTTATTTAATTGATAATTTATTACAGATTACAGAAAAATATAACTTTTATTGTTCTAACCTCTACTTATGAACTTGTGGACTATTTTTGGTAATCCTTCCGTTAGAGTTTTAATAGTTGCTTCAGTCACTTTTTTTGGAACAATGTGCACATCTTCTTTTAAAATCTTTGGTATTTTGGGACACCTTTTTTGTGCTCTTCAATTCACTATTCACAAGAGCTCAATATCTCTCCACTGGTCTAAGCTATGGATAATTTGGAAAATTTACCTTTCTTGATACAAAAACTATGTTATTGTTTTGGTACCACTCCAGAGCTTTCTTACCGTAGTGACATGATACCAAATGAATCCAAAAATATGTAGACACATTGTGCTCTCTTATGAAAGGAAGCAATCTTTTTTGCAAATATTCCTTTATGCATATTTTGGTATTTATAGATCCGAATGTATCAAATGACTTTCCTGTTTTGCCGCAACTGCAAAAACCTTGTTATACCAGGAATTTTATAAGCAATTTTTTCTACTTTTGGATTCTAAACTTATCTTTAACATTGCCTCGAGCATTAAAAATAAACATTTTTTACACATAAGCTGCAAAAATTCTGCAAACACATAAGTTTTTTCGTCAATTATACAACTTGAGTACTCGTATTTTTGTATGAAATTTGGTTTTAATTTCCGTGTCCTATTCTTGGCTTCTAAATTTTTTGCAGCATTCTGTTTGGAACTTTTTGGACTTTATGTGTTATCAACTCTGCATTAGCTTTAAATTTTCGCACCAAATAGTCGAAGCATTGAGAAAACTGAGCTTATTTTCTGTCAGATGTGTTTGGAGTTCCTTTCAATATAGTTTCAATTTTCTGGCCTTCCCAATATCATGTAGACCTTTTTTTCCGAACCAGGTTTCCTATCAATGGTCAAATTCTTCTGATACTGTTTAATAACATTAGAAACAGTTTGACAGCATAAATTTTATTCTGTGGTCAATTATTTGTATTTTTTTTTTGAAATTTTTTAATAATTTATAGCATGTAAATCTTTCTCGTCACTCATTCTGATGAAAATCATGACAAATCAACATGGTTGTTATTAAAAATAATAACTGAAGTATTTTTCCATGATAACTAGATAAAAAAAAAAAAATCAATATTGATTCCAAAAAAAGAAAACGTGTGTTAAGATTTTTTCGATCGCACTCTTTAGAAGAATTGAACACTTATGCTGAAATCTGTGATTACAGCAATCAAAAGAAAGAAAAAATCTTGTTAGTTTTAAACACTTTTTTGGATCTTTTAACTTTGAGTGCTTACCGGCACCACCCCATCAAAAAGATGGGGGGTATATTGATTTTATCATTCCATGTGTAACATGTCGACAGAATCATTTAAGACCCCATAAAGTATACATTTTCTGGGTCCTGGTTAGAATCTGAGTCGATCTAGCTATGTCCATCCGCCTGTCGAAAGCAGGATAGGGCTCGAACGGGACAACGTAGGGGAATGAAATTTGGGTCAAATAGTTATTTTATATAATGTTTGTTCGGTATAATGGGCAAAATCGGTTAATAAACAAAAAAGTTATGGGCTAAAAACTAGAAACACAGGGTGTCCGTTGTAGCTTCATTTCGCCCACTTTATCGTCCAATTGCCATATGAGGTGAAACGTTAACGAAACAAAAAATAAGCAGGGTCCACCCACTTTAAGAAAAATTAAAATTTTGTTTATTAAAGTATAGAAATAAAATAAATTTAAGTCAATTTCTAACCATTTTCAGCTCATTATATATATTTAAAAAGAAGCAGTACTAATAATATCAATTATTATAGTTATTAATATTATCAATTTGATAACTGGAATAAAATCAATTAAAAATTATTTAATATAAGCAATTTCGTAATTGAAATCCATTTTTACTTTTTTCTGTGAAACCCTCTCGCACATTTCAATTCGATTCATTTAGTTATTTAGAAAATACAGATTTATTACTAGTTTTGTTGGGGTCGTTCCCATCGAACCTTTTTAATAGATAATTGTTTTATGATTTTTTATTTTTTAATAAAATTATTTAAATTTTGTAAGAATTGTTTTACTTCTTTTTTTTCCAAAATTATTGAGCAAATTTAAAAAAAAAAATACTGCAGTTATAACTTAGAGGTAATTTGAATAGGAACTTTTTAGTTCGATTACTTAAAATCAGATAATTCATTCTCAAAATATGTTGCTATAAGAGATGCATTACATCACTTACTTATTAGTGATGTAATATATAATATATAATTTTCTATTAATGGTTGTTCTCCAGAACAAGAGTCAATTCAAAAAAGTGATAAATGCACTCAGAATTCTACCATAATGTGTATCTAAATTGATTGAATAAACCCGTGCCGCAAAATCAGTGTTTTCTCGTGTTCTCTTTCAAAAATTTGCAAAATCGTTTTAATCAATTTACTCATATTTAAACAAAATTAAAATTTTTTTCATTTATTTATATTTTTGTATTTGTTTTAGTTTGTTATTTCAGTTAAACTAATTAATTTTCTTAAAATGATATAAAAGAAAACAAACAAACATTTATTCATAAAAGATTAATTGATCGTTTTGATCACCTAACAAATTAATGGCAATTTTTTTCTTTCACCAGCTGAAAAAATATACAAACATTAAAATAATTTATTAATGGCTTATGCATAAATATTTTACTACTTAGAAAAAATTTAATTGATGTATGTATTTTAGTTTTACGTAGGTAATTTGAAAAATTCATTCGAAAATACGACTTCATAATTAAAATGGAAATTACTATAAATATTAAAAGCAAATAAATTTATATTTTTGGTAAAACGAAAAAAAACCTTGAGTCTGTTAAAGAATAATTTACAGACAATTAATAGAGAAAAACTTTTTATAATATATTTTTTTTTGCTTAAATCTTAAAACAGCATTATAAATATTTTTATATTTCTTGTCTATATTTCGTGAAAATTGAAATCAAATGCGTATAATTTTAATTTTCTTTATGAGTGCTTGATTTCTTCCCTATAAGTGAGCAGCAGCAAACTTCTGCTTACTTCCATGTATAGGATAGGCTCCATTGAGAAAGACCTATACAGCCAAACTAAAAGAAAGTAGACTTTAAAGCAGACGAACGAGTACAGTACAGTGTGCAAATCGAAAAACTTTTGGTCCGATCGGAAAATAATGTAATAAAAAGTTGAAAAGAAGTTTGCTGAAATGCGGAATAATGTACGGGTTGTATAAATTGTACAAATAAAGAATTTTTAGAATTTTATAAGATACAGAAAAAGCATTAGATACCCTGTATTTAAAATGAACATTAAACATGTTCATTTAGACTAGAGCTTTGACTTATCTCATAGTATCTATACTATACCCCCTTCAATTACAAGAACATATAAAATTTATAATTTTTTTTGTTTAAATGGATAAGATACCAAAAATGCTAATGAATTGCGTGAAAATAGCACGTATTGACTTTTTGAAGTCCATAAACTCTGCTTTGGTACCGCAAAACAAAGCAATTTAAGATTGTATTCTAGTTTATCCTTTTGATATAAAGTGCTTAAACTAGAACCGGTGCCTACAACCGAAGAACCAGCCATGTGACTAGTTTTGTAACATGTTATCTTCCCTTGAACAATTTTCTAAAAGTAAAATAAATTAATAACCACATAACCATACATTAGGGTGCCCCCTTTGTATGGGGAAAAAAGGCCTTTGTGTGTGTTAAGACTCTATTCAATAGGTTTCGTTTTTGTATAAAGAAAATCATATGTTTTAAATTTCATTAATTTCAAAATTTAATTATGTTCAAAATTCCGACCTGTACTTTGCGAACAAGCTTTAGAAGAACAGCCAGCCGATCAACGGACGGACATCAACTCAGAAAGTGATTCTGAGTCTAACGATATACTTTAAGATTTTGTCTCTGCGTTACAATTTCTGCACAAACACATAATACGCAAACTAACTATGGTGATGTAAGTATACAAATCGTAAAATCCGAAAAAATTACCCTTTTTCATTTTGATCCATCTTACGGAAAGATAATATCAGGACGAAAAACACCTCTACTTCTTATTTTGGGACCACCTTAATCTATATATATATAACGTCACTGAGTGATTGACTGACTTACTTGGTAATTCATCATCGCACAGCCCAAACGGTTAAAGCTAGAAAAATGAAATATGGACTGTAGATCGGTGTCCCATGGAAAAGATTCACTGGGATTTTTGGAAATTAGAAAGTTTAGGGGGCAAGAAAGGGTAAAATCGATAATATTATATCTCCTAAACTAATAGAGATACAAACAAAGTTAAATAGTTATCGTTATTCATTTAAAAAATAATCGGATAGGTGTCTGGTACTTTTTTGAAATTCGGCTCTTTTAGGGAAAAAAAAACGGTTGAAAACTGTAATTTGGCACTTTCTTTGCGACCTATCTATCTTTTAATCCATCGAAATAAAATGTGCATCAAATTAGTATCTTATCAAAAATTGGCGAATACAAGTTTGATACTTTTTTGAAATTCGAACTTTTAAGGGGTAAAAATTGTAGCTGTTTTTTTTTTTTTACTTTTTCTCAAAATTGTTTTTTCTTTTTGTTGACACATCCATATAAAAATAATTATTAACATCTAATGTTAACATCTAATGTTAATAAGTATATTCATGCTTTTAGGACCAAAATGTGCAGAACAAGTCGATTCCAAAATTCATAAAATTTTCTTAAGCCTTTCTTTTTTCACGAATTAACAACATCAAGACGGTTGAAAATAAGATTTCCCATTTTAGTATGTAAAAACTTGATAGCTGTATGAGATGGTGCACCATCCCACAGGAACAAATGCTAATATTTTCAAACTCATAACACAAGGACTCGGCAACTATAGACGGAAATGGTGTTACCAGTGATATTTTCGAAAAACATGAGCCATTAATGTTACTACACTCTCACGTCAGTGACAAAACATGACTTTTAGTTTTTCCCAAAGTAAAAATATTTTTTTTGTTTGTTATTGTTCCACTAACTATTACTATTACTTACAAACTACTTTCATATACTAAAACATATGTACTTAGAATTATTTCACGATGTATAAATAAAAGCAACATGTGGTGCCTTCGCATTGTCGTTGATTTTGTTGTTACAAAAATAAATGTGTTAACTTAATGAATTTCTTATCACAATTTGTATTACAGGTAAATATTATTGTACAATGTACATATGGTTATATTTTGGAAAATCTTGAAAATTCATACCCCTAAAAATATAACCTTAGCCAATGGTAATGCTAAGTACTACTATCCAATACAATTATTTATACGAATAATGAAAAAATGTGAGTAATTTTCATTTATGTATATTATTCTAATGTCAGATTTTCATTGTTTTATTATTAAATAAAAATTGTACAAGAAGATATTTTCTACAAAATGCATTTAATATTGGAAAGTGTGCTGTTACCAATATTTCAAAGTGATTTTTTTATTTATGTGATTGAAATTTGTTTTATTATGCCAACGAGATTTCATAAACTTTTAGATACTCGTATTAATCAATATGATAGTTTTCAAATTATGCTTTTTAAATATAAATAAATATTATATACCATATACCTACTATAAATAGTATCGAATTTCTTTTTTTCTTTTCTTTTTAACCCTCTAACCTACTAATTGCAAAAAATATAAAAAAGAAACAGCTTCAACATTTTTTTTAGCAAGTTACGCACGCGAGATGAATTTCTTAAAAACTCTCACGTACAGAAATCACTAGAAATCAAAACAAATCGTTTTCAAATTATGTTTACAAGTCAATAAACAAGAAGATACAATATGAATAATTTTGAATATATTAAATCTAAAATACTATTAAACTATTAATTTTATGTTAACAAAAAATTAGTTTCACATAATTTTTAATTTGTTAATTTATATTTAAAATTCTTTAAATAACTTGCTTTATCATTTGTTTTGCTTTTAATTTTTGCAGTTAAATTATAATAAAAGATTCTGCTTAATGTAGATGTATCTTTTAGTTAATTAAACAAAACTAATATAATCCAGGCAAAATTAAATACATATCTATAATTAACATTAACATTTTACGTGATTTTAAACAAATAGAATATTTATGGAAAAACCAGAAACTTATTTAAATTACACATATATACATACATATAACAGTGCCTTGAATTGTATGGGGACAAAAAAAAAAAAAAAAGTTGCAAATGTACCCCCCTAAAATTAAAGTTTGATATGTTTTAAGCTAATTCCCAAAATATTTCGGTTCAATTATTTAATTTACGTGAGCTGGACCATTTTTAAAATACCTCCAAAAATATGGTTTTCGATCGACAGTATACATAGTTTTTAACTTTTTGTCAAAAAAAAATTACAACATATGATAGAAAAACGATGTCTACTACATATTGAACAAAAAATAATATAAAATTTATTTTTATTCTCGCGAAATTAAAATTTTAGTAAAATTTTCAATGATTTTATTTTAAATAGTATTTTATTAAAGTTTGAATATTTTGGACATTTTTCATCGTAAATTATATATTAACGCATCATTGGAAAGATCTCATTAAATACTATTGATATGTGCATTCGTTTAGCCCTTTAGATGCATAAATAATATTTTGGGATTTCCGGTCCATAATTGATTAAGTTAATTTTTATACTAAATAAATGGTTAGTTAAGGACATATATGTCCTCAAAAGCATAAATTTATCAAAAAAGCTGCGAATTGGTGTAAAATGGCGGTTACATTTAAAAAACTCCTTTTTATTCGATTATTGTCGCGGTTTTAAATGAACTTATTATGTTTTACGTAAATTTATAAATATTCAAGTGTAATAAGTATTTGCATACGACTTATTTGCAAAAAATTGCAAATTTAACCTTCTGGAAACTATTTGCATAAATTGACCCCCTAGCTCTTAATGGGTTAATTACGTGTTATCTTCGATAGTAACAGAATAGACCATTCCTATGGTACATTAAAACCTAGTATATTTTGAAAAATGTTCTTGGGCTTATAACTTTTGATGCGGTGAAAAATTAATAATTCTGTTAACTGGTTTGTATTTGTTATTATGCTCACTTGACATGTGCTAAGTTTCATGGTAATAGCAAAAATGGTTTTTCTTAAAATGGAAGTTTAACAAAAAACTCCAAAACACAAAATTCAATTTTTTCATGAAATCTTGCATTGGTCATATAAAATAATTGAAAGGAAGGCTGTTGTGCAGCAAAATACAGTTTTTTGGGTCATAGTTTCCGCTTCTTCTCATTACAACAACAATTGTAAGAGTTTGTACCGAAAAAGGCTAATCCATCAAATTGTCCGAAACTCCGTGCAATTGAAAGATATTGGAGTAAAAAATAATTTAAAGGACATCAAAAGCTCACAATAAAATGAAACGGAGTTTAAAATAAGTGGACTTATTCGAGCAAAAAAAGTGACCGAAACACAATAAAACCTTAAATTGGAAGAATTCCGGAAAAGATCAAATATTTCCTTAAAAACCAACAGGAACTAATTTATGCCTTTATGTTTAGAACTTGAACATAACAGTCATTAATAAAAATATCACTTTAAAAAAATTCACCCACTGCTTTAGTTTCTATAAGGAGATTTGCATGCACGGATTTTTTAATGCGCAGTCCTTATTTATGCAAAATTGAGTATCTTTTAGTGGAATTAATGCGCAGAACTTTCTCGATCTGTCTATATGTCATATGTTGAGTTGTATTATCAGTTCACTCACAGCATCAACTTTTTTTTTTTTTTTTTTTTTTTTTAGCAAATCAACCGTTTTTAGAAGACCTTCACAAAATTCATTTTAGAACCAACAGTGGCAATGATTGGATTCCATATGCCAGCGATATAAGGTTGATTCCTATGAGGGTTCATTTATAAAGACTGATTAGAATTTAAAAATATATAGTTCTTCAATTAATCCACATGGACAATTCTAGAAAATCTTCTCATTAAAATATTTTATTATAAAATTAACTTTTTGACGAAGACGATTTTTTAAATAACTTTAGGAAACAGAAATAGCCCTCGTATAAAAAAAAATTGTCTGAGGACGTAAGATCTTAAAAGCATCATATTTTATGACTTCGGTGTCAGATTTAACGTAGGTTACGTAGTTTTGCCGTTTCTCAAAACATACACAGAAAAAGTCACCAATTAACAAATATATATGAAAATAATTCATTCAATTATAAACTTGTTTAAATTTGCACCTCTCACCAAAATGATTATATCAATTACTAAAAACTATAAAAAATACAAAACGGAAAAAAAATTCCCAATTAATAAATTAATTAAATCAATCAAGTAGATGATTGAATGAATTAAAAATGTGTATAAGAAAAAAATCATACCAAAATTTATTTTTTATTTTATTTTTTCATGAACATATTTATTAAATTTTGATGCAAAATTAAACAACTGAGTTAATTGTAAAAAAGACGGTAACAATTTTTTCTGTGTAAATAGTACCCCTCGTATGTTGCAATTATAAACTTAGATATTTTTTTTTTTCAATAAATTGCTTCTTTTAGGCAAAATTTAAAAAGATAATAAAAACCGAGTATTCGAACCAAAAAATAAAACGGTTTATTCGATATTCGAAAAGCTACCATTTTAAAAGAACCGATCGAAATTTTTCCAAAAAAAAAAAAAAAAAAAACGGTTAAAACCGGTTCGATCTCCCTACTAAGTAGAAAGGGTATAATCGTTACATATTAACTGACAAAATTCTTCACATACAGAAATACTTTTAATCCAGAAACTTTAAGAGCTCAAAATTATTTAGTATTATTTTAAATGTCAGTATAATAGACAGTTTTGTACTTATTTTTTTATAATATTTAATTCCAGATTTTTTAATTAGTATTGTACATACATAAGAGAGTCGATTTATTTAAAAGCGGTTGCAGTAGAATTAACAAAATATGTATATAAAATCAGTCCATAAATATTTGCAAAAGCTACAAGCCCTGCACAGTGGGATCAGTCGCAAAAAAAATTGCAATAAATTTAGATTTCCTAAATTACTTTCAGAAAAATGTCTTGTTATAATACGAGATGTAATGCAGGGTGTCAAAGTTGACTACCTCGAGAATGGTAATTTTTACAAACTTATGCCGATTTCAATGATTTTTAATTAAAAAAAATTATTTGGTGAGATAAAGAAAAGGGAAATAATATGCCTGCACACCTGGTATGTATTACAGTTAAACAGATATTTACGCTTGAATTTTGCCTTGACTGTTTTGTTTTATTTCTGTTACATTTTTCAAGAAAAAAAGTAATAAATTCTTTGATTCAAAACAAAAACGCCATATTTTTTAATGTCCGGATGTTAAGATTTGTTCCGAAATTCAAAAATGTGTCAGTTTAGCTATTTAAAAACGTATTAAATGAATAACGGGACAGGATATTTTCTGTAATTATTTTTAAACTATAAACATATTTTAAACTATTTAGTATTAAAATAATAAACAGAAACAGGAAAAAGTATAGTCTGGGTGCTTTTGGATTAAAATACCGACATTTCACGTCTTAGATTAAGGTGTAATTAATCTATTATATCAACCCCGCACAGAAAAAAGTAAAAATGGACTTCGTAGGTGTCAAATCCGATTGCTGACCGTTTTGACATGGAATCACACTATATTAACATAAGCAAAATAAAGGTTTTTTCCAAAATAAAAAAAACTTATCATCAAAAACGTACTAGAACATCAAAAATAATAATGAAGTAAAACATTTAACGAATAATTTATTCTTACTACTAACAACACTCAATATGAATGAGAGAGAAACTGAGGAGGGTTACCTACAAAAAAAAAAAAAAAAAAAAAAAAACAGTTTATTAGTTAATATAAACACTAAATAGTTTTTTTAATACGATTTTTTTTAATAAATACTTTAAGAGCCAAATTGTGTGTTAGCTAGTATATGCATTAAACATAAATTAAAAGCTTTTTTTGAATATAGCCGTAATTTTTTAACTTTATTTTCAAAATTATATTGATAAAAATATTTTTAATTACATTTTCCAATATATAAATCTTCATTTGTCGAAAATTGTTTTTTAACCAAATATCAAGTTTATCGGGCTAGATAAAAAGTCAAACAATTTTAAATCTAAAAAATAGTTTAAATAATCATAAAAATATATATATGTAAATATATTTAACACTTATTTTAGTTATATATATAACATGAAAAGGGAATAGATCGGCTTCAAGTTTAGGTACACTACCATACCTTGTGTTAATATCAGAGTTTCTTTTAATCTAATATAAAATCGAAGTGATCAAAATATATTTGTAGTTTTCATATATTCTTTTCTTTTTTTAATATCCTAGGAGGAAGACAACTGTCACAAAACTATTTACGTGAATGGTTGTTGGGTGGTAGAGACTAGTTCTAGTTCTGATGGTTTATAAGAAGATGAGCTATTATGGGGTTGTCTTTGGACTTAATATTCATATAATTTTGTACTTATTTCTACATTTTTAATTAACAAGAAATGATTGAAATGGAAAATCACAAAGAAAGAAGGAATGTAACTGCACTACAATTCTGACAAAAATCCTTTTTTACTCCTACATGTATTTATTTTATATTCTTATGATAAGTAATATGTTTTTTTTTTATCGCTCAACAAAAGAAAATGAAGTAAAAATTCTGCTGATTCAAATATTAATATATGATTGTATTTGGCTAAAGGGACTAATTTTTGTTTATCATCTAATTGGCACGTTAGAAAAGTAAATTAAATATTAATTGAATAAATTCCATCAAACAACTGATTACACTGTGTGTGAGCATGTGAGTTCATTTGAATATCTTCAATTTAACACTCTCAACAATGGTAAATAATGTTATTTTTATGGTTGAGTTGTAGTTAAAATTTTAATAAAAACATTGTTGTATTGTTCGGAAATAAAATTTGTTTTGAATACACTCTCCATCCAATAGAAAGAAAACCATAAATTCATTAAAAACTTCCTATTGTCACATTGTCAAAGACTCATATAATATCTTTGAAAAAGTGGGTTTGTATAAATGTATATACAATAAGTGCTTTATTACCTTTACCACCAACCACATGATTCTTTTGTTAACTCATCATCAAATGAAAATCAATAGTGAATATAGTATATATCACAATTCTGGTGTCATTAACTGACAAACGCATGTCGAGTAATAATAAACGTCCTCAGAAAGCTAATGGAACTATTCTCCATATCTCCCCCCCAAAGCACCTGAGAATATAACAACAATATACTTCAACAATATTCAAAAACAAATTTTCTATAAATATTCCTAATACTTAGTACTATGTTCTTACAAGTACTAGCTAGAAATAGTTCTAAATAGTTCTTACTAGAAATGTTTTTTTTTTCTCTTTTTATTTTTTTGTTTGTACTTAGTTTTATTGTGTACTATAGTTTTACTTTTCGATTTGTTTTTGTTGTGACACTAATGGCCGAATATTTAATTAAGATTATTATTCAAGATTATAATCTGATCAAATATTGAGTGACGTCTTCTTTGCCAGATAAGTAGCCAAACAAACAACAACTGCAGTATACAATTTCAAGGTTTAATTTTGCATTTAAATGTTGTTTTCAAACAAATATAAGGCGCTCGATCATACATCATCGATGTATCAGACAGCAATTCAATGTGGCATTGACATTTTTATGGTTAATTGAAAATAAAGTTTTGTTTTTATTTTACAATACCGGGAAAATAAAATATCAGTTTTTATAGTTTTCTATTAATAACAAGAAAAAAATTCAATTTTCTAACAATTGTATTTTAATTAATTTTTTGTTAAAAACATATTGTAGAAATTTACTGTTAAGAACATAATACGATAGAAATAAAACAATTGTTTTTAGTTTGATATTTAATTGAATTTTTTTTTCTCTGGGAATTATAAAGATTTTGCAATAGATAAAATGATTTTATTTGCTTTGTAATTAATGAAGAAATTTTAGTTTTGAATATTTTTTTATAAATTTGAATTTTAAATTTTTTAATATTTTAAATAAAATATGCTTAGGTTCAACAACACAAATTTGATTTTCCCATATCTCACATAAAATGTTTAGAGTAAAAGAACAAGTCAAAATACAGTATATTTCGCTTGTTGTCACAACGCAATTAGTGGATTACATACAGTGTTGCCAGGAAATGTACTACAAATTACACAACTTTATAAAATTTTACGTTATATGGGAGGTGGCGGTAAAGTGGACGGACTACGCCCATTTTTTGTTTCCTAGTTTACATTGGTTCTTGAACAATTTGTACAAAATTTTGTTGAAGTTCCACCCTAAAAGGGAGATGGGCGGATTACGCCCATTTTTTTTTTTTTCATGCTTTTGTTTAAGAGATATTAGCATAAAAGTATGAAATGAAGCTACAACGGACACCATGTGCTTCTAGTATTTGGCCCATAACTTTTTTGTTTATTAACCGATTTTACCCATTTTCAATATTAAACAAACCAAAACAAATTTCGTCCCCTTGGGTGGTTCCGTTCGAGCCCTATTCTGCTTTTAACAGACGGATTTTTTTTATATTAAGATTTGGCAACTAAAACAACACAGCGTAATCCGCTGAAAATTAAAATCTATTTTATTTTTACAACGGTTTCTCAAAAGCTCTCACTTTCTCACTCTCCCTCTCTTTGCATTTCTCTCTTAGAGCTGAAAACAACACCGCCACCGCTTGCTTGTGTTTGGGCTCTTACTACGAAAAACCAAAAAAATATTTTTTCCTTCTCAGCAAAAAACGATCAAGAGCTTGCAAAAAAGAACATTTTCACCACTTTAAAAGTTGAACAAAGCGCATATTTTGAACTTTTTAGGAAGTTCTTAGTAATCACTTCCAAAAAAGTGAAAATAAATGAATTTTTACCGGGAAAAACTGATAATAATTTCTAAGAAAATGAAAATTTCACAAATTTTAAAGCATTTTTATTATCCTTTAATAAAATTAAAGCAAAATTTTTGTTAAGAAATTTTATAAACATGGTGTTAAGGGAAGTACTTCAAAAGAAGTGAACAAGATGTTTAAAAGAATAACATCCTACCAATAACAACCTTGGGTTAAAAAAAGAACTTCTGCAGCTCTTTTTCACCACTAAGTGCTTCCTTCCAATGACAACACAATGTTAAATTCATGACTTTTTTAGTTCTTTTTTTTTGCTGGGTTCTTAAACCTTCTGCAGCTCTTTTTCACCACTAAGTGCTTCCTTCCAATGACAACACAATGTTAAATTCATGACTTTTTTAGTTCTTTTTTTTGCTGGGTTCTTAAACCCTGCGCCACCATATGTGGTTGGGGTATTATGCGCTTGTGCTGATGTTTGTAACGCACAGAAAAATCTTCGAATCCCACCAAATCGACTTAGAATCATTTTCTGAGTTAATTTAACGATGACCGTCCGTCCATCTGGTCGGCTGGCTGGCTGTCTGTCCGTGTAAACCTTGTGAACAAAGTACAGGTCGCAATTTTAAATATATCTTGATGAAATTTTTTTTGAATAATTTTTTTGGCATAAGGACGAAGCTTATTGAAATTGGTTATGATCCCCATACAAATGTCCTCCCGGAATAGAGGTTTAAAGATCATAAATTCCTTAAATACAGCAATATTTTATTGAAATTCGGTACAAAGAAGTTATGTAAAAGTTAAACATCTGCATCAAATCATTTGCTTTTCAACTCACAGTAATATTTTTTAATACATGCCCTCACATTACTGCTAAATTAAAAAAAACAAAACAATACAAAACAAACCACGCAAAAAATATTATTTGAATTGAGTTGAATTGAAATGATAAAACAAAAACAAATCATGTTATGTTCTCTTTGAGAAATTGTTTGTCATAAGAAATTTTTTTCAAAAACAGTAATGTTTAATAAAAAACATAAAATCAAAACTGTGAATTACTGTCATTCCCTTACTTTAATATGAAAAAATGCATGGAAAGTAACAATTATTTATTTTTAAATAAAAAAATAGATTATGATTACGTTTGCTTTAAATTTTTTTGCTCAGAAAATTTAATTATTTTTTATTTCAATTATAATTAATTATATCTTAAATGAAATAAAATTTATTTTATTTATGATATTTTTATTTACTTTTAATTACAAACCTATATTATTTAAATTTTTTCATTTAATATTTCCTTCACTTCAAATTTTGTAAACAAAAAACAAACAAATGACAGTATTGCATTTTATATTTAATTCAATTCAATTCAGTTGCAAATGATTTGTTGCTAAATTGTTTTTATGACTCCCTGCACAAATGATTTTGTTTGTTTTTGTTTTGTTTTCCTTGTCTTTTCCATACGTACGCACACACAGAGATTTGATTTTAAGTTTAAAAAACAATAACAGTCAACAATTGAAAAGAAAGGGAATCATTAAAAATGAGTTACAAATGAATTGATGCAGATGTTTACTAAAAGTGTCAATCTTTGTGAAAAATTTTAACAAGATTATACACGATATGTGTAATTACACATGAAGTGGCAACACTGATTGCATATATCGCGAATGTGATTACCAGGGCAACCAAAAATATACTCTTACTGGCTAAATATAGCCATTTTCAATCCTATTTAGCCATGGAAAAATGAATTTAGCCATTAGCAATCTTTGAAATAAAGCACGTCACTTATTTAAAACTTATTTAGACTTATCGTTAAAAACAGTGTTGGGGGTAGTACACTAAATTTGCAGTTTTTATATAATGAAACTTTTATATAATTAAAAAAAAGTACTATTATACCAGTTTTTCTTTGGTACTTTTTTGGCACCCTAACTACATTTTAATCCAGTAAGCATATAAATAAAATGTGCAATACAAATTTGATACTTTTTGCAAATTTGAACGTTCAAGGGGTAAAAATCTAATCTTTTTTTTGGTACTTTTTTCACAAAATATGTTTTTCTTTTTACTGACAAATACATTTGGGCAATTCTCTTTTTACGTTTGCCTTTATGAAACCGACCTTCAACCTCAAGTATTTTTTTTTTTTTTTTTAAATTCGGACTTTCCATGTGGTACCGGCAAGCACCCAAAATCAAAAATTCCAAAAAAAAGTTTTTTGAAACTAACAAGTTTTTTTATTTCTTTTTATTGCTGTAGTCGCGGATTTTAGCATAAATGTCCAATTCTTCTAATGTTGACTATAAACACTTGTAGAAAAGACCAGCATGGATTTAATTAGCGTGCAACCAGTGTCAAATTGTGTTGTGCAAAAGTCGTGAAACCAAAAAAAATTTAAAATTTTGCAGTTTTTTCACTGGGGATTCTACTCCGTTTCGAATATTTCAAAATTCAAAACAGAGCCTAATAGCTCTTGAAATTATGCATCATTTGGCATATATCTCGTTAATGTGCCCTCAACAAAAATGCTACAGGAGGTACCCAAATATTTTTAGTTTAACATTAATCGTCGAGGTACACACAAGGCGCTAATCAAAATTGGCGATGATATATGTCAATCTGTAGCTGCTTTAATACCATATATCAAAATCAATATGGCGTTCGAAAAAAGTAAGATTTTTCATTTAATGCAACTTTAGAGATTTGGCTAAGTGCAATTAAAAAATGTATATAAATGACATTGTCTTATGACTTATTTAAAAAAAATTATGAATTTTGCAATTAATGGATAAACATGAATAAGACTACATCACTAAAACCTGAATTTTGCAAATTTTATAAGAAGGTTTAATAATTATTAAATCGCTAATATATCCACGCCTACTTAACTTATCGCGATATTTTTATTTTAATTTGTATTTTAGATACAGCATTGTAGAGTACATAAATGCAATAATTTTTGACTTAGGACTATAAATAGAATTTTGACAATTTTTTTATAAATTTTTATCTTAAACCGCCATAATATTGATGCCGTTCGGTAAAAGTCATTCACGCGAACAGATCTGTGTTCCATTAGAGCCAAGGAATATTGTTACTAAATATCGTTGATGTGCCATTAAAAAATTTTCGACATTTTTTTTGAACATTAAAAATAAACGAGTTTGAAGAATTTCCCATATGAATATTTTAATATTAGATCCCAGTAAAATTTAGAAATTCATTGGAGTACAATTTCTGTTACAACACTGTGCTAGTCACAAATTTTAACAAGGGAAAGCTAATTCGAGTACGTTGAAAATTTCGTTATGGATGTTGCACAAGTAATAGAAAATTAAAAATAAAAGGGACATTATTTATGCAAATTATATAATAAACCGTTTAAATATAATCATTAATTAAATAAATTTTAGCCCGAATTTTAATATTTTTATACTTTTTCTTGAAAAGTTGCTCATTGGTAGCAGGGTTGTCAGATTTTTTTGAACCTCTGTCGCGAAATTGTTAATCAGAAATCGCCAAAATTGGCCAAAATTAAATTTTATATATTTTTCTTTAAGAAAAACTAAAATCTACTAATTCATTTAGTGCTTCAAATTTTATATAATTTTATAACATAATTTTATAACGTAAATTCAGTAGCTAATAATAATTTGAATAAAAAAATATTAATTTCAATACACTTTTCTGACATACATAGCTCAATTTTAGATCAACAATTTTAAAAATTTATTGAACTTTATTATATTTTTTAACAGAATAATTCTAAAATTATATAATGAACATTTGTCCTACTAAACTTATAAATTGTTTTGAAGAATTAATTTATTCATGAACTTTTTCTTTTCATTATGGCCCATAAAATCTCAATATTCATATTTGAAAGATGATGGAAAACAAATTGTTAAAAATTTATTGAAGATATTTATAAATTAAGGATCTTTATTTTGTTATTCGAGGTTCATAAACACCAACTTTTCTTGCTGCAGTTCTGAGTTCGTAGACTCAGAAGCACTAACTTTTCTCTTCTCTCTCCTACGAATTCAGAATTGCAGCAGGAAAAATTGCTGTGTATGATCCCCGACTTAAATCAGGGATTTTTATAAACTCTTACTTCGTGTCTTTAAATTTGATAATTTAAAGGTATTTCTAGAAATACGTATTATGTTGAATTTCAAGTTTGAATGACAATGAATATTAATTTGAAAAAAGTGATACTGTCTCAATTTCATATCAAATGTTATTCCTAAATAATTCTTAATCCGAAAATAAATTAAAAATTAATGGCATATTCTCAATTTGATACCAAAAGCTTTTGATAAATCAGACTATATTTAAGAAAATAGCAAAAACATTTGATTTTAATTAATTATAAATTTAAGATAAAACCTTTGTATTTAAAAATGGATTTTAAAATTGCTACTTAATGTTTTATTCCAAGGACGAAGTATCATTAAATGTTTTTTACAATTTGCAAAAATTACCAGAATGATAAAAAAATCATGCACAAACAACTGTTTTAGAATTTCTACTCTATATTTTTTGCAACTTTATTTTATAAGTATGGAGAAATTAATATATATACGTGTGTTATCTGTTTAAAGAAATACTTTTAATTTTATGTTCAACAAAAGGTCTTAGCGACCACCTAACAATCTTTGTATGGACCCCTTGTTGAGAACCACCGTTTTGGATAGAAAAATACTAAAAAATTTTGATGTTGGCTAGTAAGAAAACGTTATAGTTTTACTATGCGAATACTTATTTAATGAAATTTTAAAAATTAGCCAAATAAATCGCCACCATGTTAAAAATCGCCAAAAAATTCGCCATGTCGCAGAACGAAAAATTCAGTCGCCAAGAACAATTAAAAATCGCCACGTTTGGCGAAAAATCGCCACATCTGACAGCCCTGATTGGTAGCACTTAATAGATTACATAGAGAATTGTAGTTATATTTTTTGTTAGTTTGAAGTTTTGTTATTTAGCGTTTAAATATATTTGATGATAAGAATATTTCACACGGTATGATTTTGCCACCTAAAAAACGATTCTAGGGGGAGTTACGGTCAAAATTCGAAAGTTGGTAAATTTTGGTGCAGTCTAATGTACTACTGCAGACAAAAGGAACCTACTATTATTTATAAAAAATCCATTCCCATTTGTTGCTGCGTTACGTTGATCGCGAGGCCTTGCCTACACGCATCTTCTGAAGGGTTTTTACTTGGTCTCCTATTGTAATAAAACATAAAAATAGATAAATTGCTTTTAAACGACACTAAGTGTGAATGTGGAGACCTTCAATAGGTTTAGATAGTAAAGAATTATAATTTTTCTCCTCTGGGTTCATGAAGAGTGGCTGGGTTTTGTTACAGCTTTCCTTTCTTTATAGTTCTTGTTTATTTTAAATACTAATTATTATAAATTACACACTTTACATTTTTTTCTAGGATCTGCTGTACCCACCGACGATGAATCTATCCTTCCCAACGATTGTGAATCCAGCCATGAAGATGACAAAAGTTTTGCAGGTTCAGAGTTTATAAGCATTAAAAATTTACCTCGTTCAAATCCAAATGAAAATGATCGAAAAAGGTAAAGTTTCATATACAAAACATAATTTAAGATTAAAACAAAAAACGAATTTTCTGTTCTCTAAAGTACCGATGATGAAGGCACCCACTCGGATCATGAAATACAACACTGTAATAGTATCCAAAAATGCATTGACAAAGAAGAAGCCAAAGCAAAAAATAAACAGAAACGTGAACGCATTAAATTGGCAAAACGTTACGGTTTATTGGTGTTTTGGATATTTTCAGCTGTTATATTTATGGTATTCGAGGAAAAATATCTGTTGGAAAAGACTTTGGAAGTGCCACAAGAAAGAGGGAAAAGTGAGTAAATACGAATATTTTTATAATTTTTTTAATTTTTTAATGTCATGTCAAATTTCAGACTTTGTTTTGCATACAAAACCTACGGGAGATTTTAATTTAAAGATTTTTGGTACATTTAATGAATCATTTTATGATGCCAATGAAACAGAAATTTATCTAACCATACAACCACAAATATCATATAGCAATGAATTTGAAAATGACACCAATTTTAAGGTACATTTTACAGGAAATTTAATAATGAAATATTTTATTAAGTTATTAGATACTTTTATTTTAAAAGGACATTTTAGAACCATGGATAATACCATTAGTCAACGAAGAATTATTCGATTATGCTCCTGTGGTAGCACGTAATTATACTTATACTATGGTGGATGAAGTAATGACAGAGTTGGATAGAAAAGATACCGTAATGCGTTTAAGAATATTCACAAATGTTAATAAAGATATGGCAATAAAAATGACTTACAATCCCTTGATTATAAATGTGGAAATTGGAACTATTTTGGCCGCTTTAATTTTATTGTTATTCTATGCTTTACTGGTGTGGGAGGTAGGTTTTCAAAGAAAATGTGCACTGAAAGCATAATTTTTATAAAATTTTAAATTTTCAGGTCTTTGAAAGAGTTTTTGTTGCTATTGTTTGTTCGATTTTATCCATTGCTGTTTTAGCCTGTTTTGATGATCGTCCTAATATGGAAGAAGTTGTTGAATGGATGGATATGGAACTATTAACTTTGCTATTCTGTATGATGATTTTAGTGGGTATTTTAACGGAAACAGGAGTTTTTGATTATGTAGCCGTTGTGGCTTATGAAATCTCCCAGGGTAAAACGTGGCCCATGATTTATAGTTTATGTATTATAACATGTTTTGTATCCAGTTTTCTGGATAATATGACAACCGTTATATTAATGACTCCTGTTGCTATACGATTATGTGAGGTTATGGGCCTAGATCCAGTGCCGGTACTAATGGGTATTATTGTACACTCGAATATAGGTGGTTCTTTAACACCTATTGGTGATCCCATTAGTATAATTATATGTTCAAATCATTTTATAGTTTCAAATGTAAGTTAATTTTTCTCTAGCACTTAATTAGTAATAAAATAATTAATTTATAATTTTTTAATTTTTCAGGGTGTTACTTTTATGAAATTCGTTGCCCATACCATACCCGGTGTTATTTTGACCGTCTTACAGAGTTGCATTTATTTGCGTTTCATTTTCAGAGACATTCAATCTTTGCGTTTAAATGAGCCCAAAGAGATCAAAGATTTAAGACGTGAAATACGTGTTTGGCAAAAGGCAGCCAATTCAATATCCTCATTTTCTAAAGATGCCGATTTAGTACGTGAAACTTTGCTCAAAAAAGTTCGTATTTTAAAACATGCCCTCAAGCGGAAATTAAGAGGTCTGGATAAGACAGATGCTTACGTGCATACACTTGAAGATTTAAAAGCTAAGGTAAGTAATTTGAATGCATGTTTAATGGTATTTGATTTTTTTTTTTTTACTTTAAATATAACAAAATACCTTGTTAAATGTCATGGTTGATGATTCGTTTACACCACCACCACCACCTATCTACTCAACCATGTAATGATGGGTGGTATAACAACATTTATTTATTCTTCTATTTAAATACATACCTACATTTGTAAAGAACAAATTTTAAATTATTTATCACTTATTGAAAATAGTTTTCCATTTGGTTTTAAATAATGTATTTATAAGTATTTAATTTTATAAATACGTAGTAATTTTTAATTATTTATTCGTTAACATCTACTTGGAAATTTGTGTCAATGTACTAAATCCACTTGTCCTTTAGTGTAAATAGGACATACAATCACTAGCATTTATATGTTAAAAATAATAAACAAATTTTTAATCGATTAAGTGAATAATTGTGTGACCTTTGCCCCAGAAATTGCTTTTAATGATTTAAATGTTAAGATGGTCAAACGATTTTTTGGTTTTCGTTCACTATTCATTTTATACTTGGGTCTGAGTGTCTTTTTAAAAATTATTGAAAAATAAAAGCGAATTATGTTTTTATGAAATAAACAAAAGAGTCAAGAAAGTGACATTTTGAATCTGCATATAGTTAGTATAATTACTAATTCAAAAATTAATTCGAATGTATCATACTTTCATGGAACGAATGATATATTTGATCGGTCCATAGTCCCACATAAGACACTCCCTGAATTTTTTATACACAAACACCTTTAATTGGTCTACAAGAACATGCTAAATTGCAAACAGTTATGATCCTTGTACACTATTTGCGTGGAATATTTACTGTACTTATCTTCAGTTAATTTTGAATAAAATCATTATTTTTCCATAAATGTTTATGACAGATGTCTTATTTTATTTTTAGTAAATAAATAGAACATTAAAAACAGAAAATATTTTAAATTTTGCATGAAAAATTTATAAAAAATAATTCTATATATATATATATATATATATATATATATAAATTGATGCTGATTTTAGTCGGCTTCTATCTTTAAATAAAAAGAACGAACAAAGCAAAATAATGTTTATTTAAACCTTCCATCCACCATTCACTCTCTGAATGCGATGCTCGAGTGTTGTATTAAAAAAAAAAAAAATGCTGTGTGTGAATGCCATCTTAATTTCTGAAAACTTCGTAAAAATCAAAATAAAAGTGTGAACGTTTTAGTCAAAGAGTGTGCACATTAGGGTTATACATTTTCACAATTTTTACAATATCAAGATCTTAAAAAAATATTAAGAAAAGCGATATTAAATTTTATATAAAAACTTTCCAAACGCGTTGCAGTTTTGAACTTACATAAGTTTTTTTTTTAATTTGTTTTTATATTGCATTATTTAAAAAAAAAATAAGATTATATTGTCTCACTACTGGCATTGTGTTCAATAAAATCATTTGTTAGATATAACGTTAAAAGAATGTTTTAGACAACATTAATATTAAAATACATTTTAAGTTAATTTTCGTTATATTTCGCTGTTAAAAATGTATATTTTTATAAATCGTCTGAATGTCTAAGCTGCAAAAATTGTTACCAGTATGAATTCACCATTTTAGTTTATAGTGGTGATTAAAGAAATAATTAAGAACCATTGGGTACTAAGTAGAATATTCAATATAACATGGACTATGACGTGGTACCTTGTGTTTTTTCTTGTTGTCAAAAAAAGTAATACCCCTAATGCACATAGAGGCAAAACCTTAACTTAAAAATTGATTTTTTTTAAATATATATTTTTTCAGCAACAACAAAGAGTAATTCCATATCAAAACGAAGAAATAACAGATATTTTCGGATTTGATAGCTTCGATTTCAATGAACTTCGCTACAGTTATTATTATTATTGCAAGTGTTGCTCAAATTAAAAACATTTAGACTGAAGGCCTTTTTCGGTCCAAAAATATGAAGTTTTAAAAATGAAAAACTATAAAATTTTTTCCAAAAGTGTACATACTTTATTGCTCATAATTTCATTGTAAAGTATTTCAGTTTTTAGAAAAAGATATTAACTTTAAAATGACGTGTATAAAATTTAATTACTTTGAAAGTTCAAAGATCAAAATCGATAATATATGAGCACAGAATTAAAAAAAAAAAATATATACAAACTTTGACTTTAGTTTATATTTTGTTACATAACTTCTAATCTAAACGAGTATCCAATATTTTTTAAGTCTTAATTTGACCTTCGAACTTTCGAATTAAATCACTTAACACATATCAATTTGAAGACAATATCTTCATCTTTAAAATGATACTAAAACTACAATTTTATTGTGTAGTTCAGAAGTTGTAAGGGGGAGTGATAGCCCCCATACAGAGAAAATACTAATTATGGGATGACTTAAATTCTGCTACAGCAAAAGTTTTAAAATTTTGCGGAAATATCTTTTTCATAAACCACCAAAAGCAAAATAAATATGAAACGGATATGACAAGGAACTGGGAACATCTGCAAGAATGACATTCTCAACAGCCTCCATAAGTTTAGATGCAAATAGGATGGGTAGGACTTGGGAAATGGTACCCCACTTACAAAGCGAATAATACTAAAGAACTATTATAGTGCAAGCTCTGAAATTTTGTGGGAACTACTTTGTTATTTTGCATTGATGAAGTGAAAATAGAGCCAGCGGAAGGTAAATCTCCCAATATAAAGAAAATAATAATTTTCGCATATCTGAAAGATTGATTTACTTAAAGTCTTAGAGTTTTCGCACAAGTTGAAGGGGAGTAGTAGCTCCCATATAAAGAAAATATTAGTTCACGCACGAAAAGGGTTCGCTAGTTAAAAAATAAAATAAATAATAATAATAATAAAAATAAGTGAATATTAATAAAATTGTTTGCACCTATCACATGAAAACAAAACGGTAAATTTAAAAACCGTTTTAGATAGATAGATAGATAGATAACATAGATATGAAGCTAAAAAAAATTTACTATCCCATTCTTATACTTAGGTTTTTGAAAATAGAGCTCTTAGCTATTAAAAATATATAATTTTGTTCCAAACTAAAGCAAACATTTTTTATTTTGTCCAATTAGATTTGCGATTTAAACTACAGTGCAGTGATTGAATAGTAAACAACCGATTTGAGAGACGCTCTTAAAACAACGTAGGCACTAAATACTGTTAACTTTAAAATATCCAAAACGCTTTGATATGGTATGTCTCAAAGTTCCACGCGAATTTATCCACTTTATAACCTATTCCTTTTCCATGGACAACTTATGTAAACTGCACATCTAATGATATCCGAGTGTATTCGCTAATAGCGAGAGAATCTTAACATATTTAAAATACTGTATATATACCTAAATTACAAACCGATTTAAGTTTTTAGCATTTACTTTAACCCAAATTGACCTAGCGCACCCATATGATAATGCAAACAGCGGTTAGATAAAAAGCTATACAGTTAGGGACAAAACTATTTGTACACCTCATATATTTCGTATACCTTCAATAGTTTATAAAGAATTTAAAATTGTCGTATGCAGTATTATTTTTAATATATTTTTATTTAATTAAGTTATAAAAACAAAATTAATATCCAACACATTATTTAAAAAAATACAAAATGAAGAAAATTCATTGGGACAAAAGTATTTGTACATATAATCTACACCTACTTATAATACTTATATTGGAAAAATTTAATATTTTGTGGGTCCTCCTTTTGCATCTATCACGGCCTGTAATCTTCTGGGCATCGATCGGACCAAATTTCTCGTTTCATCTGGAGATATTTCCTTCCAGGCTTCCTCCAAAGCAATTTTAAGTTCATCCCTGCTTCGGACGTGCTTTGTAGCGACTTTACGTTTCAAAATATCCCAACAGTGCTCGATGGGGTTTAAGTCAGGTGATTGGGGAGGAGAATTAAGTTGTCTTGGTGCATGGTAAAGCAACCACTCCTTCACTGAACGCGCTGTATGTTTTGGGTCATTGTCCTGTTGGAATATCCAACTTTGACCAAGACCCAAACCATCTACGGAATCCTTCAAATTGTCTTCCAATATACGTTTATATTGATGCTGGTCCATTACACCATCTATAAATACCATTTGCCCTACCCCACTGGCTGCTATTACCCCCCATACCATAACACTTCCCCCACCATGTTTCACTGTTGGGGTCAAATTGTTAACATCTAACGCTGTATTTTTTTTTGCGCCACACTTTTCCCCTGCTATCATTTCCGAAAAGATTGACTTTGGTTTCATCAGTAAACAAAACCCTATTCCAAAATTCTTCGTCCTTATCAATGTATCGTTTGGCAAACTCTAAACGCAAATGCTGGTTTTTTTTTTACTAATCAGCGGTTTCTTGCGGGGAATTCTACTTGAATATCCCGCAGAATGTAAGATCCTCCCTACTGTTTTTGGATGAACAATTGTTCCGGTAGTATTTGCGATTTGTTCCGCTAATTTTGCCCGAGTTACTCTTGGATTTCTTGCCACTTCTTTTATCACCAAGTTCGCTTCCCGTCTGGAAACCTTTTTTGGCCGTCTAGTACTTGGCACATTTTCAACTGATCCGCTGTTTTTATACTTGTTTACAATGTATTGTACTGTGGAATGTTGCAAACTTACTAAATTACTTATAATCCGGAGAGATTTTCCTTTTTTATGTTCATCAATAATTAAATTTTTAATATCCAAACTCAACTCTTTTCGCTTTCCCATTTTTGATGTGCTTATTATTCAAAACGTTAAAACCAACTTCTTATTTTGTAAAATAAAACTCGATTAACAAAGAAAATATAACGGTATTTAAAAAAAATCATCATATAAGAGTCCAACGTACAAATAATTGTACAAAGTACTGATGTACAAATACTTTTGTCCCAAAGATTTTTACTTAAATTGTACTTTTTTTTAACAATGTGTTATATGTATATTAATTTATTTTTTTATCAAATAATTCAATAAAAATGGACCTGAATTAAAACTACATATAATAATTTTTTATTCTTTATAAATTATTGAAGATATACGAAATGCATGGGGTGTACAAATAGTTTTGTCCCTAACTGTAAATCATATAAGATACTAAAAATTTTAAATAAATTTGAATTACATTTCATTATATGGAATCTTGTCAATTATATTAGCATAATAAAAGGTCATTAATATTATATATTTGGAAGCAAGTGATCCTTTTGTAAACCCTTAAAATTATTATTGTTAAAAATGTAAAAAATTAACGACATGAAAAAGTAATTCATACATTTTTTGACATAGTGTTAATTTTCAGAAAAATCTTTTATGATTTTTATATAAATAAGAAGTACTATATTATATTGGTATAAATCAATAAAATATATAAAATGATTTTATCCTGTTTTTTATGGACTATATATCTGCGTTACCATATGGGTGCGTCAGGCACAACATGGAAATTTTCTTCGCAGTGCATTTCTTTGAAAATTTGGCCAAGAAATGTTTTTTTTTTTTGTAAAAAAATTGTTTTTCAGGAAAATTTTCCGGCAAAAGAGTTTTGAAGAGCTTAAAAAGGGACAGTGATGAATATGTCTAAAGGATTTTCATCGAACGTCCTAAAAATTATAGTGATATTAGTGACGAAGGAGATGCTAGTAACATTTCTAGCAGTAGTATTTCACGTTAAATCCTTGATACATTCCTTTAAACCAAAATGTGATTGTTTATCATAATGAGTATAAAATAGGAACATCAAAAAGCTGAATTTTTACTTATATAATGGCATTTTTGCTGAAATTTTTTGCCAGCATCTGGGAAAATAGAAAGAAAGTCTTAAATAATTATAGTATAAAACTCCAAAAATGATTTGCTACTCTGTAAATTATATTAAGTGGATGTCCTCCTATATTCAAAGGTGGATTCCTAACACAATAAGTTTTTATGATCGTGATGATAGTTATTTTTTAGTATAAAACATTTTTTTGAAAAATTTACTGATATTCTTCTTACAAAAAAAAAAAAAAAAAAAAAATATCTACGGGCCGTTCTGCCCGACCTAGAGACCGAAACAAAATTTTATATAATAGGTAAATTTTCCTAGGCTTCATAGACCTAAATTTGAAAATTTCATCATTATCTGAAACAAAAAACATTCCCGGTCAATTTGGGTTAATATGAATTTTATTTTATGAAATATATTTGCTGAGGTTCAATTCATATTTCTTACTAAAATTTGTATGCCGAAATAAAAAACATGAAAGAATGATGTAGTCAGTCAAGTCAGTCAAAACGTGTTTGTTTTTTATTATATAAATATATAAAACCGTTAAAATGTTATATTAATCCGAAATAGGAACTTTAAAAAAATTTCAAATTTTTTGTGAATTTTTTTGCAAAATGGTGGCAATATTTATTCACTGATAAAATTTGTTTTTTGTTCTGGGTTTTATAATTTTTTTTATGTTTTTAAAATAAATTTTAATGTAAATGCGTGTAAAGTAAATCCGGAGCAGCTTGGGTCAAAGGTCTGCCCACAATCCCTATCCAAACTTTGTCAATTTTGAAAAATCGTTTTAACTTTTTCTGTTAAGTTCTCAAATTGCAAAGCTGAGATCGAATTAAAATTATTTTAATTATATATCTCTAAATGTAGGTAAAACCCAATAAGTATTTTCCGACTTACGCCCTTATAATGACAAGGTGATCATTTCAATGAAAAAAGTAAATTTTTTAAACATGTTTTATATGGATTTGAATTTTGAGTATTTTTGTGTAAAAAACTGGGACTATTTTTAGTTCTCTGATTTTAAGACAAGTTTATACATATTATACTGAAATTTCAATAAAATATCACTATACGTTTAAGTTTTATTAACTTTATTAAAAAAAATGCAAAATTTTAAGTCTTTCGAGAAGCTTACAAATCAAATTACATTCCACTTACTTTTTTATAAATTTTCAATCTCCATATTCTAACATTTTATTGAGATATCTCCAACGATTCAAAAGTTACAGAGTTATTTCCAAAAAAAAAAAAAAAAAAAGGTTTTAGAACCACTGTGCATTGTCTATGTGTACCAAAATTCGGGAAGGGGCCAATTGTGGACGGATACTTGTATTAAGTGTAAATTAAAACATGCTAATAAACAATATTACATCGATACTAACAAATGTATTTATGCACTTTTGGCTGATTCCTGAAATGGGTCTTATATGGGAGCTATGGTAAATTATGAACCGATCTTCATAAAATTTTGCACTGTCATTTATAGTTATAAAAAAATTTATTTGTGTCGAACATTAAATTTATACTAAAATATTTATGGGATTTATGCACGTCAAAGTGATTTTCGGAAGAAGGATTTATATGGGAGCTATGTTTAATTATGGACCGATCTTTGGCGTACGGATTTATACTTATATAAAACTTATTTTTGTCAAATTTCATTAAAAGAGTGTTGAAGCTCTATTCCGTGAGGACATTTATATGAGGGCCAGATGAAATAATGGGCCGATCATTACCAAATTCAATAGGCTTGGTCCTTGTGCTACAAAGAGATATGTACCAAATTTCATCAAATTATTATCAAAATTGCGTATCTGTACTTTGTGCACAAGCTTTACATGGACTGCCAGCCTGCCAGCCAGACGGACATGGTTAAATCGACTCAGAAAGTGATTCTGAGTTGAATGGTATACTCTAAGGTGTTTTATTTCGCTGCGTTACAATATTTGCACAAACACATAATATCCCAACCACCTATGGTGGTGTAGGCTATAATAAATATATATCAACAAAAATTAATTTTTCACAAGGTTAAATGAAATGACAATATTATTTAATCTTCAATAAGATTATGGTACGGCTGGTACCATAATAATTAGATAAAAATAAATTGTATGTATTGAAATAAAAATAGTATCAATAAGTATGATTACTTTTATATGCACGCAAACTTGTGTTTATTTTTGTACATAAATTTTGCAATAATCATAAAATTATTACAATTTCGCAAGCATGTGATTTTCAATTGATTGCCATGAGTTAGAATATTTTTTGTCCAGGGAAATTTGCAGATGTTCGTTCAACTTTATGATATGTACTTTATGATTGGTTATAGATTAAAGGTTTAATCGAATGTAATCTTGATAATTTAGATTAGCGATTTTATATATTATTAAAGATACCTATAATTATTGTATAGAAACACCTTTTCCAATTTCGGTTCAAAATGAATATTTCAAATAAAATGGAAATAAAAATTGATTTGCTGTATTTTTTTTTTTATTTCAACTTGTTTGAAATAATTTAGAATTGATTTAGAATTGTATACATATAAAAACTTTATTTGTAAATTAAAAAGATTTTTTTATTTCAAATATTTCTTTCAGTATCCCATTAAAGATAAGAAGTTACTCGCTCAAGCTTGTGGCGCATTAGTGTTTGTCATCATCTGTTTCTTCATACAATCGGTACCCCAGCTAAGAACTTTACCTCTAGGTTGGGTAGCTCTACTTGGTGTGATAGCTCTGCTAATAATACTTAATCGTGAAGATATCGAACATTTAATGCATCGTGTAGAATGGACTACTTTACTATTTTTTGCTGCCATGTTTGTGATGATGGAGTGTGTGGAGCGTTTGGGTTTGTTTACGTGGATTGGTGAAATTACTGAGAAAATTATCTTATGTGTAGATAAAAAGAATCGTTTGGCCATGGCCATATTTATAATTTTATGGATATCTGCTTTGGCCTCTGCTATTTTAGACAGTATTCCAGTAACTGCTATGATGGTAAAAGTGGTTGTGTCATTGGTGGCCAAAGAAACTTTGGGTTTGCCCTTACAGCCCTTGGTTTGGGCTTTGGCATTTGGTCCCTGTTTGGGAGGTAAGTTGGAAGAGTGGATAAATTATAAATTTGATGAGTTTAATGTTATTCAAATTCTAAATGATATTTCATTTCTTTTTTCCAGGTAATGGTACTTTATACGGTGCCTCCGCTAATGTTTTGTCTGCCGGCATTGCTGAGCAACATGGCTATAAAATTTCATTTACCCGTTATTTAAAGTAATTTTAAACTATTGATTTCTTTTTCAGTATTTGTCAATTATTTATTAATTTTATCGTTAACTTTTGTTTTTTCCTTTCTTTATAGAATTGTTTTTCCTATGATGTTGGGTCAAATTACCATAATCACTGGTTATTTATTCGTCTCTCACATATTATTTGAATGGCATTAAATCACTGTGTTTTTTTTTTGGACTGGGAGATATGGGGGGACGAAATGAAGCTGTAGATAGAGATTTCTTTTAAATTTTTTAATGGAGCTATGAATAATGTTGTTATGATTTTTTTTTCTGAACATTAAACATAAATGACTTAATTTATTTCATTGACACCTATACACATATAAATATATGTAATTATTATATACATAAATTATGTATGTATACAATTTAGATAATTATTTTAAATAAATTAACAAATAAATAAATGTATTTCTTTTAAAATCCATTAATTCTTAAAATTATTACTTTTATTATAAAAATCGGGTGAAGCCTCTTTTCAAAATAAAATTGTATGTGTAGAATTAATAGTTGGTAAGTTAATATAAATGATTTTTTTTTCAATATATTTGAAAATGGGCCAACTTTCTGTCCTCAAATAATATCTTTGCGGAAATTGTAAGTTTAATACTTCAAGTCTTGGAAGAAGTGTATTTTAAACATTATGGTAAATATATAGGTTTAATAAAATAATTGAAAACTTTTTTCTAGAAAAAGAAAATTTAGGAAAAAAAAAATATAGTTCAGGTGGGCTAGAGAGGCTAAAGATCCTAGAAAATGACTTTAAAAAAGTGAGCAAATTTAGAATTTGTGTATAAGAAAAGTAATTTTAATCCATAATTGTAATTGGAAGAATTTTATTTTTTATTTTTCGTATTCATTGCCTATAAAGTTATGATTACGGCAACCAAAGTATGCAAAATCATACTATAAATGAACCAAATTTTAGTTAATTACCCTGGTCGATATTTTTTTTGTCCTCCTTCGAAAAAAAAAAATATGTGGACTAGATGGAATTTCGCATGCTCAACGCGAATCTGCTTTCAGTTTTTTTTTCCATAAGGTCTATATTTTTTTTTTATGGGCGTGTCTAATATTGCGCCCTAAATAAACCGATTACTCGAGAACGGTATGTACGATTTATATAAATGATACACTAAAATATGTGGCTTTTAGTTGTTCTGCTATCAATTTTTTATACGCTCAATAGTTTAGGAGATATTTTGAAACAAGTGTCCGAAATTCATGTTAAATTGAAGATTTGTTTACTAAAATTTCTTTTTAAAAGTGAAAAGTATCAAAAATGTTTCAGTTTATCATCTTTATTTCAGCTGGTAAAACTATGACTAAATAAAGCCACGTATCCACGAAAAAAAAAGATGTGCCAGTCACCCCCTAGAATAAAAGAATACTAAATGACATTTCCAAAAATACAAAAAATATTTGTTTGCCACGACTAAAAATACCGTCCTTTTTGTTTTTTTGTATAGCGTCGCCATTTTAAGGCCGATCGCAATATATGGCATATCGTTGTTAATGGTTTGAAAATAGCCTTCTTCATTTTCGTTGTTTTTGAATCCGACATCAAATTCTCGATATTTCGGATCCTTCCCCCCTAATGTCATGTTATTTTTTAACGTGAAGAAAGCCCTTTTAAAATTATTTATTTTTAGATTTTAAACTATTTCATTATATTCAAACACAAAAAACAAAAAGGGCGGTATTTTTAGGCGTGGCAAACAAATATTTTTTGTATTTTTGGAAATGTTATTTAGTATTCTTTCATTCTAGGGGGTGACTGGCACAACTTTTTTTTCGACCCGCCCTAATACCCATGCATACCTACAATTAAGTGGAGATACACTATAATAATAAAAATAAAAAATATTGTAGACATACCTTGAAGACAATTTTCGTATGCATCTTTTGGTGTATTATTTATGAAAATCGTGTAAACGGTTCTTGAGTTATAGCCTAAATTGTACCATTCTCGAGTTTTATGGTGTGACCGCTGAAAAAGGTGATGATATTAGTCATGCCCATAAAAAAAATCAGTACATGATAGAAAAAAGTGAAAGCAGATTACTGTTTAACTCGTCAAAATCCAAATAGTTCACCTATTTTTGTTAAAAAAAAATAGGTGAAAAAATTTTTTTGTCGACTAGTGTTATCCGTTTTAAGAATTTTGGCATCGCTTTGTTAGCATATTTTGGTTCATGCAGCATATTTTTGCACATTATGGGCTTAGCATCATATTTTGTCATATTTTCAAAGACCATTTTTATTTTAGAGCATATTCTAATATTTTAATTAGCATATTTTAATATAATTTGAAAGAGCAGAATTTTGCATATTTTTCATCCTATTTATTATTTTACACAATTTTCATATTATATATTTTTAGAAATTTTGTAATTTCATAAAATAGACACCACCTTCAGAAGCGGTGCTAAAAAAAAGGAAATATTTAACCCTAATTTATTAATTTCAACGATTAAATGGATTATTTTGAAATTGTTTCACAATATGACACTGGACACTGGAATATACATTTTGATGGAAGTAGAATAAATTATAAATATATACAATTATATACATAAAACTTAATTTTAATGTAATATTATTTACCATTATTGCAATTAATATATACACGAATATATTATCTTGAATATTACTTTTATTTAAAATGACAAAAAATAACCTAAAGGATAGAACAAATCAAATATGATAAAAAATTTTAATTATTTTATTAAATTTTAATGTTATTTACCTCTTGCCATGTAAAAACAATGGTGTGACTTCATATGGGCAATAAACGGGAAATCGAATAGTGAAACATAAAATTTGGCTAATATTGATATTAATTAATTTCCGTCCATGTAATTGTTACTTCCTTCTTGGTATGTTTTTTATTACAAAATATCGCCCTTGTCTCCTGTGTTTGATGAAACAGCAGATTATATTCGTGCCTTAAAAAAATTAAGGTATTGCAAAAAACATCATCGAAGAAATATGAATCGTTTTGGAAATATAAGAATATTTCATACCGAACACTGCTCCAATGTCACTAGAATTAGGCTTTGGTTGAAACACATTTCCAAAATAATTTTCGTTTTTCCGTAAGCAGTCTTCACCTCCCGATCCTTGTCACCGCTTTTCTCTTATGGATGTTGAATTTTACTATAAACCTTAGTAACTGACATATCGTTCCAAAAAGGTACCCATTTTCATTAAATCCATCATTTTAAAACATCCTGCAACAGGAACGAATATTGCATTTAGGAAATCTCTATTAAATGTACATAACTTACCTCTGGCAGACTTAAAACTATAAAAAAATGTGTATAATTTATTTTTTATTTTTGTTTCGACTGTCAAAACTCAAAATTGTTTTTGTTTTTTTCATTGGTTCACAAATTATTTTCAATCAATAAATTTAAATATTAGAATCAAACAATTTATTTTATAGAATTTAATTTTGAGCCCAATAATGATTTATTAGAAAAAAATTTTGTCATAATTTTTTCACAACTTCATTATAATGAAGTTGTGAAAAACTCCGGAGAATCTATAATGAACTTAAACTGCATGAAACTAAAGCTAACGAACCGAATTAGGAAAATAAAAAAAACAGATTAGATGAAGACTTACATATATCTTCGGCGGAACGTCTTTTTTCTAAATTATTACTAAAGAAAAATACAACAGAATTAAGGTCAACACTTGTGAATCTATTCTTACAGACCTAAATTTGTTAATCGGGGGTTTGAAAACTGGAGTACGAGTGAAGTCCTCCCAAAAATGTATAAAAGTTTAATGAATAAAAAGAGAATTTTATGAATAAATTTTTATTTTTGCAATAAAAAAATAAAATAAAATTTTAAAAATAGCTTCGTTCTTAATAAAATAGAATTTAGTAGTTTTTCTTAACTTTTATGGCGACTTTTTAAAAAAAGAAACTCCTTTTTTCGACACTTTTTAAACAATTCTCAACAGTAACGCTGCATATAATATCTTCACAGAGATGATTTTAAAATTTAAAACGAGTCCAATCGCCGGATAGGGCTAAATACAGACCCCCGAATTCTACCTTTTTTGTATCGAAATATTGAATTTAGCCTATATGTTCCAAAAGCTCAAAACATGAATAGAATGCAGTTTCGGAAACTCCAACATGTTTTGAAAGCTGTGCAGGAATGTTTTACTGGAATTACAAGAGATGTGGAACTTATGGGCAAATTTCTAAAATAACCAATTTTTTTTAATTTTCGTCGGTTTTTTTTTTTTTTTGATTTATGGATTCATTAAAAACTGAAAGTTTAAAAAACTTTATCATTTTAAATGATAATGTTTAATTCCAAAAATCAGAAGATCTATTATTATTTATATTATTTATTAAACATCTGCATCAAATCATTTGCTTTTCAATTCACAGTAATGTTTTTTAATACATGCTCTCACATTGCTGCAAAAATAAAAATCAAAACAATACAAAACAAACCACGCAAAAAAATAAAATTTGAATTGAGTTGAATTGAAATGATGAAACAAAAACAAATCATGTCATGTTCTCTTTGAGAAATTGTTTGTCATAAGAAATTTTTTTCAAAACCAGTAATGTTTAATAAAAAACATAAAATCAAAACTGTGAATTACTGTCATTTCCTTACTTTAATATGAAAAAATGCATGGAAAGTAACAATTATTTATTTTTAAATAAAAAATAGATTATGATTACGTTTGCTTTAAATTTTTTTGCTCAGAAAATTTAATTATTTTTTATTTTAATTATAATTAATTATATCTTAAATGAAATAAAATTAATTTTATTTATGATATTTTTATTTACTTTTAATTACAAACCTATATTATTTAAACTTTTCATTTAATATTTCCTTCACTTAAATTTTTGTAAACAAAAAACAAACAAATGACAGTATTGCATTTTATATTTAATTCAATTCAATTCAGTTGCAAATGATTTGTTGCTAAATTGTTTTTATGACTCCCTGCACAAATGATTTTGTTTGTTTTTGTTTTGGTTTCTTTGTCTTTTCCATACGTACGCACACACAGCGAATTGATTTTAAGTTTAAGGGAATCATTAAAAATGAGTTACAAATGAATTGATGCAGATGTTTAGTATACACTGTATTAATAAGTACTAAGCCTCTAATCCACTTTTTTTGAATTGACTCTAGATCTCGCGATTTGTAAAATTAACGAGGTTGAACTATATATTGAAGTATATCTCGAAAACGGCTTGTCTAGTGTACAATGCGAATTAAACATCAACGTTCTTTTAGCTTATTAAGAGTAAGACCAAATGGACTTGAATTTTGTTGCTTAAGCCAAAAAAGTTCGTATGTTTTTATACCAAACATCCAAAAGGATCTAGCTACTATCTGGGCAAATACTAGAAAACTAGTGTCCGTCGTATATTTTTACTTTTCTGCCGATATGTCTTAAATAAAAGCCATTGAAATATTTTATAAATAATTCGAGGATCAATGTAATTATGAAAATTAAAAGTGGGTGTGATCCGTCTACCTTCCATATAATTCTTCATTTGATTCTTCTACTTGTTACTGGATCTATTAAAAGTGCATATATTAATTAATAAAAGGTGCTAGAAAACGTGCTTATAGTCTAAATAGAACCGTTTCAAGCTGTTGCTTAAAATAATAAAAGAGTTGAGAATATTAAAAAATCAATTATTCTACGTTCAGATGATGCCAGGTGTTTAGAAGAATACTTTTCTTTTTAATTCCATTAACTATTTGAACACAATTTCACCTTATATGGGAGGTGGGCGGACCACGCCCATTTTTGGGTTTCGAGTTTATATCGACCCCCAAACTAAACCAAATTTCGTCTCCCTACGTTGTCCCGTTCGAGCCCTATCCCGCTTTTAACAGATGGACGGACATAGCTAGATCGACTCAGAATCTAACTAGGACCCAGAAAATATATACTTTATGGGGTCTTAAACGATTTTTTTGACATGCTACACACGGAATGACAAAATCAATACACCCCCCATCTTTTTGATGGTGGATATAATAAAATCGATTCAAAAAGTGATTCTCAGTCGATTGGTATACTTTAAGGTGGGTGTTGGATAACGTTTTCTATGCGTTACAAACATCAGCACAAACGCATAATACCCCAACCACCTATGGTGGTGTAGGGCACAAAAAAAACATATTACAGACATAATTCCTAACTAAAGACTCCTCTATTTAAGTTTGAAGTAGGGATGTCAAACGGGACTTGATTTTGAAAATCCCGGGATTCGGGATTTTTTAATTCAAATCCCGGGATTTTTCGGATCCAGGATTTATATTTCATATGAAAACACATTTTAAATATAAAGAAAAAATAAATTTTGTATACATTAAAGAAATTCATTCGTATTTTAAAAAGAAAAATATAAAGCTCTTATACATATAAAGCTGTTTGCAAAATAATACTACGCCATATGTAACATTTTTACATTTAGTAAAATAATTTTATTTTTTTTTTCAAAAAGTTTAAGTTCTTGGAATTTATTATACTTTTTTCATATTTTATAAAAAATAAGTAAATCTTATAATAAAACATCTTGATTCAGATAAAATACTTAAAATTATTGAATACACTTGAAATTTGCTGTGCAAAATAATAGAAGCAACGATGAAAAATACCTGTACAAATAAAAATACGTGATTAAGTTTTTCTTTTTTGGTATATTTTATTTACACACATTATTATTTTATGTAATAGCCCTTATTGGCTTTAACAGCGCACAACGGTGGACACTGAGTTCGATAATACCCCCTGGATCTCTCTATTATAATATTTTTCCAAGCCGGTTGCACTGGTGTCCACAATTCCTGTTTTTTTTAACCAGCATCTTCGAACCACTCCAAAACATCACTTTTATTTTCGGAAAACCATTTTGTTGTCAATTTGCTCGTGTTCTTAGGAACATTTTCCTGCTAAAACACCCATTTGAGCGGCATATTCTCTTCTGATTAAGACAAAATGACTGTTCTTAATATTACCACATACATTGGGGAATATGGACCTGAACCATGATGTGAGAAACATCCTGAGCCATGATGTGTGAAACATATATTACATTACATGTACTAGGAATGCAGTGTTTGCCTGTTTTAAAAGATAAATTTTACTGTAAGTACAGTACACGACAATATAGTTTACTTAAAAAACCAATTGGAACCAAAATAATACCAAATAATAACCAAAAATCCAAAAATAATACTATTTTCCGATAATTAACATTTTGCTACTATTATAATCACGCGGCTTAAGTAAAATAACGGTAACTTCCGAAGATATATATATTTTTGTAATTATTGTTTATGTATAGGACTTTCATATATGTGGTAATGCTACTATTATTTTTTACACAGCTGTATGAAATCGATTTTTAAAATATTTTTGAAAATTTTCTGAAAATGTTTTAATATTCTGTTTATTTTTGGATTGTATTTTTGTCATTTTGGGATTGCGTCCAATCCCGGGATTCGAGATTTTGTAATCCCGTGCCGCAGAATACACTGATTCTGTGTAATTAAAAAAGAATAACTATTAATATATTAATTAAAATTTACCATCAAAAAATGTTAATTTTAAATAATTGAGTAAAAAGTTATTTTATAATTTTTTTACATTAATTATCTTAAAAGTATTTGCACCAAAACCTTTCCTAATGTAAAATCCTAAAAGTATACTAAACATGCTAATAAACTATTCTAGATACGAGTACCATGAACAATTTTACTTTTAAAAGAAAAAAAAAAAAATAACTTCATAGATAAAAATTACATTAAATAGGTACTTAATAAAAATTAAGTGACCTTTTGAATCGACTCAACTTATTTATTGACCTTTAATAAAATTATATGGTTAATTTTAGGAAAAGGAATATTATGAGAGACAAATGAAATATAGTAGTATGACAACATTGTAACTAGATATTTAATGACGTTGTTCAAATTGTAAAGTGAGTGAGTGGATGATTGGTTGCGATGACGATTCACAGTTGCTGCCACACATTTATTAAACAAAAAAAAAGTATAAAAATATGTTGTTATGAGAAATATTTGTGTATAAAATTCATTAACAACATATTCATTTAATAGTCCTGTGAGTCATTTATTCACATGTATATTCATTTTCGATATCGATATCGCGTGTCATTGTATCTTCTAATGTTTGTTTAGTTTTATCTGATTTTTGGTTTTCGTTTTATTTGAATGAACTGAATATATATATATATATATTTTTTTTTTTTTATTTATATACTTACATATGCATATTTATATTCAAATGTATGTTTGTATGTATACAAATGTGTACTTTTTTTATCTTTTGTGGGTGTTAATTTTATAATTTATTTTATGATTTTCTTCAACGTTCGTCGGTTTTTTTCTTCTTTTATTTATTTATTTGTACAACGCATTTTGAAGGTTATTGAACTAATATTAGATTTATTATTTTAGTAAATGTACAAATTTATATTTTTTATGTACATCTGTGTATGTGTTTGTTAATTTATTAAAGGTATATTCTTGGTTTGACATTGACATACACATGTTTGAAATGTGCCCAAAAAATGTTTTATATACTCATATCTTTTTGGAAAAAACTGTGTCAATTATGTTTTTATACAATACCATTCTATATTCAAAAATATTAGTATTAAACTACACAAATATGTATAATACAGATATATAAAAGAATTAACTTGTATTCGAAATATTCACATATAAAAGGGACACTTAAACCTTTTGAATTATTGTATTGTAATGAGATGTAATTCAAAAAATTTCAAAGATCATACTTTTAATTATAAAATAAAGATCATATGATCAGTCTAAGATACGGTACGAAAGATACTGGTAGTACTCTGTACTTAGCAACCTATAAGGTTGTTTACTAATCGATAATTTATTGCATTTGCATAAAATATTGCAGTGAAGACAATTTTACGGTCATCAAATATTACCTCAATGATTCCAATGGGAGATAAAAGTATACCATTATATTAATAAAACATCCAAAGGGTTTTGAAAAGTTAGTTCGAAACATCGATTCAACCGATTTAACTGATATTATGCACATATATACAACGTGCATCTTTTGCAAGTAAATAAAGGTTATAATATTAATCAAAATACCCCGCCTACTTTTTTTAAATAATTAGTATTTTTTTTTTTTTAGTTCAAATTAAAGTTAGGACATATATCAAGTATTTTGTATAGAATACTATGGGCTGAAGTATAAGTCACGCCCACTTTTTAGCTTACTTTTAGTAAAAATCAATTTTTATAACCTACACCACCATAGGTGGGAAGGGTATTATGCGTTTGTGCTGATATTTGTAACACCCAAACATATTGGTCTAAGACCCACCTTAATTTATACCAATCGTCCTAGAATCACTTTCTGAGTCGATTTAACGATGTCCGTCCGTCCGTCCGTCTGTCCTTCCGTCCATGTAAACCTTGTAATCAAACTACAGGTCGCAATTTTGAACCAAAATGTATGAAATTTGGTACATAGGTTTTTTATAGTCCAGGGACGAAGCCTATTGAAATTGATTATGATCGGTCCATTATTTCACCTAGCCCCCATACAAATGTCCTCCCGGAAAAGGGTTTAACGATCATAAATCCCTTAAATATAGCAATATTTTAATGAAATTTGTTACATATTTCATATAAGTCTAAATAAGTGTGCCGATTTTTAAAAATATCGGTTCATAATTAACCATAGCTCCCATATAAACCCATTTTCAGAAAATCACTTTAACGGGCATAAATCCCATTAAAATGTTAGTATCAAGTTAATATTCGATACAAATAAGTTTTATATGAACATAAATGATAGTGCCAAATTTTACAAAGATCGGTCCATAATTTACCATAGCTCCTATATAAGGCCCTCTTTCAGGAATCACCAAAAAGTGAATAAATTCATATAAATGTATTCCGTATGTTTTATTTTACACTTATGAGTATCGGTCCACATTTGACTCCAAGTTTAATGAATGACGCCTCCCCGAATTATAGTGTACACAATGGTGTAGGGTATCATATGGTCGTGCTTGACCGACTATATCTTTTTCTCTCGTTCTTCTTTCTTGATGCTACTAAGAAAATTCATATACAATTTGATACAGACAGTAAGTGATATTGTCGCCTATTTTTCGTCCATTTTTATTATACTGTAATATTTTCTAACCGCATTCATTAAAAAATTTGACAAAATTTTTAAAATTGCTTACTAAGAAGCAAAGCAAACTTTTTTTAAAAAAGTGGTCGGGGCCCCTGGTCAAGGATATACATATGTATGTGCCAAGTTTAATTTTAATCGGTTCAGTACACGCATAGAAAAAACATGGTTACAGCGTGATCACTACAACTATTCAATGTTTATTTTAATATGGTTGACTGCAATTATAATATGTATTTAAATATTTTTATATGAAACTATATTTATGAAAAATCCAAACATTTAGTCAATTCTACAACTATTTAGTTAATTCTATAACCATTCAGTTATTTTTACAAATTTGGTTAATTCTACAACCATTAAGCTAATAATTTTATTTGGTCTTAATTACTATTGAATACACATTTTTGTGTATCAGTCCAATAGTTTGTTAGTATATTAATTCTCATTTAGTTTAGATATGAACAAATATAAATTGACAAGGTTTGTTTATATTCAGTATGATGATTGTACCACATATCGTGGTACAAATCAATATAAATATGAAACATGGGATTATACATATGATAAAATGGAATTATATATATGATGAAATTAGTTTATATATATGATTAGTTTGTATATAATATAAAAACATGATGAAATCAGGGTTGTCAGCAGTGTTGCCATTTTAGCACTTTCAGTGCTAGATTTAGCATTTCTCTTTGGCAAATTGCATTAACATTTTTAAAAAATGTGCTAAATGCTTTTTAGCATAATTTTGTTGAAAGAAAAAATTTTTTATTTGAAAATTTAATTTTTTTAATAAATATATTTACCTATTTAAAATTTGCATTTAAGTTATTTTTTGCTCCCAAAAACAAATGTCATAGATAGGACTTTTTATTTGCTACTCTTTTGTATAACTATGTGCTTACTACCTTTTTCTGCAACTGATATTGCAACTTTAAAGAATTTAAAAACAAAATAATAAGCAATGACAGTTACTTATTTTTAATTGCAATTTTTTAAAAAATATTTTAAGTGAGACCCAGGCAACAAACAAAGCCTTACAAGCTAAACATTGTGACCCTTTAAAAATCCTTGATGACTTGTTTTTTTAGTTAATGTTATTGTGGGAAAGATATACACCAACAAAAGTTGAATGTGATTATTTTTAGTTCCAATGAAATTAATTCGTTTGATGATTTTTTGATTCCAAATCCATATTTAGGATATGAATTTGAAAATTTATTAAAGCAAAAAATTAAATCTGCAGAAATTTCACTTGACGATGAAAAAAAAAAAAAAATAAGAAATACTTGTCTCTTTTTTAAAAGAACTTGTAAATCAATTAAAAAATCTTGACAAAAAATATTAATATTTTAAAAAATATTTCAATGTTCTCTATAAGTCATAATTTAAATCCAATAAAATGGTCAATTGCACATTCTGCAAGAGCTTAATTATTCATCTGATATAGATGTTATACAAAATCAATGGACTTATATTACTAAACAATATTGGGATGAGAAATTAGATACAACGTCTTTTTGGATTCAAGTCCATAATTATGAAAATTCTATCGGTGAAAAAGTTTTTAAAGAATTATCGACATTTGTATTGTCACTTCTCGTTCTACCATTCTCTAACGCCGAAGTTGAAAGGCTCTTTAGCTTAATGGCTTTAATTAAAAATAAGATTCGAAATAGAATAAAACCAGAATTATTATGTGCAATTATACAAATACGAGAAGGCTTAAAATTTGAAAATGCAAAATACCAAATGAAATATTTGTATATATTTTCTATGAATATATTTATTATTTTTTAATTTAATTTTTATAAACTGTTTTTTATGTAAACAATAAAAATACAGTACTAAAAAATTTAGCATTTTTTTATTTTTCTTGTGGAACATTTTAGCACTTTTTTATTTGGGATTTAGCACATTTCTTAAATAATTTTTTGGCAACACTGGTTGTCAGATTTTTTTGAGCCAAATTGTTAATCAGAAATCGCCAAAAATCGCCAAAATTAAATATTATATATTTTTTTTAAGAAAAACTAAAACAACTAAAATATTTAGTGCTTCAAATCTTATATAATTTTAAAATGTAAATTCAGCATCATCAAAGTCAATAATAATTTCAGTAGCTAATAATAATTGAATAAAAAAATATTAATTTCAATACACTTAGGTCAACAAATTTAAAAATTTATTATATTTTTTAACAGAATAATTCTAAAATTATATAATGAATATTTGTCCTATAAACTTATATATTGTTTTGAAGAATTAATTTATTCATGAACGTTTCATTTTCATTATGGCCATTATCAATCTTAATATTCATATTTGAAAGATGATGGAAAACAAATTGTCAAACATTCATTGAAGATATTTATAAACTAAGGATATTTATTTTGTTAGTCGGGGTTCATAAACAGCAATTTTTCTTGTTGCAGTTCTTAGTTCGTAGACGAGAGAGGTAAAGTGAGTATAAATGTTTAGTATTCCCTTCTCTTCTCTCTCCTACGAAATCAGAATTGCAGCAGGAAAAATTGCTATGTGTGATCCCCGACTTAGATCAGGGGTTTTCACAAACTCTTGCTTCGTGCCTTTAAATTTCTGAAAATACGTAAGTTGAATTACAAGTTTGAATAAAAATTAATATTCATTTGAAAAAAAGTAATACTTTCTCAATTTCATATCAAATGTTATTCCTAAATAATTCTTAATCCAAAAATAAATTAATACTTAAAGATAAAAATTAATGGCATATTCTCAATTTGATACCAAATGCTTTTGTTAAATCAGGCTATATTTAAGAAAATAGTAAAAATATTTGATTTCAATTAATTATAAATTTAAGATAAAACCTTTGTACTTAAAAATGTATTTTAAAATTGCTAATAAATGGCTTATGCCAAGGACGATATATCATTAAATGTTTTTTACAATTTGCAAAAATTAGCAGAATGATAATAAAAATCATGCACAAACAATAGTTTTAGAACTTTTACTATATATTTTTTGCAACTTTATAAGTATGGAGAAATTAATATAAATATGTGTGTTGTCTGTTTAAAGAAATACTTTTAATTTTATGTTCAAGCAAAAGGTCTTAGCGACCACCTAACAATCTTTATACGGACCCCCATTTGAGAACCGATGTTTTGTATAGAAAAATACTAAAAATAGACTTTGGCTAGTAAGAAAACGTAATAGCTTTACTATGCGAATACCTATTTAATAAAATTTTAAAAATTAGCCAAATAAATCGCCACCTTGTTAAAAATCGCAAAAAAATTCGCCATGTCGCAAAACGGAAAATTCAGTCGCCAAGAGCAATTAAAAATCGCCACGTTTGGCGACAAATCGCCACATCTGACAGCCCTGGATGAAATTAGAAGCAATATTTAAGAAAAGGTTATAAACCTTACTAAATCGAATCATTAAATGATGAAAAAATAAAATGGAATCATAATAATAATTACGTACAAATATACTTATTGTAAGCTGGAATCATATATTATAATCATGGTATGTTGCTCTTAGTTTATGGTCACCAGAACTATATTTAATATATTTTATGTAATTTTATAAGTTAAATAAAGTAAACAATATTGTTACAAAGATGGGCGTAAAAATAATGTGGCATCCAACAAAAATCTTTTGTAATAGTGCTAGCAGTCTATAATGACTATTATATGATTTTTATTTCCAATCATATTAATAAAATGTTCTGAAAAATTCGAACTTCAAAAGGCCATAAAATCGAAATTTGAGCCAACTTTGAAAAACTCTTTGGATGTTTCATTTTCCGTTGAAATTATTAAATTTTTTCTTGTTGCGCTGTTATCAAACAATCCTATATATTAAGTTTAAATATATTTTCTTGTTTCAATATTATTTTATAACCTATTTTATCTTAATTAAACCCCATCTATATTTTTAAACAGGATAGAATTTAATAATTTGGATAATTTCCCTGGAACGTTTCCGATTAAAAATCATCAGATTACTGAATAAAAATCTTAATTTTGTGATGAAAACCATCAAAACAATTTGTATCATTTTTTATGTCGATTTTGACAAATTTTTACACATAATTAAAGTACTTACTTTCAGAGAACAATTGAAGTGAACTTGGATTATTGTTTAAATATTTATTGGTTCATATAAAAAGGTTCTTTGGAAAAATTTTTGAAAATTTTGTATGATCGTTTTTAATTTTTCGGTTAGTTTCATAATTCTATGGTTTATCGGCGAAAAATTTAGCCTAGTAGTTTTGCTGTGAACGAAACGAATTGTAGTCGGACGGTGTAAAGTCAGGGCTATACGTTGGGTGTATATAATCTTCCCAGCCAAGTGTAGTCAATGTTTGGCTTATCATCAAAGATGTGTATTTTTATAATAGATCACAACACCTTTTCTGTTGGCCATTTGTGATTGCTTAAAAATTTCAAGTTTTTCGATTTGTCTAATAAATTTAAATGGTATTAAAGATGAAGAATTGTAAGGAGTGCATTCCTAAGATACTTTAGAATGTCTTTTCGAAACAATCGAGAACAATAGTGATTTTATTAGGAAAAAATAGCAAAGAAAATACAAATGAAAATTAAATTATCAAACTTGTAAATTCGTTATATCCTGCAGTAACAGATTATCGAAACATAAAAAACCCAAACAATAGTATTAATAACCAGTAATTTTGTATCAAAAGATGATTGCGAATACTGTTTTTTAATGGTTTAATCATTCATGAAAACTAACACATCCGTATTTTTTTTTAATAAATAATATAAATATAAGTCGTCCAAAATGAATTAAATTGCAAATAAATATGAATAGAAGACGAAAAAGTTAAAAAAATAAATAAATAAAATTTTTTATTATATTAAAAAAAACTCTATGTCAACAACACTGATTAACAAAATAAGTTAAGTATTTGGGGTAATTTACTGATCCAATACAGGCAAAGTATTAAGATTTTTTAAAATTTTAAAAACTTCTTTCCAATTCTAATATGAGCTGAGTTCACTGTGCAAAATTAAAAAATTAAGTAGCTTAAGTTTTAGTAGTGTAGTGTTGTTAGAATTGTATTTTAACACATTATTTGGCAAAGGATTTTTTGCTGGGAAAATCCACTTTTATCAAAGTAAATTAAAGAAACCAAAAATATACAAGAAATCCTCTTTTAAAATTTTACGTGAAAAACAAGAATCTGCATACCGTTATTTTTTCTATCACATACTGATTTATTTTATGGGCATGACTGATTAGACCTCTTTATTCGACGGTCATACCTTATAAATCTATGCTAAAATTATCTTCAAGTTATCTTAACACTACTTTATTATTTTCTTAAAAGTTTTTAGTGGCGAAAAAATTTATGGAAAATTGAAATATCGTCCCTGCGCTGACTGAATTACCTATGTAAAGAGTTTGGAATTTTTTTTATTGCTGCATTTAGATTCCCCACTAGTTATACATATGACCACCAAAGCATTTGTCGATATCTCGACTAGTTTAGGATTTACAAAATTATCTATGTAAAACCATATATAAAATGCTCCAACAAAATTACCTACCCAGCTAAAAACGACCATATATTATTATATATGCTCCATGTATGAAAATATATGGATATGTATGGTTCCATATATGTAATAGTATGAACTCATATATGGAAATATTTCCAATATATGGACTCGTATATAAACCATATATGAAAAATATAACCATATATAGAACCATATATAAGCACTATTATTTATATATGGTGTCATATATGGAATAATTTTCAATATATGAATAAATATATGGACTAAACCTATAACACTCACTCGATGCCGGTTCTGAAAAGGGAACATTACTTTGTTTTCCTCTTATCTTATACTTTTTTCTTATTTAACATGTTTACTCAAAACTTTCTGCTAAAAATTTACGAATAAGTAACCATAAAAGCATTTCTAAATGATATATGCAAATTTATATCGTTATTTAATTTGACTGTTCATTAAGATATAATTCATGCAATACATAGGTTTATATGGTAAATAAATTGGTTGATGCTTCCGATAAAAAAGTGTTTTGAATTTAATACAAACTGAAATTGACATTAAAAAAAAAAATAAAACAAAACATTTCTTAACATAAAGAAATACAAAAATCAAACGAAATTTTAAAATTAAAAAAAAAAAAATAGTTTCGTTTACATTTTTCGCTTTTCTATCATAACAAATTAAATTATTTGGTTCGAAAGGAGGTATGTATGAACAATATTTGGTCAATATCATCTAATATTTGATATTTTTATATTTAGTAAGGGTGATGCAAATCAGATTAAGAATAACTTCAAAATTCAAAATAAAAGACACTCATAGTTATCAACAATCTCAGCTTATGATGTCCCCCGCTTAATCATTAGATTCCAGAGATAGTAAGTAAGTCGTAAACTATTTTGATGAATATTGTGTAATTTGTTTTTTATTTTTCTATACTGGGGAAGGTCCGATTAATGAAGTCATGAAGGACAATACCTTCAAGAAACTGGAATAATAAGAAATAAAGACTCCTCCGTCGTATTGTCAACGATTATTAGTACTCAATGGAATGAATACTAAGGTTTGAAGATTGTGAGGACGTCTAATCATTTGTGAAAAGTGCTATCATTAAAAAGCGATCATCAAATATACAATGGACTGTCCAGTTATATACTACTTTTTGTATAAATGTAAAATATTTATTGTTTATTCTTTTAATTTTTTAATAAAATTAAAAAAAAAAAAAAATATTCACAATAGGGGTTTTTTAGTATACATCAATAAATATATGGATATATATAGTCATATATTTCCATAACCCTCAATTTTTGGATCCAATCATATATTGAACTTCATATATGATTCATACATAATTTTTTCAGCTGGGTATGTAAATAATTTTTCATACGCCGCCTGAAAGTGTACATCCCAAGACTAGTTACACCAAAATTACCTGACATGGACTTACGTCAACTAAAGCTTTGATGATGTCTGTCCATCTGTCTGTCTTTCAGTTTCAGATTATTATAAAATTTATAATTTTTTTTTTAATAATCAGAACAGGAAAAAGCTCGGGAGACCATACTGTCAATGTTATCTGAGCGTTACCTATTATATGTTGGATATCTTTTAATCAAAAATTAAAAATTGTGTACACTGTTGATCGAAAATAATATTTTTGGAGGTACTTTAAAATTGGTCCAGCTCACGAAAGTGAAATAATTGATTCATAATATTTTAGAAATTAGTTTAAGACATATAACTCTTTAATTTTAGGAGGGTACACTTGCAACATATTTTGTCTTCGCACAAATTGACGCACTTTATTGACTTCAGGAATTTTTAGTAAATCGTTAATTTTATCTTATTTAAAATCTTTTTTCTGAAAATTATGAAATACGGGTTCATTAATTTTTCTTTAGCTATCGTTTGATACATGTAACATTAATATTGGTGAATTTTCTTTTTTATTTTTTTTGAAGATTTTTCTGGGATCATCAACAAATTACCGTTTAATAGCATGTTCCAATTATCTTAGGAAGTTGAAATTTTACCAAGATATTGCTAATAATACGTTCTTCTATAGTTCAATCTTATATTTAAATTAACTAAAGAAACTGCAAAAAGAAAAGCACAATCATATCTTAACAAAAAATTGCTCCACAAAATTACTTATGTAAAGTTTTCGTTGATTTTCTCCAAAACGCGCCAAAAATTTCATTCTTTTTCATAAAACACATAATTTGTGTTACTAACCCTATTCATAAACGAAGAAAATTTGTAAAAATTAAGCGAAGTTACAAAGAAACTGCAAAACTAAACAGTTTTTCAGCTTTCCTGAAAAGTTATTAAAAATTACATAAGTAATTTAGTCAGCGCAGGGACGATATATTGCTGCTATAAAATAATTCAAAAGTTGATACTGTTGGGTTTTAAACTTTTATTATAAAGATAGGTGTACTTCGAATAAAATAAGCGTTGAATTAACCGAAGACAGCTCTAGTAAAATTGTATGTAAATTATGTACGTATACGTAATATTAAGTATTCGTAATATTATAATTGTGCATCAGTTTTAATGATACTACTTTCTGGATAACTACAAAACTGTAAAGCAGATGGAAAAATAGTGTATAGGTGACTTGAAGGCAATATTGGCCCTCATCTCCTGTTGTTTTATTTATGTATCTCAATTGTATTTTGTTATGTTTTTTATGGTGAAATTATGGTGTGATCCATTTAAGGTCTTTTCTAATTTTTAAAAAAACACTTAAAGTAGAATTTGATATTGGAATTTTATTATGACCCGAAGGAACATTCTCAGACATTTACTTTTTAAAAATAATTTCCTTCAAATATTAACAGCGAGTACTCTGAATATTAATGAATTTTAATATGATTTTGTACTCTTAAAAATATGATACTAAAAACTTGAAAGTTTTTATAAAATATGCCGTCATGTTTACATTTTTGAGCGGACGGGAACCAGTTGTAATACAAATCAGTCTATGTTGAAATTTTTTTTAGATTTAAAAAATCTGAAATAATTTTTTTTTTTGTCTGATGAACTTGAAATATAGTTGAAAGTTTCATAATTTTCGAACAATGCTGGACGTGAGGTGTAGCTCTATTGTCTTTTATAATAAATTAAAAAAGGAACAAAAAATAAAATATTTTATTAAGTAAATTTTGAAATTTGTAAAAGTTACGATTTTTTTAAACTATTTATAATCTTTAAACAACCTCCATAATCAAAAAGGAGTAGCAAAGAGCACCGAGTATATATTATAAAAATCACAACGAAATTTAACACACATTTAGTAGCAATGCCGGAAGTGGTTATATGCTATATGTTAGATATAGATGTCACTTACACCTTTTACTTTAAAAAATATATTTTTTCAATTTTGTGCGTTATCAATGAAGCTGAAATTTGTCACACAGATAGTGCTTGCACTGGAGAAAATTATAGGCTATGTTGTATAAAAATATAATAGTTCCTTCGAGACCTCCATACGAAGGAACTATTATATTTTTATTGTGTTTCGGTAAATTTTTTGCTCGAATAAGTCCACTTATTTTTAAGTTCCGTTTCATTTTAAGCTGAGCTTTTAATATTCTTCAAATAATTTTTTACTAGAGCCCAATATCTTTCAGTTGCACGGAATTCCAAACAATTTGGTGGAGCCTCTTTCTGAACAAACACTATCAATTTCTTTATTACCACTACATTGTTTTGTAGCTGTAATGAGAAGAAGCGAGAACAGACCAGAAAAAAGTGAATACACTGTATTTTCTTAGGAAAGGGAAAATAATTCTCCAAATGCACTCATTCACGTATTTTTCTGTGTTAATGGAACCATTTTTTTAATGAACAGCTTCTTTCCCGCATATGCATAAGAATTCCCAAATCAGAAACTTTCTTGAGAATTTCGATTTCTTTGATGCACGGCATTTTTTTGCCATATTCCCTCTAGCATCTGTTGAAAAAAGTCAGCCTGAACGAACGTTTCATCGTTTATTATATACTAATCATAATTATGAAAAAAAAAAAAAAAAAAAAATTCGTCTGAAGTACTTTCACGTTATTTTGTTACCTTCAAATTTTTGATTGCGTTTCTATTAGGATCTTTTTGTACTTAATACTTCAGGTTCGATTTCCTTTCAACTTTTCTGATAAAAATTCAAAGCAATAACTTTTTATGACACTTTTTTTCTCTCCAAATATTTCCTATTTTGTCTATGTCCTACAGCCTGAAGATACTATTTTTCTTCCACTATTTCCATTCAGTAAACATGACTTCTTTGTATAATATTATGACCCAAAAAACTGTGTTTTTGATACAATTGCCTTCCTAGCAATTGTTTTATATGACCGATGAAGATTTCATGAAAAATTTTAATTATGTGTTTAGATGTTTTTTATTCAATTTCCATTTTAAGAATAACTAGTTTTGCTATAAATATGAAACTTTGCATACGGTTAGTAAGCATAGTGACAAATGTAATTCAGTTAACAGAATTATTTATATTTCACCACATCAAAAGTTATAAGCACAAGGGCATGCACGGATTTTTTGTGCGCAGTCCTTATTAGTAATTTTCATACCAAATTTCGTAAAGTAGGCAGTAAAGTGGGAGGACCACGCCCATTTTTTGTTTCCGAGCTTACATTGGTCCTTGAACTATTTGAACACAATTTCGTTGATTTTCACTTTATATGGGAGGTGGGCGGCAAAGTGGGCGGACCACGCCCATTTTTGGTTTCCGAGTTTATATCGACCCCCGAACTATACATACAACATTTCGCTGTCGTACATGCTTTTATTGAAGAAATATCAACAAAACAAATAGTTTCTAGTTTTTAGTCCATAACTTTTTTGTTTATTAACCGATTTTTCAATACCAAACAAACCTTATATAAGACAAATATTTGTGCCAAATTTCGTCCCCCTACGTTACCCCGTTCGAGTCCTATCCTGCTTTCAACAGATAGACGGACGGACATAGCTAGATCGACTCAGAATCCAACCAGGACCCAGGGGTCTTAGATGATTCCTTCGACATGTTACACACGGAATGACAAAATCAATATACCCCCCATCTTTTTGATGGCGGGTATAATAAAATCAATTATTCTAGTTATTAATATTCTCATTTTGATTATTGGAGCAAAATCAATTAAAAATAAATTAATATAAGCAATTTCGTAATTAAAGTCCATTTTTACTTTTTTCTGTGTAACTTGATTACGACCAAGTTAAATTTTGTAAAGTTTATATTAAATCAATATTTTTATTATAAAATTTAAAAATCCACAAATGTATCTTTTTGTTTGATACATTTTTCAGAACACTGTATTTTTTTTTTTGAACTAGATAAATAAAAAATGAACTTTATCATATCGTTTTCTAAAAAAAATAAAATAAAAAAAGAAACATTTGGAGCTGAACGCTATAAAAATACGCCACTAAAAAATGTTGCGAAAAAGAAAATTTCACGAAAATCACAACAACAAAAATATATGACGTATAATGGAATTTGAAAGAAGAATATACTACATAAGTATTTAGAAGAGATCTTTTGTTTTATATGTATATAGTGTGTAGTACCTGCTATAAAGAAGTGAGAGCAATACTTTATAAAATTTGGCAATTAAAATTTGACGTTATTATTTTGTTTTGCCAGAGATTAGCACTTTGTATTTAGTGCTATACATACTTAGTATAAGCACTAAATAGCTTAATTATGGAGGAAGCTTTTCATTAAAAAACATTATTTAGCATTTGTATACAGGTTATTTACATAACAAAGTTTTTTTAAGTAGATCTTTGAATACTAAAATAGAGTAAATAGGACAATTATTAAAACTAAACTTTGTACATAAAAGCACGGAATTCCCTAGTCCTTTTTTTATATTTAGGTTCATAATATCCTTATGGAAATAAATTAAGGTAAACAAAATTTTGTATATTTTAGAAACTGCTTGTGAAAATTGACGTAGACCACCTGTATATTTTTATTCTTTCTGAGTTTTTTTTTTCAGACACAATTTTTTGTTAAATAATTTTTGTCACATTTCGGTGTAAAACATTTTTAATTAATTAACATGTATGTATGTTACATGGTTTTTGTGTTCCTGTGTTTGTATGTTTGTATCTAGGTTTTAACATTTCCCAATACGATGACCATACACTTGGCATTGTTATCGTGTTTATAAACAATAAAAAATGAAAGAGAACATAAAAACTGACTGACATGTACGGACACATTTCATAAAAAAGAAAACGAAAATTCCAAAAAAAATCACAAACGAAAGAAAATAGGAATAGAAAAGAAAAATAGAAATGATTAAAAGAAAATGAGGAAATAGACCTAGAAAAAAAATTATAGACTAGAAAAAAAAAATCGATGTATTCGAAATATAAACGTCAGACAACAAACTTTTTGTTGAACTTAAAATTATGTTAATGGCGTCTGCTACAACACATACATACACACATCCAAACATATTAACTCACTGCTTTTTGTATTGTTTTAATTTTAAAATAAAGAAATTTTTATTTTCAGAACTTTTGTTTTCGAGATTTTGGAAAAAAGAGTCTGTTTTAAATCACATGCACCATTTCTAAAAAAAATCCTTCTTTTTACATTCATTTGAATTGTTAAATTTTGCTAATTAAAATAGAAAACCATTGCAGAAATTTGTCGACTGAAGACTTGACCATGTTATAACATTTTTCTTATTTAGAAGAAAGAAGAATATAAAATAAAGTTATGTTGATCCATACGTGATACCTAACGTGACCAGACGTCCCACTTCTGGAGGGATTATCCCGCCTAAAAAATGTTTCCCTCTCTTTATAAAGAAATCCCGCTTTATCTTTAACTCTAATAATTACTGATTCGATTTCTTTATTTACATTTTCTATAACATTCTACTAATATTTAAATGTAAATGAAAACAATTTGTAATTTTTCCACTGGAAACTCTACTCTATTTTACTTGAAAAGTGGATAATTTTTAACATATCGTTTTTGACAACTAAAAGTTTTTAACTTTTTGTAAAGATAATCATCTTCTCTACTGACTGATCTTTGTTAAATGTTCTTTGTGTGTATTTTTTTTTTGATGACTTCGATGCACAGTGGTTCCAAAACGCTTTTTTTGTTTTGGAAAAAATTCAGTAACTATTGAATCGTTAGAGATATCTCAATAAAATTTCACATGGTCAGAGCTGAGCTGTTTTCAAGTTGATCTGGAGGAGTACAGGTTCCTAACGGATCAGGAGGAAGTGGGTAGCCCTCCAAAGTTGGCCATTTTGGGTATGTAATTTTTTTGAAAAATAGCCAAAAATTAATTAATTATATGACAGAGAAGATATTTTATATATAGATAGTCATCGTAAATCTCTACAAAAAATATGTTTACATGTGTAGGTTATCTCTTTCAGTTTAAGAGATATTCGGGTCGAAATAAATTTTTACCTCATTTTTAGTTTTTTTAACTTGGTGGGCTTAATATTGTCCCTAGAATTTTTTTAATATTCGCTAGATTTCTTACAAAATTCTAAATAACATTGCTGCAAGAATGATATAAATATATCAATCCGTTAAAAAGTTATATTAATCTGAAGTTAGAACTTTAAAAAATTTTTAATTTTTTGAGTTTTTTTCTAAAAAGGTGGCCATAATTATTCACTGATAAAATTTGGTTTTTGTTCTGATCTTTATAATTTTTTTAATGTTTTCAAAAAGTAAATTCGGAGGAGTTTGGGGCAAAAGTCTGCCCACAAACCCTATCCAAATTTTGTCAATTTTGGAAGACAATTTTTTTTAACACGTTTTGTACGGATTGGGATTTTGGGAATTTTGATGTAAAAAAGTGGAAATTTTTTTAATTATATAATTTGAGGACAAGTTTATGTATAAACTTGTCTATATACTGGAATTTTAATAAAATATCGCTATTCGTTTAAATTTTATTAATGTTTAAATATTAATTTTGTGTTTTGAAAAAACTCCAAAAATGCTAAATTTTTAGTCCTTCAAGAAATTCTGCGATCAAATTACATTCCACTAACTTTTATTTTATAAATTATCAGTGTCCATATTCTAACGTTTTCTTAGATATCAAATACTTGTATAAAATGTTTATACTTTTGCTTAAAACTTAATAGAAACTTGGACTCCTCTAGTCAAATTAAACCATTTTTCTGTTTACTATCTATTGACAGATTTCTGTAAAAAAGCCTTTTGGCTGTAGATATTTTCTCAGCATTCAGCTGATCAAAAAGACGTAACCACTGAATTAAATAATTATCCTGTATGTGATGGAAAACGATTTCAAAAACGAATCGATTTCAAATAGAAAAAATGTGTGATGCACTGATATTTTCGTTTTTGTTATTGATAAAAATTATATTTTAATCACTTTCTTTTAGATTTTATTAAATAATTTTTTTATATTTGCCTAAAAAAAATTGTTATTTTTCATATGAAATTCATCACAATTTTTCAAACCGATTCGTTTTGAAAACGATCGGTTTTCATCACATACCTGATACAGATATAAAATTTATTTCTTAATTACTTATCTCACATGTATAATTATTTTAAATCAAATGTCTTCACCATATTTTCAAATTTAGCCCGATTTGTAAATAACATTTGATATAAAATTGGGAAAAATCCATTTTTTTATTTTATCTTTCGACTATTAATTTATTTTTAGGATTAAGAATTGTTTAAAAAACTTTTAATATCAAAAGTATCGCGTTATTTTTTTTTATCAATGCCAATTTTAAATTCAAAGATGAAACTTGGAATTTTTTTGAAAATTTATAGAGAAACAGTTAAAATTATAATTTTATAATGTTTGAGTTTGTAGAGATATATTTACTTAATTTGTTGTTTCAAAATTTCGGTGAGTGGTTCTCAACTTGTAACGTCTTAAGTGTATCGTGAACCATGACCTTACGAGAACCGCAGATTTAGATTTAGAATTGAGATATGAAAAGAAAAACCCTCTTTTTTACTAAACTTTTTAGAATACCGCTTTTTACATAAATAATAAACAGCATTTTAGAGTTGACAAAATTTTTTCAAATTTAATAAAATTCAAATATTAAGATTCTTTAATTTGAAGAAAAAAATTTGTTAATAAAATTGGTTAGTTAAATTGAATAAAAATTCTTCAATATGAATAAAATATTAAGTTAATTTGAGTAACATTTTATTAAATTTAACAAAAATTTTTTAAAATTAACTATCTTTTAATTAACTATTTGAATTAGTCATATTGAAGAATTTTTGTTCAATTTAACAAATATACGAAAAATTAATAAAAATTTCTGTTAAAATGTCTAATGATTTTGTTGGTTGATACATATTTAACCTACTTTTCTTCAATTCTACACTCAATTTTGCCGTATCTACTGTTCTCTTTTGGTTCAGTACACTGTTTTTGAGTTGTGGTAGAATATACTCATGTAATGGTGTTAATGTGGGCGAAATATTAGACAAGCCCATAAAAAATGCATACTTGATGGAAAAAAACTGAAAGCTGATTCGTACTTAGCGCATAAAAATCCATATAGCCCAATTATTTGTCTTTGAGAGAGAATTTTTTGTGCTGACCAGTGTAACCAAAAGTAGAACTAAGTGCATATATTTTAATAAGGCTAAAACAGAATTTTTGTTAAAAAATTATTATATAAATATATGTATATATTGGCCACAAAAAAAAAAAAAAAAAAAAAAAAAACGGTATTGTTCCTATATCTGTGTACCGATAATTTGAAGAATGCCAACATGATAACAATTTGACAATTTGGTATAAGAAATCGTCTAAGAAGAATTTCAGATTGTTCCAATTTGTGTCATTTGTGGATCGAAGCTATATTTAAATAGGAAAATATGTCCGAAATTCATATATATTTCCACTAGGTTTTAAAATCGGTTTTTTCAAAATGTTCATTTTACGAATGTCGAATAGACCGGTTTTTTTAAACACAAAAAACCGGTTTTAAAAATAGCTTTTTATTTCAAAAAAACATGTACTAAATACTGATATTTGAATCGAAATTCATTAATATTTTTTTAAATAAACATAAAGTATGATTTCTAATCTTTTAAAAATATTACTTTATTTTATCCAATATTTTCTTCATTTTTCAAAGATATATTAAAAAAAGTTTCACCTGCAGAATGGTTTCAATGGCTTTTTCCAAATTAACCCATGGTTTATATGTTTATGCTAAGTAAAAGTTAATATAATTTTTGATGATTATTTTCTTACAATTTTTATACCCTACACCACCATATGTGGGGAGGTTATTATGCGTTTGTGTTGATGTTTGTAACACCCAAAAATATTGGTCTAAGACCAACCTTAATTTATACCAATCGGCTCTCAGTCGATTTAACGATGTCCGTCTGACCATCTGTCCGTTCATATAAACCTTGTAATCAAAATACAGGTCGAAATTTTGAACATAAATTAATGAAATTTGGCACACAGGTTTCTTATAGCCCAAGAACGAAGCCTATTAAAATTGGTTATGATCGGTCCATTATTTCATCTACCCAGCAAAAACTTTGCTTGCCATGTAATGAGTTAAGAAGCTAATATAATGGCTCCTTACAACTTACACATTAGATGAATAACTCATTATTTTAACACGGCGATGTCATTAGAGGCATCTACTTACTCTATATTATTACAGGTAAGCATTTCAGAAAGTCATTACTTAAATGTCATTGCAAGATCTAATTACTTTAAATTTATTCAATAACTCATTAATTTCAAAGTATTGTAGCAAAATGAACAGTAACTAGTTACATTATCGGTTACAAATAAGTATTGAAATATGGAACAATAAAAAGCAGATATTTTTTAAATTTATTTATTTAAAACATAAACAATTTAAAATATTCAAATTACAGTTATAATAGTTCCCATATAAATTCATATAAATGTTAGTATCGAAGTAATATTCTGTATTCGTTTGTTTAATTTTGCATTTAATACAAGTATCGGTCCAGAAAAAAGAAGACCTCTCCCTGAATTTTGATGCACACAATGGTGTAGGGTATTGTCGGGCTTAACCGACTATATCTTTCTTTCTCGTTCTTAATGGGTTAATAGTTATTTCCAAAAATAATTGTGTTTAATAAATTTTAACTTGAACATTATAAGATATATTGATATTTTTAAATGTAGTCTTTTGATAGAAATATCAACTTCTGCAAAAAACCGGTTAACCGTTTTTTTTTAATATAAAAACTATATAAAACTTCGAATATATTCTAAAACCGGTTTCTGCAAAAAGTCGAATAATCGATCACCCTAATATCCACATTTGAAAAATCATACTTCTCATGGGTATCCAAAATGTAAATCTTCCTGGAGATATACATTTTATACACATTATTGTACCTATACCTACATCCCTTTCTATAAGCTATACATCCAATTTTATTAATCAAAAACTAATGTTGGGTTAAACTAACGTCACCCCCATGGAAATAGTGTAAACAATTTTGAAATGTATGGAAACAGAAAAAATAAAATATTACGATTGAAATAAAAACGTTACGGAATTTTTATTGGAAACAAAGAAGGAACAAGAACAAAAATATATACATATATGTATGTTTGTGTAAATGTATGAGCTTTAGAACAGTTTTTCTCGTTTTTATTTTATTTTGTGTGTTTTTTTTTTTTTGTTGTATTTTTCGGCTTTTTGGTTTGTTGTTTTTGGACAACGAGACAATTTGTCGTTTGTTTTTGTATATTTTTAGGGTGGCATTTGTATTTTGTATTTTCGACACCACCAGTTTTCAATTCAAAGCGTTTTGAAACACATTCTCTAGTGGAAAACAAAAAAGAAAATACGGATGACGGCGTTTTGTTTGGAAATTCTAAGTGAAAGAAAAAGCACGAAATTGTTTTTAACAAATACAATAGAAAAATTATTATATACAACTAGTAAATTAAATATGAGCAAATATTATTTAATAAATATGCATATGTGTGTTTAATGAGCAATTAAAGTGTACATAATTCAATCAAAAGTGCTCAATAATTTGTCGAAATTATTATTTCATAAATAATACTATTTCGTGTTATAAAGAAAAAGCCGAAAATCAAATCATTATTATAAAGTGTGGAATACAGTCATAAAATTTGTGTTAATTTATAAAAGAAAAGATAAAAAAAATATATATAATTTTTAAATTTGTAAAAAAAAACATGCATTCTTAATTTTTACATAAGAAAAAAAAAAAGTGCCTTAAATTTGTAAGCCAGTGTTTTTTTCTAAGCTTCTTATAGAAAAAGTGTAAAAGAAAAGCTTAAATATGTCAAAAAATTACAAGAAACCAAAATTTGTCATCAGTGACGATTTCAATCACAATGACAGCACCGCTTCTTTTCAAGAAGACGTTGGTCAACTTTATGATTTTGACATGGATGAGGAACCAGAACGTAGTTCTAAAATTCAAGATATTATTAATTGGCTGCATCAACGTCATCATAATAATTGGTAAGTTGAATTCTATTTCAATTAGATATTACATTAGTGGATTTAAAAATATATTTTTTTTCTACTTCTCATTTTGTTGTGTGTTTTTCTGTTCTGCTCTGAACAAAAAAAAAAATATCAAAATGTTGGAAGGCCATGATCGTCACATTCACACCCACCTTTGTGTGGTTGCTTATGCTTTGTTAGATTTAATCAAAATATTTTGTGTGCTAAATCCAAAATTTTTTATGTAAATCTAAGTGTATATATTTACATACATATATAGTTGTGCCATTTAAGAGTGAGCGAGTGAGTATGCGTTTTTTTTTTTATACATATATAAAAGTGTGGCAGTGGCATTTGAAATAATTTTGATGTTTCCGTGTAAAAACAAAATATACAAAATACAAAAATAGAGAGGAGGACAAAAATGTAAATCAATTAAAAATATGCTCAAATACATTAAAAGTAATAATTTATAACATTTTATATGTTTGTTTAATGTTTTATTTTGAAAAATTAAAAAAAAAAAAAAAAATAAAAAAAAAAATTAAAAAAAAAAAAAATAAAAAAAAATAAAAAATAAAATAAATAAAAAAAGTAATAATTTAGGGGGCCAATACCGTTAATTGGAAAACGTGCCTATCACTAACTGTTATACATAACTGACATAATCAGTTATTTAAGTAGTTAACAACAGTTTGTTGTTGTGGACGAATTTTCATTGCAGAAAAGGGAGCAGTAATCAAATAGTAAAAGTTAATCATTTGAAAAGAATTTATTGGGATGGTAAAAAGGTTCTTTCTTTCTTTTTTTCTTTCTTTCTTTTGTTTGGTTTTACTTTTACTTAATTGTGTTACTTCCTTTTAAAGGTCATATTTCAAAAACCAAATAATTACGTTTGTTTATTTTTAGACCGTAATTACAGGTGGAAATTATATGTTGATGGGTATAACATGCAGTTATTTAAAATAATGTTTTGATTCATTTTTATTTATATCATAAAACAAATTGAGAAAAATTTACAATTATCCATACATACATATGCATAAAAGCTGAGATTTTAAATAAATTTCCTTCAAACTTATTTAAAGTTTTCTTTTAACAATTATAGTTGTTCAAAACGTTTAATGGAGTTATTTCGAAATAAGTGTCCGGAAACTAATTTGTTCATGCAGAATTAAATCTTTTTTTTTTTTTATCAAATATCTTTTGTAAAGTTAAAACATCAAAAATATTGGTACTCATTTACCTAACTAACTCACTTAAATATTTCCTATACTATTTATCCGATTGCAAAAATTAAGGTGTCAATTAAAAGTTCTTAATGGTGCATTTCTAAAAATAAAAGAAAAATAATATAAAAGTTTAACAAGCACAACTTTTTAAAATATTTTGTAATTTCTAGTGAAAATAATTTTTTTTAATAGGCGGAAGGTTTTTTAAGCGGCTTCGCTAACGTAATTCTTCCTTTTTACCCAACTTTTTTTATAACATAAAATTTTTTGATACGAGTTTCTTAGGGAAATTCGATTTTCAAAGCCCTATAACTTTCAAAATATTTAATTGCACTCAAAAATTTACATCATTATATTCACCGTTAAAATTACTATCAACAGCGAAAAAAACCAAATAAATCGGAGCTGAATCGGGATGGTCTCTTTATACCAAAATGTTTCAGTTTATCATCTTTATCTTAAAGCTGGTAAGACTACGAGTAAAACAAGCCATGTATGTTCAAAATTGATGCACAAATCTTGATTTCATTCACATTTAAGTTAAAATACCCATGCATACCTACAATTAAGTGGCGATACACAGGTGGGCAAAAATATTTTTTGTTTTCGTCTTAAATAAAAAAAATTAGGTGGATCTGGTTTCACTTTTTCCTATAAGATATTTTTAGTCCGCATCTTTTGTCAATCTTACACACCGTTTTTGAGTTATGGCGAAATATACTAGAGTAATGGCCTTATTTTACGCGAAATATTAGACACGCCCATAAAAAAAATCCAGACCTGATGGAAAAAAACTGAAAACAGATTCGAGTTTAGCACATCAAAATCCATTTTTTTGTCGACCAGTGTTATCATTAATATTGTATTATAATTAGTACTTTATTTTTTATTGAAATTGGAATGAATTTTCTTACTTTTAATGAAATTTGGTCCTTTATATACTCTACAACACCTTAGGTGGTTGGGTATAATGCGTTTGTGCTGATGTTTGTAACGCACAGAAGAAATCTTCGGATACCCACCTTAAAGTATACCGATCGACTCAGAATCACTTTTTAAATCGATTTCACGATGTCCGTCCGTCTGATCGGCTGGCTGTCTGTCCGTTAAACCTTGTGAACAAAGTACACCTTGTGAGCAATTTTTAAGATATATTGATGAAATTTTGCACGAATAATTATTTTTCCACAAGGACGAAGCGTATTGAAAGTGGTTACGATCGGTCTATTATTTCACCTAGCCCACATGCAAATGTCCTCCCGGAATAAAGGTTTAGGGATCAGAAATGCCGTAAATATAGTAATATTTTATTGAAATTTGGTGAAAAAAGTCTTGTATAAGCATCTATCTTTGTTCCTATAGCTCCCATATAAACCCCTCTTCCGAAAATCACTTTAACGTGCATAAATCCCATACAAATGTCATTATCAAGTTAATATTCGACATAAATAAGTTTTATTTAAGTAGGAATCACAGTGCCAAATTTTATGAGACTCGGTCCATAATTTTGAATAGCTCCCATATTCTATAAAATATCCATTTTCGGGAATCACCCTAAAGCGCATAAATTCATATAAATGTAAGTATTAACGTGATATTCTGTATTTGTATATTTTATTTTACACTTAGTAAGAGTATCGATCCACAATTGGTCGGATTTGACCGATTTTATATTAAAAAGTAAAAGTGTAATAGTTGAAGCCCAAAATCTCGCAAACTAAACGAAATTAGATATGCACACGACGATGTTTTTTGTACATCTCGACCAGTAGAATCCTATTATATAAATTTTTAAATTCGGTTCAGATATAACGAATCTGGATCGTTTTTAAAAGTGTTCATACCAGAAGTGTAGCATCCTGTTCCAATCATCTTCCTACGATGATTGGAACAGGATGCTACACGGCCATTTATATTAATGATCCTAGAAGAAATCTTAAATTTTTTTCTCAACAATTAAAATGATGATAAACTAAACGATAGCTATAGAAAATCGAAAGGATAAAATCGTGGTTAAAAAATATTAACAAATTACGTAGAAAATGTAAAACTTTGCTTACACATTTTATATAAAATGTAATTTTATCGTTCTATTAACTTTTTTGGAAAAATTACGAATTATGGGTATAATATTTTTTTTTTTATTAGCTATCGTTTGATATCTATACATCATCCATTTTAGTGAGAAAAATTTTTTAAGATTTATTCTGGAATCATCAACATATTTTTTTTTCTGGGCTTCAAATGTACCAAACTTTTATAAGTTATCCATTTTAGATGATCATTTTCAAAACACCTCTAAAATTAAGTATTTCTTTCAATATCATTATCAAAATTTTAGTTTTAAGAAAATTAACTTTAAATTATAGTAGTGGTATACTACGACCTTGAATATTAATTTAAATGATTATAATGTTTCTTTTCAGTCGCGAAATATTAAGATTTTACTAACATTTCTTATCATATTTTCTTTTTTCAAACATGTAATCTATATATATAAAAGAGTAACGTTACTGACTGACTGACTGATTCATCATCCCACAGCCCAAACGGCTGATGCTAGAGAGACGAAATTTGGAACGTAGGTAGGTCTCCCATCATATAGATCCACTAAGACGGGATTTTTGGAAATTCGAATGTTTAGGGGGTAAAAAAGGGTAAAAACGGGTAAAATCGGTAACCTTATAACTCGCAAAATAATAATGATACATAAAAAGTTGAATAGTTATCGTTATTCATTAAAAAAATAATTGGACAGGTGTCTGGTACTTTTTTGAAAATTGGCCGTTTTAGAGAGAAAACGGGTAAAAACTGTATTTTGGTACTTTTTTGACACCATATGTATCTTTGAAACCAATCAACATACAGATAAAATTTATGTCGTATTCAAAACTTATCAAAAAATTAGAAATACAAATTTGGTACTTTTTTGAAATTCAAACGTTTAAGGGGTAAAAATCGTACCTATTTTTGGTACTTTTTTCATAAAAAATTTTTTTATATTTATTGAAATCTTCATATGAGTATTTTAATATGGGATACCACTACAATTTTGAAATTTATTGGAATACAATTTTTGATACTTCGATGGGTGAAAAAAAGTACCAAAAAAGGGGTAAAGGCGGGAAATTACATTTTATTCAAACTTAATAATGAATTCTCAATTACATTAAACATAGAAACATGAAATTAAGAAAATGTAGATAAGAATTCACAAGAGTGATGAGAGATGTAGGTAAGAATTCAAGAGGATGGACTTCGTGGTACTTTTTTCTACTTCTATTGGTACTTTTTTGCATTTTCTGTAATATTTAACCTAGAAACATGAAATTAAATATGCATTGTCCGATGTTGTAAAGAATTCACAAGGGGGGACTTTTTGGTACTTTTTAGTTCTTCTTATGGTACTTTTTGAATTTTCTATAATTATGAACATAGAAACATAAAATTAGGGATATGTGGTCCTTAGTTAATGAGAATCCACAAGAGGGGACGTTGTGGTACTTTTTTGTTATTTTAATGGTACTTTTTGATTTTTTTTATAATTTTTAACCTAGAAATATAAAATTAAAGACATGAAGTGCTAAGTGAATGAGAATCCGTAAGTGAGAACTTTGTGGTACTTTTTCGTTCTACTAATGGTACTTTTTGAATTTTCTATAATATATAACATAGAAACATAAAATTAAAGATATTTGGTACTAAACGATGAGAATTCATTAGAGGGGACTTTATGGTATTTTTTTGCTCTTCTAATGGTACCTTTTGAATTTTCTATAATATTTAACCAAGAAACATGAAATTAAAGATATGTGGTCTTAAATGAATAAGAGAGGTTTTTGTGGTACTTTTTAGTTCTTCTAATGGTACTTTTTGAATTTTCTGTAAATATGAACCTAGAAACATTAAATTAAGGATATGTGGTCCTAAGTGAATGTGAATCCATACGAAGGGACTTTGTGGTACTTTTTTGTTCTTCCTATGGTACTTTTTTAATTTTCTATAATTGTGAACCTGGAAACATGAAATTAAAAACATGTGGTTCTAAGTGAATGAGAATCCATAAGAGTGGACTTTGTGGTACTTTTTTGTTCTTCAAATGGTACTTTTTGAATTTCCAATATTATTTATAGTAGAAACATGAAATTAAATATGCTTGGTCCTATGTGAGAAAGAATTCATAAGAGGATTCTGTGTGGTACTTATTTTGTTCTTCTAATGGTACTTTTTAAATTTTATATAATTATGAATCTAGAAACACGAAATTAAATATATGTAGTCCTAAATGAACGAGAGTTCAAAAGAAGGGACTTTGTGGTATATCTTTTCGTTTTTCTAATAGTACCTCTTGAATGTTCTGTAATTTTTATCCTTAGAAACATAAAATTGTAGATGTAAGGTCCTAAGTGAATCAGAAACCTTAAAATGGCTTTTGTGGTCCTTTTTCTTTATTCTAATATACTTTTTCGTAATTCTGATACTTATTTTTCGTTATTCTAAGATTAGAAACCTGAAATTAAAGTGAAATTGTTATTTATGGATGACATAACACCATTATTAAAAATGTTCCCAAGAGAGTAAAGAATCTTAGTTTAAATTTATTATATAGTATGGTTTTTATAACAAATTTCCGCTAACGAAGTTGCGGGTCTACAGCTCGTTTTATATATTTTGGAAATTTTTCAAAATATGTACTATTGCAGATAACACGTAATTAAATCATTAAGAGCCAGATGGTAAATTTTATGCATTTAGTTCCCAAAAGGTTCAATAAACAATTTTTACAAATAAGTCGCATGGAAGTACTTATTACACTTAAATATTGATAAGTTTGTTAAAAAGATAATAAGTTCATTTAAAACCACGATAATAATCGAATAGAAAGGAGTTTTTGAAATTTAGCCGCTATTTCACACCAATTCGCCGCTTTTTTTTATAAATTTTTGCTTTTGAGGACATTTATATCCTTAAATTACCATTTATTAGCCATTAAAATTAACTTAACGAAAATATTAAATCCCAAATTATTATTTGTGCAACTAAAGGGTTAAATGAATGCACGTATCAATAGTATTGAATGAAACCTTTCCAATGATGCCCTAAAGTATAATTTACGATGGAAAATGTCCAAAATATTCAAACTTTAATAAAATACTATTTAAAATAAAGTCATTGAAAATGTTTCTAAAATTTTAATTACGCGGGAATGAAAACAAATTTTAAAAATGTATTTTAAGGAAATATTTTCCGATTTCAAGAGCAATTTTTATGCTATAAACACTTTTTTAAGAATATATTTTTGGTTGAACTGATCACTTTTTATTTTTTCAAAATTAATAGTTGTGCAGTAGAAATTTTATTTTTATTTTTTTTATTTTATCGTCTAAAAATAGACGTATTTTATGAATTGAATAATTCATCATTCGAAAATTGTAGCGATTTCAGTTAAGGGTTTTCGTCATGAAACTTCAAGGTCAAACATGTAAGAATGTTATTTTCGGAATGGTCGAATCTATGTACCCACCATCTACAACTTTTTAAAATTTACCTTATATGGGTGGTGGGGGGTAAAGTGTGCGGATTACGACCACTATTTGTTTCAGATTTTATATTGATCCTTGAACTATTTGTACAAAATTTCGTTGATATTTCACCATTTTTGGTTTCCGAGTTTATATCGATCCTATATCCTATATGTACAAAATTCCGTTGTACATGCTTTTGTTTAAGAGACATCAGCAGAGAAGTATGAACTGAAGTTACAACGGACACCCTGTGTTTTTGATTTTTCTTTTTGGCCCATAATTATTTTGTTTATTGACATATTTTGCCCAATTTCATCTCCCAAATAAACCTTACATAAGACAAATATTTGAGTCCCCCTATGAAGGACATAACAAGATCGACTCAGAATCTTATCAGAATCCAGAATATAAGTATATACTTTATAAGGTCTTAAATGATTTTTTCGACATGTTACACACGGAATGACAAAATCAATATACCCCCATCTTTTTGATAGTGGGTATAAAAACCGCTGGTACATTTCATCTAGTGCTTCAATCTATCATTATCATAACAATGAGCTTTATGAAAATAAAAAAAAGACGGAATTTCCTGTTTGGCATCCATAGTATCAATCAAGCTTTGTTTATTGTTGTACTGTATCTCATAACCGAATTGAATGTATATTAAGGTTATAGAAGAGAATCTGAGCCTTCAGAAAAAAGTTTTAAGAGCTCTTAGCTTCTACATTTTATGTCCGATTTCGATGATTTTTAAATTGTTTTAAAAAGTTTGATAACACACTTTAATTATCGATTAAACGGATTTTGAGTTTGAATTTGGTATAGAAAGAAAAAAAAAAAATAAAAAATTTGATTGAGATTTGCATAAAAAAAAATTAAATAAATTTTTTAATTTATCCGGCTAGAAAAAAGACCAGCGAGATTTTGCTATTTTAACTAACAGTCAACGTATAAGTTTTCCAATGATATATGTTTCGTAACAATGGTTAATAGATAGAAGAGATATATGTATGTGATTTTTTACATACCACATTCAAACGAATTTAATTGTATTTATTAAATATTGGTGAAAATAAAATAAGATGGAGGGTGACAGAATTAAACTGTCTATCTGCATTAGACTAATTCTATCTGCTAATTCCGCATAAATATTAATTAAATATTAAAAATGTAGCACAGCCGAGTATAGAAGCACTCTAGCTCTTTCCTTATTAAACAAAATGGTAATTTATTAAAATACTTCTGTTTAATTTAAAACAAAACTAATCATCCTTGTAAGCCTGTGTTATATTGAAGTTAAAAGCTAATTTTGAATTTATTTATTGTTAAAAGGATCTGCGAAATTTTAGATTTGAAAATATAAGTTATAAATTTAAACACAAATTCAATATATCCCCTATTTCCATCAAAATGATTATAAAACAAATATTATTTTGAATTCTATATTATGTAATAAGTAGGTAACTATTAAAAAACATTTTGTTTATTTGGAAAAAATTTGTTGCTTTAGCCCCAAAATGTCTGCTTAATTTTGATTTTTATTATGACATTAATCCTAATTATTTTGTTGCGTTACATAATGTATAATAAAATTTAACATACTGTGTACCATATGGTGCAGGGTAAAATTAAAGAACACAAGTACGAATTTTATTCAACAATAAGGTACATAGTTTTTGCTATATTTTGTGTATACCAAGTTACATCATTGTAATTAGTTTTGCCACTACCCCACAAACTAAAAACAAATTACTTATGAATAAAAAAAGGCACATATTACACAGTTAATTGATGTCGAAAGCAAGTGTATAAATGAATTTTTCCATACAATATTGAAAAATAAAACAAGAACATTTGATTGATATATGACTCTTTCAAAGTTATAAAATCACTTCTATACAGCTGGTTTACACGTAAGATTTATTTATGTCTCGTTAATGCATTTTCTAGACTTATTACGACTCATATGCACAAATTATTAATTAATTATAAAATGACAGTAAAAAAGGGGGAGGTGGCAGAGCACAAAACAAATTGTAATAAATATAAATTTTTTAAACTACATATCTAGTGTAGCTTTTGTTACACTATTCGACAAATTTTTGTTTATCAAATATTGATTCAATCATTCCAATGCAGGACGAAAATATACATCAGATTAATTAAATCTCCGAAAGATTTTTAAAGTTCGGATTTTGTTTTTGTGAACTCTTAAATTTCGAATATTTTGGAGCATTTTTAATGTGTGTAAATAAAAAATATTTAAATCAGTAAATTTCAATGTGCCTATAAATAAATTTAAGTCAATTTCCAATAATTTTTAGCTCATTATATCTATTTAAAGAAGGTTATAATAATATCAATTATTTTAGTTAATTAATATTATCATTTTGATGATTGGAGCAAAATCAAACAAAAATTAATTAATATAAGCAATTTACTTTTCTGCGTATTTATTGTTTTATAGAGTATAAAGCATCTTCTCTTAGATATTATGTAAGATTTTTTTAAGCCCATTTTCGTAATAAAATTGTATGCAATATATGAGTACTCACATTATTCAACCAATTTAACTATATTTTGCACATATATATCGTACAACCTCCGAAAGCAAATATAGAATATAAAATAAATAATAATAACATGAACATTTTTGTAAATAATTTTCTTTTTTTGCAAATTAAATTTAGAACATGTATTAATTATTTTTTCGGGAAAATTATGGACTAAAATAAAAATTGGATATCACGCCCAGTATTTAGCCCACTTTCAGTAAAAATCAATGTTTCAACTTTTTTAATGCTCTAAAATATGCAATTGAATGTTTTTATATTACTAAGATATTTTTATTTTACTGAGATATTTGTTTACCACTGTTATTACTATTTGAAATTGGAAATTTGAAATTTTCTTACCAAGAAGCAAATCAACCGTTTCTTATAAAAGTGGGTGTGGCATGTTGCCAGTAATTCCTTCAAGGATATGCATATGTATCAAGCAGGGTTGTCAGATTTTTTTCAGCCTCTGTCGCCAAATTGTTAATCAGAAATCGCCAAAAATCGACAACATTAAATTTTATTTGTTTTTTTTTTAAGAAATAAAAAAATTACTAAAATTTTTAGTGCTTAAAATTGTATATAATTTTAAAATGTAAATTCAGCTTTAACAAAATCAATGATAAGGAGTGCGATCGAATAAATCTTAACACACATTTTGCTTCATAACTTTTTTCGGAAGCAAAATTTTACATTTTTTTGATCTAGTTTTCTTTGAAAAATATGTCAGTTATTATTTTTAATGACAACCATGTTGATTTATTGTGAGTTTGCTCAAAATGAGTGACGAAAATGATGTACGTGCTATAAGTTATTAAAAAATTTCAAAAAAATTCAAATTGGTCTTACAAATAATTGGTTTGTCTGCTGTTAAACTATTTCCAAGGTTATTAAACAGTATCAGGGGAATTCGACCATTGATAGGAAAGATGGTTCGGGAAGAAAAAAGGTTCACATGATATTGGGAAGGCCAAGACAATTGAAAGCATATTGAAAAGAACTCCAAACACATCTGGTAGAAAAGCAGCCAGGTTAGCTCAGTGCTTAGACTATTTGGTGTGAAAAATTAAAGCTAATGCGGAGTTGAAAACATATAAAGTCCAAAAAGTTCCAGACTGGAATGCTGCAAAAAATTTAGAAGCCAAGAATAGGGCACGGAATTTAAAATCAAACCAAAAATAAAAAAATAAATAATAATAATAATAATAATAATAATAATGGTATTTTCTTTATTTTATATCAAATACTTTTGTTAAATCAGGCTTTATTTCAGAAAATAGTAAAAATATTTTATTTCAATTAATTATAAATTTATGATAAAACCTTTGTGTTTGAAAAAGGATTTTAAAAATTGCTATTAAATGCCAATTTTAATTAGTAACTTCGAATTATTTTTTAAGTACGAATAAATAAATAAATGTGTGTTATCTCTTTAAAAAAATACTTTTAATGTTTTGTTCAAAAGGACTTAGAGACCACCCAACAATCTTTGTACGGACCCCTTGTTGAGAACCTCGGACCCCCATTTGAGAACCGTTGTGTTAGATTAAAAATAGTCGTAAGAAAACGTAATAGTTTTACTCCACGAATACCTATTTAATAAAATTTTAAAAATTAACCAAATAAATCGCCAGCTTGTTAAAAATCGCCGAAAAATTTGCCATGTCGCCAAACGGAAAATTCAGTATCCAAGAGCAATTAAAAATCGCCACGTTTGGTGAAAAATCGCCACATCTAACAGCCCTGGTGGCAAGTTTAACTTCGAGCTGTTCAGTAGTTTAGACTAGGGTCAAGTTAAATAAATTAAATAATATTATTACAAAAATGGGCGTAAAAAGGAAGTGGCGTCTAGCAAAAATCAAGTATAATAATTCGAATAGTCTATAAAACATCAAAACATATAATAACATTTTAATTAAGTAATTTAAATGATTTTTATTTCAAATAATATTGAAAATAAAATATATAATAAAAACGAAATTCGAACTTACTTTTAAAAACCCTTTTAAAGGTTTGCTAGTCAACACACATTGGTGTAAAAGGGGTCGAAAATGCCGTTAAATTCAGGAAAAGGTGACATCCGAATTTTGATGATCACGTTCTATTTTTTCTATTTATTAGTTAGTAAAAAAAATGAATTTTTAAAATTCTAAAATATTTTTTGGCAGAATGGCAATGTCCGTCCGTCTGTCTATACATTTGAGTTAAATGGGTCGAAAATAGCACTTAATTCAGGGAAAGGTGATATCAATACTTTAATATTTAGATTTAGTTTTTATATTAATCAAGAAGTAAAAAATAATATATTTTTGGAATTGAAAGACTTTTTTTTTTAAGAATTCTAATGTCTGTCCTTCCGCCCGTCAAATTCAAAATAGTTTATTTTTTGACTCGACCTCAAATTTTCTTTATTCGATAGACAATTTTGTTTTGTTTTGATAGATATGGAAAAAACTTTACCAAAATCTTGCAAAGTTGAGATTGTTGAAATTTTAAGTGAATATATCTCGAAGAATATATAAGAGAAATAGCACAATCGGGTAAGGAGCAAAAATTCCCTAGTGGTTAAACATTTTCTATGACATTAGTATCCTATTTTCAACCCCCATAGCTCCGCTCCTGAAGCGTATATGGGATCCTGCTTTTAAACTTAAAATGTTATTGTCCTCTGCTACGCCTATGTTCATGTAAATCCAACCAGCCGATCAGAAGTTACAGATTTATTTCGATTCTGCCCCACTGATTAATGTTTGATAAAGCAAATTTTCATACTTAAGCCGTTTTTTGTATGAAATCTACCGGATTAATTTCTCAAATCGGCCTATATATGCGCACGATTTTTTTTCATATTATTGAAGAGGATAATATGTAGTATTTTTCAGAAATTTTTCAGAACAAACATCCTGTAACATGTTAAGTTGTATTCCATGTAAGTTGAAAATTAGTGTATTTCAGGACAATTAAAAAAAAAAATGAAATTGAAAAAAGATTCGGCTGTGCCGAATCTTTGATACCCTTCACCATATTACCATCTTACCATCTTATCGACATCATATTACCATATTACCGACAATTAATAAAATTTTCGCCTTAACGTATGCTTGCATATTTTCTAAATCTAAATTTTTTTCAAACTACGAAAATTTTAATATGAAAAAAAACAATCATAACAGGCTTTGCTTTTAAAAAAGTAACAACAACAATTCCATATATATTTATTTTTGTATGTACAAACTGACTGAATACACAAAGAACAACAACAACACTGTTATTCATTATATTACTGCTGTTGCTAACTAAACTACTTGTCTATACAAAAAACAAAAAACGTCACTAATAGTCATTACAATGCTTAATATACATGTTTGTGTATGTATTTATGTATATTCTTAACAGATATGTTTTAGTTTTTAAAAATAAACAACTACAATTCCATATCTATTTATTTTTGTACAGACTGCATATACAAAGAACAACAACAACAACACTGTTATTCGTCATATTACTGCTGTTGATAACTAAACTACATACTTGTCTATACAAAAAACAAAAAACGTCACTAATAGTCATTACAATGCTTAATATACATGTTTGTTGGTGTATTTATATTCTTAACAGATTTGTTTTTGGGCCATAACTCTGTTGATTGTGAACGAATTTGGTTTATTAAAAAAACCGAAATTTTATAAAAATATTTATGACTGATCTATATAAAAATAAAAATCTGTAGCTTGAACAAGGGCTTCAAAAATAAAAAATTAGTTTTCCCCGATATCTCAGTTATTACTGAACCGATTTATTTAATTTTTTCAGAACAAAAATTCAGAAAATAATTTTCGAGCCCCCTTTAAAAATTCGAAGTCCCTGGTATATGCAGAGGCTTCAGAAACTAAAAAACCGGTTCTAAAAACCGGTTTTTAAAGCATATCTCCACCATTTATAAACCGATCCTGCTGATTTAAAAAACCGAAATTTTAAAAAAATATTTGTGACCGATCTGTATAAAAATAAAAATCTATAGCTTAAACCAAGGCTTCAAAAAATAAAAAATGCGTTTTGTCCGATATCTCAGTTATTACTGAACCGATTTATTTCATTTTTTCAGAACAAAAATTCAGAAAAAAATGTCCGAGAATTCTTTGTAAAAACGAAGTCCGTAGTGTATACAGAGGCTTCAGAAACTGGAAAACCGGTTCAAAAAACCGGTTTTTTGAACATATCTCCGCATTGTATGAACCTATCTTGCTGAATTCCAATAGCAAAATTCTCGAAAGCATTTCCGATCGTTTGACATACATATTATATATGTCAGTTATCGGTGGACTTCATAAACGCCATTTCAACCGACACACGGACGGACGGACGGACGGACATGGTCCAATCGTCATCGCTTCTTACAAGGATTCCGAAAATATAAACTTTTTTGCTCTCCGACGAAAATTGTGGAAATTACAAACGGAATGACAAACTTATATATACCCTTTACACCTGTGGTGAAGGGTATAAAAAAATAACAAAAATATTAGGATAAAATATAATTTATAAATACTAGAAAAGAAGAAAAGTACACTTAACACCTGTAGTTGATGGTTCCATTTAAAATGGAAAAGTTGATGAAAATTTAATTTTTTACTCTTTTTCAAAAATTTTAAAAAAAATGTTTAACTTTGACAGCTCCTTATAAGAAAGCAACTCAACCTGGTTTGGAAATTTTAATTGATATATAGTTTTGTATATTTTTATTCAGAACCCAGCTTAATTACAAAAATTTAAATTTCAAAATTCAATTAATCGCCATTTTACCCCAACGTGCAACACTTTAATTTTGCGTTGTAATTATTGAGGCAATTTTTATACAAACCATCATAAAAAGGGGGGGGGATGAAGTATATTGATTTTGTCATTCCATGTGAAATAAAAAAAAAAAAAAATGTTTAAAATCCCATAAAGTGTATATTTTCTGGGTTCTGGTTCGATTCTGAGTCGATCTAGCTACGTTCCTATGTCCGTCTGTTGAATCTTTTAGTTATATTCACATTTTTTTCACTTAATATTTCCGCAGTTATTTGGAAATGAATAACGACAAAATTTAAAAAACTGAAAAATCGGAAAAGTTTTTATCCCCTAGTCTGAAATTATTGAGCGAATAAAAAATAATGTTGACAATTTTCGTCTGCATCTTTTGGTGTATTTATCAAAATTTAAGAAACGATTCTTGAGTTAAGGAAGAAAGAAAAATATACACTGTCGGACAAAATGAAGTGGGGTTTTTTTACTCTTCTTATTTAGTTCATAATTATTGTCTTCTAGGTGCATAATGGGCTACTTTTTTGGTGTCCAGGTATTTGTCGTATTATATTCTTTAAATTGATATATAAAAGAAGTTTTTGAAATATGTGTATTTCGCGTTAAGGGAAAAAGTGTTGTCTTGGTCATACATTTTGTGCGACAAAATAAAGTGACAGTTTACTTAATTTCTTTAATTTGGCTTCAAATTTTCGAATTTTTTTAAACAAAACGGAAGGCATATGCTTTAGAAGTGCTAAATTTTAGTATTTTACTAATTAAATTATATTAAAATTATCATTAAGTTTAAAAAATAAGGATGAATACGGATGTATTATTGGAAAGTTTTCGACCACCATCCAGAAAGATTTCTTGACTCTAGATAAGGAAAATAAGGTAAAATTAGTGTATTTGTCTTTAAAGTGCTACATTTTAGAATCTGAGGCTAAAAGATTCATTTCGTCATACAAAATAACAATTCAGAACGAAATTTAGAAGAAATTAAGAGGGCAAAAACCCTAAGACTACGATGTAAAATCGTAACGATATCAATATTCTCGCCAAAAGAGAATGATTTTCATCATCTAAAGTTATAAAGAAAGAAGTAATTATAATTATATTAGCTTTTACTGCCAGGAAAAAGCTCAAATATACGAGTTTTAGAAGTCTATTCTAAGTAAAAGTCACATCATTGTTGTGCTAATACAATAAAGCGACCCGTAATAGAATAATATTCGTTAAAGTCTCAGAACCATTCTAAAATACAGTTATTTGGATGCATAAACAAAAATCTTATTAAAACTTAAAAAAACTGAGAAAATTTTGGAAACTGCCATGGAAATATTTGAAGTTTTAAATTTTTCTAATAGGAGATCGTATAAAAAATGTTTTCTTAACTTTGGTACATATGAAATTAATTTGTTTGAACCGTGTCTGGACAGTTACGTTGGTAATAATTAAAATTACTTCCTCCTTTGTCTCTCCGCTTAGAAAAATGAGATTCTTTTTGGTGAGAATTGCGATATAGCTACGATTTTATTCCGCAAAATTAGGGTTTTAGACCCATAAGTTTCTTCTAATTTTCATAGTAAATTGTAATTTTGTATAATGGAATGGTTCTTTTGGACTTAGATTCTAAAAAGCTGTACTTTAAAGGCAATTACATTAATCTTACTTCATTTTCTCTATCTGGAATCACGAAATCTTACTGGATTGTGGTCAAATGTAATAATAATTAGAATAGAATTTAATGGAAAGAATATTAAAATTAAGCACTTTTTTGGAAGCCAAATTTAAAAAATTAAGTAAAGTGTCACTTTATTTTGTCGCACAAAATCCATGACCACCACAACACTTTCACTCCAAACTCGAAATACACATATTTCAAAAACTTCTTTTGTTACTTAAATTAAAGAATATAAAAAGGCAAATACGTGATCACCAAAAATCCAGACCATAATGAACCTAGAAGGTAATTACTATGAAATAAATAGCAAGAGTAAAAAACCGAACTTTATTTTGTCGGACAGTGTATATTTTTTTGCTCACCAATGTATTTTTACTTAATTGTAGGTATACAATTATATAATAAAAAAAAAATCACATATTTTGGTGTATCTCTTTTATCAATGTTGATATGATGAAATATACTAGAGTAATATTTGACACGCCGAAAAGTCCAAATATTCGTCTATATGGGAGGATTTTTTGCCGACCAGTGTAATTGGATCTTAATAATATATTATAAGAACCATAGTGATATGATTCTCTATCTTGTATTTTGTTTGTAGGGTGCCAAGAACTACTGTTTCACTGACACTATTTTTATATTCATTACAACTAATTTGTTGTAAATCAAAGCAGATAATATAATCACGTGTCATTTACTGGAATAAACATAAGTATATTTATTTAAAATGCATAAATTAATTAAAAAGTTCAAGCTCAAAAAAAAAAAAAAAAAAACTTCGTTAGAAATTAATGTAACGAAAATTTAATTGTAATCGTTTATAGTTTTAGGTTTCTCTAGAAAAAACAAAATTACATGTCTATTTAAAAAATATTTTTGTAATTGTTACTAATTTTAAATTACAAGTTCCTGTTAAGTCATTTCCATGCAAAAAAAAAAAAAAAAAAAAAAAAGAAAACTACACAAATAGAAAAAACAAAAATAAATGAAAAACAAAACAAAAAAATAAAAAATAATCGTCAAAATGTTCATACGTAAATAGTTAATTCAATTTAATTTGAATTAATTAAACGTAAAAGTTTACTAAAGTAGAATCTTTTTTTAATTTATGATCACTAAAGTGCTCACTTGTATCATTTACAATCTTCTAAAACTTTTAACATCATAAAACAACTAAACAATTAAAGTTTTTTATTCATTATTTATGATGATTACATACGACTTAAAGTACGATATTTCGATTTGTATTTGAAATTTTATTTGATTTTTGTTATTTTTTATTTTATTTTTTAATTTAACAATGTCATTAACAATTTTAAGATTTAAAATTTTAATAAGTTTTGAATTTTAATGCATAATTTCTGAGAATCCCCAGATAAATAGTCATAAAATTCTAATTATTTAAATTAATATTGATGGTAAATAAAAATGCCCTACAGTTATGTTTATAATATTTATGATAATTTTTTTTTTTTTTTAGCACGATATTAAAAAAATTTTTAAAGGCTCTGTCAAATGATCAAATTTAATATGAAGCCAGTCTAAATGTTAAATCGTTATAATCTTGTATATCTTGTCATAATGTATATAATTAAAAAGGAAATTGAGTCTTTAAAATTATGTATGATGTATGGTTTCTTAAAATAAAACAAATAAAAATGTAAATTATGTTTACAGGGACATATTTCATAAATATGAGCATAAATATTTTCGAAATGGAGCGAATGGAGAATTAAAGATTAGAAAAAATATATATATTTTACGAACTTATTTAATTTACGAGCCAGTGATAGGAAATATAATATTATAGTAATAAAAATATGCACAAACAAAACCGAAAATTTTTAGAAAAATATATGAACAACATTTTGACGCTTTTTCCCTTTTTAAAGCTTTTAGAATCTGATGGGATAATAGTGACTAAAGTAATAAATTAATAAACTTATTAAATAAACAAGCTAGAACGTTATATTCGGCTTATATATCGATATTATAGAGAGAGCCCAATCGAAAATTCTTAGAACCATGACGGGTGCATGATGGTATATAAGAAATGAGAATATCCATAGAGATTTAGAGGTTCCATTTGTAAAAGACGAGTTTAAAAAGAGCAGTGAAAAATACATAAAAAACTGCAGACTCATCATAACCCACTTGCAAGACTTTTTAATGAAGTTAAATCAAATTCAAGGCCGAATTTCCACCCCGTTATTAAGAGGACAGATTATTCACCTACCCATGATCTCGTTAGAGATAAAGTAGTGTTTAGCTTCTAGTTTTAAGATTTGAATACATATTGTAAGGCCTTAAAAGAAGGGCAGATTCAATATATATAAATAAAGAATCGCTAAAAAAAAAATTAAAAATATTCGGCTTGACCGAATCCATATACACGCAGAGAAAAAACATGGTTACAGCATGATCACTACAACTAATCAATGTTTGTATAGCCCTTTTCATTAATTTGAATAATACCATGTTCATGATGAGCAACGTATATGATTCTGTTTGATAATTTAGTGATTACCTACAATCAAAATTTTAATATGGTTGACTGAATTATAATATGTATTTAAATATTTTTATATGAAACCATATATTTATGAAAAATCAAAACATTTAGTAAATTTTCATTCTACAACCATTAAGCTAATATTTTTATTTGCTTTTAATGACTTTTGAATACACATTTTTGTGTATAAGTCCAGTAGTTAATATATTAATTCTCATTTAGTTTAGATATGAACAAATATAAATTGACAAGGTTTGTTTTTATTCAGTATAATGAATGTACCACATATCGTGGTACAAATGAATATAAATATGAAAACATGGGATTATATATGATAAAATGGGATTATATATATGATAAAATGGAATTATATATTTATGATAAAATGGGATTAATTATATGATGAAATTATTTTATATATATGATAACATGGAATTATTAAATGATAAAAACATGATAAGGTTATACACCTTACTAGTAAATTATAAAATGGAATCATAATAATGATTACGTACAAATATACTTATTGTTACCTATAATAATATATTACAATCATAGTATGTTGCTCTTAGTTTATGGTCACTAGAACCATATTCTTTCTTTGCGTGTACCCACCATTAACTTTTCCAAATTTTACATTATATGTGAGGTGGGCGGTAAAGTGGTCGGATCACGCCCTTTTTTTGAATTTACATTGATCCTTGAACTATTTGTACAAAATTTTGTTGACGTTTCACCTTATATGGAAGGTGGGTGGTAAAGTTTATATTGATCCTCGAACTATCTGTAAAAAATTTCGTTGTCGTACATGCTTTTGTTTAAGATATATAAACAGAAAAGTATGAAATGAAGCTACAACGGACACCCTGTTTTTCTAGTACTTAGTCTATTTTCAGTACCAAACAACCCTTATATAAATATTTGAACCAAATATCGTCCCCCTAGGTTGTCCCGTTCGAGCCCTATCCTGCTTTTAACAGACAGACAGACGGACGGACATAGCTAACCAGGACCCAGAAATATATACTTTATGGGTTCTTAAATGTTTTTTTCGACATATTACACACGGAATGACAAAATCAATATACCCCCATCTTTCTGATGGTGGGTATAAAAAATTGCCGTAAACGCACTCCCTGACCAAAATATGAAATCAGTTTTTCTATATGATTTTGAGAGCATATAATGAGTATAGCAAATCAAAACTACTTAAAACCAAAGATCTAAAAAAATAACATAAAAAAGATCGTGTATCTCCGCTCCCTGATAGAAAAATCTGGCTCCGATTGGATTGGCAGTATGAACAGAATTATAAGTAAGCCAATTTTTAGTTTTTTACCACGTCAGGGAGCTTCAGAAAACTCTGGAAAGTAAAAAATACTTAGCAAATTATACATAGTAAATTACAAAAGTAAAAAAAAAATATATATATATAATTTAACAATATTTTTTAAAGGTATTTTAATATGGGTTTTTTTTCAAGATAATTGCGTTGTATGGCGAAATTTAATCATAAGCTTTCTCAATTTTTCACAAAACCTTTAAAAACATATCAAACTATGTAATATAATTCGCAAAAGTACTGAAAATAACAATCAACATTTTTTACAGGCTCAAAAAATTCAACATTTTATATATCAAAGTTGCATGTTCAAGAATTTCTAAAATTACGCCTACACGCTATTTTAAAGTGAAGAATTTCGGAAAGATATTGAATTTTTTTAAACAAAATTAAAAAAATACAATAAAATATAAAAAGTTACTTTTTTGGTAAAAATTGTAACTTTTGACTTTAAATTTGAGATAGTTCAACAATTTTTTTTTTTTAGCTTATATAAAAAATTTCCCCATTTTTTTAGAATTTTTATTTTAAAGTTTATAATACAAAAACCTAAAATAGTCAAGATCAAAAATAACAAATTAAATTTTTTTGCAAAATTATCAGCAAAGAACGATGAAGTTCTTTCAAAAAAAGAACATTATCACTACTTCAAAAGTGGAACAATATATAATTAAATAGGGCAAAAACAGAATTTTTATTAAAAAATAGTATAAACATAGTGTAGTAAACAAAATTCTACTTGTTCATAAATAATTTTGTAAATTTCAAAGAAATATTATTATTCTTTGAAATTTACATCTTTTAAAATTATATAAAATTTTATGATACATTGTAAATTGATTCAACTCATTATTTTCAATTAATAAACATAAATAATTTTTTATATAAAAATTTCAATTTCTACACAAAGTTTTAAGAGAAGTGCTTCAAAAGCAGTGAACAAGAAGTATAAAAGAATAACATCCTACCAATAACAACCTTGGGTTAAAAAAAGAACTTCTGCAGCTCTTTTTCACCACTAAGTACTTCCTTCCAATGACAACACAATGTTAAAATCATGACTTTTTCAGTACTTTTTTTGTTTGGATATTTCGTCCTAAATAAATCGATTACTCGAGTATATTTCACTATATCTCGAGAACGGTATGGCTTGAAGACATTTTTACTCCGCATCTTTTGGTGTATAGTGTTTATCAATCGTACACACCGTTATTGAGTTATGGTGAAATATACTCGTCTAACGGCCTTATTATGGGCGAAATATTTGACATGCCCATGCAAAAATCGAGAAGTAATGAAAAAAACTAAAAGCTGACCTCAAAATCCATTAAGTCGAACTATTCGTATATAAGGACGTTTTTTTCCGACCAATGTTATTACTGAAAGTGGACTAAAAACTAGACGTGGTATCAGTTAATCTATATACATATGTACATATATAAAAGAATAATGACTGAGTGATTGACTGACTGATTTACTTGGTGATTCATCATCGAACAGCCTAACCGGTTAAAGCTAGAAAGATGAATATGGACTGTGGATTGGTTTCCTACCGAATAGAACCACTACGACGGGATTTTTGGAAATTCTAATGTTTAGGGGGTAAAAAAGGGTAAAATCGGTAACATTATATCTCCTTAACTAATAGAGATACAAAAAAAGTTAAACAGTTATCGTTATTCATTTGAAAAATCGGACAGATGTCTGGTACTTTTTTGAAATTCGGCTCTTTTATTAAAAAAAACGGATAAAAACTGTAATTTGGTACCTTTTTGGAATCCTATCTATCTTCTAATCTAGTAAGCATAGAAATAAAATGTGCATAAAATTAGTATCTTATCAAAAATAGGCGAAAACAAGTTTGGTACTTTTTAAAAATTCGAACGTACTTTTTTCACAAAATATATTTTTTTTTTACTGACATATACATATGAATATTTTAACTTTAGATCCCAGTACAATTTAAAAATTCATTGTTACATTCAGGGGGGGGGGGAATAAAATGTACCAAAAAGGGGATAAAATCGGAAATTAAATTTTATTCAAATAAAATGATGGATTTTTTATTATATTAAACCTAGAAACATGAACTTAAGTACATGTAGTCCTAAGTTAGTTAGAATTTAGAGTAGAGTTTTTTGTGGTACTTTTTTATTCTTCTAATAGTACTTTTTGAATTTTCTACAAAATTGAACCTAGAAACATGAAATTAAAGTTACATGGTCCTATGTGGGTAAGAATTCAAGAGAGGGATTTTTTGGTACTTTTTCGTTCTTCCAATGGTACTTTTCGTTATTATAATATTACTCTTTGATTTTTTGTAATAATAATTATCTTTCAAACATGACATTAATGATACGTGTATCGTTCTGTGTTGAGGATCCACAAGCCCCATTAGTCACATTTTTCTCTACTAAAATATAATAGAAATAATTTGGTAGTTTTTGAATCTTAAAGATATAAGAAACTGGTAACTAAAATATTTCAAAATTGTATTGTTCTTAATGCCGACAGAACACCAATATTATAACTGTTCACACGGGAGTTAGGAATCATAGTTTAGTTTTACGGGTTTTTTCACTTTTGATATTTCATTTTGTTTTTTTTTTTTTCTAAATAAAAAGGTTACCAAGTTTTTATCTGGTCTATATAGGAGTACTGCAAGATCGTGTTAAATGCTATATATAGTATATAAAAGAGAATTTGTGTTCGTTAGTCCATAGAATGGTGTAGCGAAGCGCACTGTATTTAACCTATTAAAAATATTATTCAAAATTTTATAGTTATAAAATTATAACATAATAAAACAGAATTTATAAAATAGTATGGTTTTTATTCAGAAAAATCTACGCTTACGAAGTAGCGGGTATACTGCTCGTATAAATATAAATCAATAAAAATTTGTGATTCTTCGAGATAAATGTGCCAAAATGATTTTACTTATTTGGTAAATAAACAATTAGTTGTGTCATATACTATATAGCAGGGGTTCTCACAAGACCTCGCTTCGCGACCCCCTTTTGACATTGCAATGGAAGCGCGACCCACTACAACTTTGACTAATTTAAAAATCAAAAAAAAAAAAATGTAAAGACAAAATAATTTTAAAAAATGATATTAATAATTTCGGCATTGTTTTCTTAGAATATTAAGAGATTTTTTCGTATAAATTTAATATTATTCTCTGCGTCCACAAAAGAAAAAAGAAAAACGATATTTTTACATAAAAATTTATATTGAAGAAAAAATTTGGAATATTTTTAGGGCTTCGGAGCCAACAAACGGATAAACTTTGCTATATTTCAACTATTTAAAATGCTTTTATATCTGTTGATTCATAATTAAATTCAACGAATTTCAACTCTTTTTGAACTTTCTGATTTTAAATTATAAAGTTGCTTAAGCAAATTTTCTTTATATATCCGGGAAACTTATCGATGAAATACAAGTTTTGTGTACTGAAATGATTTTATAAAAAGTTCTTGGCATAATATATTTTTATGAAAGTAGAAGAAGTAGAATTTCATGTGCAAAAAAAACTATAGTTTCATCAAATTTAGTTCACATAAATTTTATCTTTTTAATTAATTGCTTAAAATGGGAAATATATTAAAAAAAATAAAATTGATCTTCAGTTCCCTACCAGCGATTGAAAGTCACGGGTCTGGAACATTTCGTCAAAAAATAGTATTGAGTTGTGTCTTCAAATAGATATCAAAAAATTCGTAATTTTTAGCCAATTTTAAAAAAAAATATATTTTAAACAATTTTTTCATCATACAAAAAAAAAAAAAAAAAATTCGATGTTTTTCTTAAAAAATTTATAAGAATTTTATAAGAAAAAATCCATTTAGGCTAAAATATTAAAAATTTGCATTGTAGTAATAAGTACTTTTGATAAGGTATGATTTTCTAAATTTTTCAAAAAAAATTGTTCATTAAAATGCCTTAAAAAGTCTTCTAGCAAAACAAAATCCCACGGAAAAAAATTGTAAAGTAGTTTTTCCATAACCAGCATAAAATTACAATTTTTTTGATACCCATTTTGATTAAAAAATCGAAACTTTCCATTTTTAAATAGTTTCATGCTTTTATTGGAATTTTCATTTGAACTTCTAAGTAATATTTATATTAAAAAAATTGCCTGTTTAAGAATATTTTTCAAGAACTCTTCGCGACCCCCCACGAATGTCCTTACGGACCCCTTGTGGGTCGCGGACCCCCATTTGAGAACCGTTGCTATATAGTATTCCCAAGAGCTTAAGAAGTATACGTCAATTTAAAAATTAAAAACTATGGCTTGGCCTCAGGTATAGCTTACTTGGATCCGTCGTAATGGAGAGAACATCAATAAGAGTTTTCATATTTTATTAAAATCGCAACGAATTTAAAGTATTTTTGGTCATTAGTTGATTTAATATTTATTAAACTACCTATATCTAGATGTTACAATCATATTACTAAACTAAAGTGTAGCCATTTTATGGTCGAGGACATATATAAATAATACGTTTTAATTGAAATTTAAATATAATGTTAACAGTTGAGATTTTATTTAACCCTTAGGCATATTATCGAAGCAAATTATAAAACCATCAAAAGTACTAATAAAACTCGAAGTGATTCTCTATATTATTAGAATGATTTAATATCAGTTGCCTATTGTACCAATCAGATCATAGCGGTACAAATTAAATACATATTTGCTTGCTAAAATGTTTGTTAAGATTTAAAAATTTGTTATGACTGTTATAAATGTTTTGCTCATTATTTTATTTAATAGGCCCTTTAATTAATATGCATTTTATTTTCAGTGTTTTAATTAAGTGTTGTGAATCCATTACAATCATTAATTTATTTATAAACTGTTATTTAAATATGTTTATAATGACTTTTTTTATAACAAACAAAAAATGGGTAATGCTAATAGAATATGGAAAAACGTGCAAGTTTTTTATAAAACCTGAATAACGGGTTGCTGTTGTATATAATTGGTGACGTTTGATATCTAAAGAAAACAAAATGTGGAGCCCCTCACGTAAAGATCTTATACATTAGAAAACACTGAAATTTAAAATATAAATATTCATTTCTTATCTCATTTTACAAATCACGCGCTGCATGAATCCTACTTTATTTAGACTCAGGTTTGTAGAAGATTTCATGATGCTCGTATTAGTAATAATGACATATTATGAATATCAATTAAGCTATTAATAAAGCAAAAATACTCATCCTTCAATATAACAACCTTACCTGTTATAGAGTATCAAAGTGATCGACCTTAATCTATTATAATTTAACTTACAAAAAGACTTCAAAGTTAACTATTTAATTTTATCACAAGTACCTACATGTTTTCTACGATGTCATATAAAAATTATTAATTACTTCTTAATCGTCTAATACGCAGGAGTGGTCGGTCAATATGACAATATTAAATACATACATACATACATACACACAAACGTTTAAATGGTATGATATTAAGTTAGTAGTGCAAAACTAAATGTTAACTTATTCACATTTATAACCATATGTATATTTGGATGTAGTTACAATGTACATTGCATGTATCCATCGGTACATGCACATCAAGATACAAGATACTCATAAACATGTACTTGACTTATTGCCATGGCCAACATCTGTTATTTTGACGACGTCTATCGTCTAAACATTTATACGAGAATGAGTTATAGTGGGAAAAAAGGTGTTTTTACAATTGTTATCTTACATACTTATGTATGTATTTGTACTAATAATGAATTGTGGCATTCATTATTAGTAAAAATTTTTATTTAATTTTTTAAATTAAACTTTATTTTACTTTATTGAACAATTAAGAATTATATATTAGTATAATATTTGTCACTGTTTCATTAAATGATACTGTTTGTAAATTGATTAATACTAATTAAAGAGATTAGACAGTCCATATTGTTAAAAACTTACCTCGTTAAAGCAGAAGGAAGGCACTTGACATTTGTGAAATATGTACGTAAACATTTAATATTATATTAGTATGTACTTAGTTTCGTAGCAGACTAGTTATACAAATTGTAGTGTTATACACAATTGATTTAGAGCATACCTTAAGGCTTATAATATGGCAATATGTGGATTTTTAAAATATGTACATTAGGGTGATAACTTTTTGTAATTTCTTCAATTATTCAAAATACTATAGAAAGGCTTTGTAGAACATTAAAAGTAGGTTTCATCAAATCGTCATTTCTTGGAAAAAGTCGAAATTGACATTTTGATTTGAAAATTGTGGAAAAATCGTCTTTCTTGTTAATCGAAAAAAATCGGAAAAAGTCGAAAAATGGTAAAAAGACGAAAGTAGTTGTAAAAAAATTTAAATGTCGGAAATAATCGGAAGAAGTCTAGAATAGTCGGAAAATGTCGAAAAAAATTCACTTTATTTAAAAAGTTTCTTAGAAATTTTTATTTCAACTACATCCCAGCAAAAACTTGGTAATGGTATGTAGTTACGGATGTAGTTACTTTTCAATCACAACAACATACTTTCTGCATTACATGAAAGTAGATTAGTAACTACTTACTTTTAACTTGATATGTATCAGTTACATAAGATCAGATTTTTGGAAATGTTACTTTTTATCTATCTTCATTTATATTATAAAAATTATATATTTTAAAAGTGGGTAAAATATGAAAATACATTAATTATTTGTTAAAGTCACGAAGACTTAAACAAATAATTAATCGTAAACACACCAGTCTCCCGTGAAGTCGAATCCACGACGTAAGCAGACAGAATAGCTTATTGTTAACAAATCCATTAGGCCACTTTATACGTACATGAATTCATTCATGAACTCTGTAATTTGAGTTTATGTAAAAAACTACATCAAACATAAAATACGGTATAACTCTTAAACCAATAAAGGGGTATAAAAATGTACTAGAAGAAATTTGTAGGAAATTTTATTATCTATAAATGTTGTATTATCATCAAAATACGTACTATGCTCAATAAGCTAGTTATATGCAAAAAGTGTTATTGTTCATTTAATTTTACTGTCTTGTTTACTAAATAACAACAACAAATTTGAAGCGATTGCAATTTAGGAAATACATAATTCATACACAGAAAAAAGTAAAAGTAGACTTCAATTACGAAATTTGTAATATTAATTAATTTTTAATTGATTTTGCTCCAATCATCAAAATTATAATATTAATAACTAGAATAATTGATATTATTATAACTTCTTTTCCTTAAATAGATGCAATGAGCTGAAAATTTTTGAAAATTTACTTAAATTTATTTTAATTCTGCACTTTTATAGACAAATATTTAATTTTTCTTTATATTTTATTAACAGCTGTCAATTTATTAAAAAACTAAATTGAAAACCAATTAGAAAATTAATTATATTAATAAATCATATCATTAAATTCCAATATAAAGTTAATTAATAATTTTATTAAAAAATTATTTGAAATATTTTTTTCTGTGTACAATTACATAAAGGTAAGAAAAATTTATTGGCTATCTTAAAACAATTTGTTAAACGTATTAAACTCTTAACAATTTTCAGACGGGGGCAGGTCAGTAAGGTCCGGTATTTTATTCAATTTCTGCACGGGTCACAAGAATGCGCTTCAAGAATTAACTCCAAGTCTATGGTATGGAATAGTATGTCAAATCCTGATTTCCGCATATTTTCAAATAAATAAATTGAAAAAAAAAAAAAATTATCTGCTTTTTATTTTCAATACTTCAGTACTTACTTGTAACCGATAATGTAACTAGTTACTATTCATTTTGCTATTAATGACTTCTGTAATACTTGGAAACTAATGAGTGATTGAATAGCTACAAAGTAATTCTTGTAACGACATCTAAGTAATGACTTTCTGAAATACCTACCTGTAATAATATAGAGTAAGTAGATGCCTCTAATGACATCACCGTGTTAAAATAATGAGTTATTCATCTAATGTGAAAGTAGTGTAGAGCCATTATATTAGCTTCTTATCTCATTACATGGCAAGCAAAGTTTTTGCTGGGATCATCTTACTTTTGGAAATAGTATAGTAAAAATATATTTTTGTATGTAACAATCAATTTAATTTCATAGATGTCTGTTAATTAATCAATATATTTATATAAAGGGTGGACCGAAGAGCTTCTTGTCATTTTTGAAAACGCTATAAAATAACTATTTTTTGCACTATGGAAAAACTAATGATACATTTGATCCAAATAGAAATTAATGTTGAGTTTTTTTCCACTTTGGAATAATTTGCAATTTTGTATTATAACCTCACTTTTCAGTTGGTACAATATTTATAAGTATCGGATATCTATTATTCCCATATATTTTTGGAGCATAAAATGTCTTTAAATGGTTTAGTTATATCGAAAATATATCTCAACATATTCAATATTAAAACTACACTAATTGAAATTTGGGAATGTATAACCCATTTACTACAATGATTGATAGCCAGACATAACCAAATAATTTAAATACTTGACAGTCTTTACTATCATACAATTTTAGTTAGTTCTTTTATTAATAGTTTCTGGGTTATTGCAATGACAAAAAGGACTTCGAACCAGCCTTTATTTATATATTGAATTTTTAAGAATAACCAAAAATAGTCAATGAAAGCGAAAAATAAAAAAATAAAAAAAAACGAGAAAAAAGTGATAGTCGGTCAAGCCCGACCATATGATACCCTACACCATTGTCTATGTGTACCAAAATTTGGGAAGGGAACAATTGTGAACCGATACTCGTATAAAAGTGTAAAAAAAAACTGTTTTACACTGCCATTTATACTTATAAAAAATTAATTTGTGTCGAATATTTAGTTGATATAACATTTTTATGGGATTTATGCACGTTGAAGTGATTTTCGGAAGAAGGGTTCATATGGACCGATCTTCACGAAATTTGGTATTCAGATTTATACTTATATAAAACTTATTTGTGGCAAATTCAATTAAAATACTTCTATTTTTAGGGTATTTGTGAGTGTTAAAACTTTATTCCGGGAGGACATTTATATGAGGGCCAGGTGAAATAATGGGCCGAACATGACCAAATTCAATAGGCTTTGTCCTTGTGCAAAAAAAGTCATATGTGCCAAGTTTCATCAAATTATCTTCCAAATTGCGACCTGTACTTTGCGCACAATCTTTACATGGACAGCCAGCCAACATCCGACTAGACGGACGGATATGGTTAAATTGAATCAGAAAGTGATTTTGAGTCAAACGGTATACTTTAAGGTGGGGTTCGGAAGATTTTCCTCTCCGTTACATAATTTGCACAGACTCATAATACCCCAACCATCTATGGTGGTGTAGGGTATAAAAAGTCTAAAGGTTCGAAAAATTTGAAATCAATATGAAGATGAAGGATATAAAAAATTATACAAATTTGTTTTACGGTTTATTACGGTTTACAGATTAAAAAATTATTAGCATCTACTTTTTTGCAACAACTTTAAAAAAGTTAAATTGAAAATGTGTCTGATTTTCTGTCATTAATTTCAAGTAGTTCTCAATGTTTTACTACTTAAACTGAAATAAGAAAACTATAAAAATTCTCATTTCAGGATATATAAGAGGTAGGCGTGTTCCTGCTCTTATTTTTCCAAAACTGTATATATTCACTTTGGGTGAATATATACCGTTGGGAGTGTGAAGTTTTTTGTCTAAATTATTTAAAAATGAAATTGAAAAAAGATTCGGCTGTGCCGAATCTTTGATACCCTTCACCATATTACCATCTTACCCTCTTATCGACATCATATTACCATATTACCGACAATTAATAAAATTTTCGCCTTAACGTATGCTTGCATATTTTCTAAATCTAAATTTTTTTCAAACTACGAAAATTTGAATATGAAAAAAAAAACAATCATAACAGGCTTTGCTTTTAAAAAAGAAACAACAACAATTCCATATATATTTATTTTTGTATGTACAAACTGACTGAATACACAAAGAACAACAACAACACTGTTATTCATTATATTACTGCTGTTGCTAACTAAACTACTTGTCTATACAAAAAACAAAAAACGTCACTAATAGTCATTACAATGCTTAATATACATGTTTGTGTATGTATTTATGTATATTCTTAACAGATATGTTTTAGTTTTTAAAAATAAACAACTACAATTCCATATCTATTTATTTTTGTACAGACTGCATATACAAAGAACAACAACAACACTGTTATTCATCATATTACTGCTGTTGATAACTAAACTACTTGTCTATACAAAAAACAAAAAACGTCACTAATAGTCATTACAATGCTTAATATACATGTTTGTTGGTGTATTTATATTCTTAACAGATTTGTTTTTGGGCCATAACTCTGTTGATTATGAACGAATTTGGTTTATTAAAAAAACCGAAATTTTATAAAAATATTTATGACTGATCTATATAAAAATAAAAACCTATAGCTTGAACAAGGGCTTCAAAAATAAAAAATTCGTTTTCCCCGATATCTCAGTTATTACTGAACCGATTTATTTAATTTTTTCAGAACAAAAATTCAGAAAATAATTTTCGAGCCCCTTTTAAAAATTCGAAGTCCCTGGTATATGTATGCAGAGGCTTCAGAAACTAAAAAACCGGTTTTTTTAAAGCATATCTCCACCATTTATAAACCGATCTTCCTGATTCAAAAAACTGAAATTTTATAAAAATATTTGTGACCGATCTGTATAAAAATAAAAATCTATAGCTTAAACCAAGGCTTCAAAAAATAAAAAATGCGTTTTGTCCGATATCTCAGTTATTACTGAACCGATTTATTTCATTTTTTCAGAACAAAAATTCAGAAAAAAATGTCCAAGAATTCTTTGTAAAAACGAAGTCCGTAGTGTATACAGAGGCTTCAGAAACTGAAAAACCGGTTCAAAAAACCGGTTTTTTGAACATATCTCCGCATTGTATGAACCTATCTTGCTGAATTCCAATAGCAAAATTCTCGAAAGCATTTCCGATCGTTTGACATACATATTATATATGTCAGTTATCGGTGGGCTTCATAAACGCCATTTCAACCGACACACGGACGGACGGACGGATGGACGGACATGGTCCAATCGTCATCGCTTCTTACAAGGATTCCGAAAATATAAACTTTTTTGCTCTCCGACGAAAATTGTGGAAATTACAAACGGAATGACAAACTTATATATACCCTTTACACCTGTGGTGAAGGGTATAAAAATCAGGTTTTTATTATCACATACAATATTGGCTATAAGGTAGTGCTAGCATATTTAAAGGTTCAAAAATAGTTTAGTCCCTAATAAATCTCCGGACTTTGTTGAATAAGCCAAAATACTTACTAAAATCCTCCCTAATATAGGTGTGTGTCATTAACTAATAGCAATGAAGAAAATATTTAAAAGAGGATTTATTATTTTCTCCCCTAAACTGTTTAAAGTTTTTGTAACAAAATAACATTAAAACTTAAGGCAGCAGTTATTTTATTTATAAATAATATATTTTCCATGAAATTCAATGCCAGACAGAATTTATGAAATATACCCATGTATTTTAGGGAAACAAAGAATTCATGTTGGCAATTTCATATTAAATATAAAATTAATTTTACAAAGAATTCGAATTTAAGAAGATTTGTGTTTCAGAAAATAATATTAACAAAAATTCTTTACTACTATGACGACAAACAGGTTTTATAACTGTAGTATTTCACTTATAACATGCATTAAAATATATATAAATATCAAGAAAAAATACTAGAATTAAATAAAAACATTAATAAGGACTGAGAGGAGTTAAATGGAATAAACGAAAACAAAGTTATTAAAATCACTAGAGGAGTAAAAGGGTTTTGAAAATAATGTCGTTATGTAAATAACCCAGTTGGAAATTTTGTCTTGAAGACAGTTTCATAAGTGACTTTTATTGTAAAAGTCATTAGGTGATGACATTTATATGGGATGACTACATTACGTGTCAACACTTTTTCTTCAGATTAATATCATATGAAAATAGGTGTAAGTCTGAATGACTTTGATAGCTAGAAAATCTACAATTAGACTGAAAAATATTAAAAACTATAGCGAAATAAATATGATTTTATTTCTTTCTTTCATAAAGCAGAAAACAGGGCAGATCTAAATGCATAAACCTAAATTAAATGGTCAGATATTCGAATAAATTCCAAGAAAAATTTAATTTCATTAATGAGTCATTCCATTTAAAACCAACACGAAAAATTACAATTTTTGACTTTACCTCTCTGATATTTCGTACAATCATTATTCTTAATGATATTTCGTACAATCATTATTCTTGTCAAAACTAAGAATGAACGTTGTAACGTAAATATTTTGGAAGATATTTGTATTTTTAAAAACACAATTTTCCTCATTTTTGAGATATTACAAATCGCGAAATATTGCGGTTATCAAACTTAAACTCGGCATTTGCGTTAACAGCGTTAATATTAATATTCTTATCGAATTTCATTAAATTCGGATGATTTTTTTGAAAAAAATTGCGATTTTTCAATTTTATTACAAACAAAACAATATCAGTTGCAACAAATATTTCGTATTTATTATGACATTTATTGTAATAACTCCTAAAATATTGCGAGTCCCAGAATGCCACTTACCACGCTTATTGAAAACATTTCAACCATTGACATATATTTTTTTTAAATTTTAAAAAGACCACTTTTCGAGATATTTGGCCGCGAATGAGAAATTGCGAGATATGGACCATTTTGATGTTGAGAAAAAAATCATATTATACATCATATTAAAGGTAATTTTGATACCTTTAATATGACATCTCAATAAATCTTATATAATAAATACTTCGAAAGATATTTGTAATTTTGTGTATGCAACTTTGTACACATTTTGAGCTAATTTGCACTTTCCAACCGCGATATTTCGCGAACCACTTGATGAAAATATCTGAAATTTTGAACTAGTCTTAATTTTGACAAGAATAATAATTGTGTCAAATATTATCTAATTCGGAAGAGGTGAGAAAATCAGCTGGTTGGTTTTAAATGGAATGACTCTAATACATTAATATTTTCTTAACTTTTAAAATGTTAATACATTTGTTAAACTTTTTAAATAGTTAATCATTTAAAGAGGTAATTAACAATAAAACATTTATTTAATTCGTTTTACTCCCTTAAAAATTCTGATCGAGTTGTCTCATCTAAAAGAGCAATTTCCGTGCTTGCATGCAGACGTCTAGACTGAATATGAATGCTGATATTTTTATAGACATGTCAGTAGTAGTGACCAAAGTAGGAAAAAGTATCACTGACAATAAATTGAAATTTTAAATGCAATATCATGTAGACATCATTAAGATATGTCACAAATTTGTCAGTACTATTGACAATATGCTGATTAAGTCCAGAAGAAATTTGACAAAATATATGAATATGTCAGTAGTTGTCATGATCTAATTTGTATGGGCACAAGTGACAAAGTCAGCATTTGTGCCCATACAAAATACGCATCATGAAATTGTCTTATAAGACGTCTTAAAGAAATTTCCAATTGGGAAGTAAACAAGTGTTTTGTCGCAAATAATTTACTTTAATTATGTGACCTTTGACCTCTAGTATTATCCTAATATCCTTATATATATTACAAAAATGAAGTGTAAGTTTGTTTGTTTGTTTTTTTTGTGCGTCAATCACGTCTAAACGGCTAAACCGATTTTCACGAAATTTGACACACAGATAGCACCAGTACCGGAGGAGGTTATAGGCTATGTGAGATCTCGATTAGATGTCACACCCACATTTTACGTCCACATTTTTAAAACTTAAACGGCTGCACCGATTTTCACAAAATTTGATATACAGATAGTACCAGTGCCGGTGGTGGCTATAGGTTATATAAGAACTGGGTGGGATGTCACGCCCACATTTTACGCCCACTTTTTTAAAGCTATTACACGGTAGTAAATATTTGATATCGCCTAATAAGGGTAGCGAAGCGCACCGGGTTAAGCTCGTATTTCACATAAAATCCAAGTCGCTGAAGGAGTAAAAATGTTTTTAAAATAATGGGAATTTATAGATAAGTTGAAATTAATTGACTTTAATTTTATGAACTTTGACCTCCAACTCACTTAGACAGCAAAATTTTAGCGGACAATATTTCTGGTTAATACGGGTTTGACTAATATTAGTCCTTATAATGTTTATATGTGGGTTTGTTTGCATCTACTCGTACATCGTATTCTTTGATGCGTTAATAAAAAGAGATATTAAACATCTTTAGGGACATTCATAGACTTGTGTACATAGAAAAGTGGGCAAATAAAACATCCTTAGGATAAGAGAAAAAAAAAAAAAAAAACACAACAACAATAAATTAACAATAAGTGTTTACAAATGACAACAAACCATAATAAGATTACAAATACATAGAAATAAACTTAAAGAGAAATACAAGCGCTCGTACTAACGTTAAAATGCTTTGTTTTAATTTTCAAAATAAAATAAAAAATAAAGCTACCTTCTCAAAAAAACTAACACGAACATCAATAGAATTTTAACAGATGACCATTATTGTTGAATATAAATTGATTGGTATTTCAGAGAAAAAGAAACAAAAAAAAAACTAACTAATCCTTTGTAAAATTAATGGTCATCATCTTTGAGAATCTACCACATACATCAATAAATTGAAAATCTGGTATTCCATTTAATTATAATGTTTAGAAATGTATAAGCTGCTTATCAAATTGCTGCTCCAATAACCTTAAAAATCGAAAGAAATAGTAAAGTTTTCTATGTTTATATATTATTTGATTTCTTGGATACTATTTTTTGTGTTGTATATAAAGACTTAAAATAAAACTGATTTATTATTGAAACATTCCTTTTGATGTAGATATTTTGATTAACTACTTTTTTCACTTACATATAAAACTTAAAAGTGGATATGATTTTTTCTTGATTTTATATATTTTCTCCACACAGGTCTCAATATATCAAATCTTTATTTCTTATATAATGTACCTTTTTTTGCGTGGTGTAAGTTTATTTGTGACCTAGCAAACCAAGAAAAAGAGTTGAAAAAGTTATAATTAAAATATTGTGTTTTCATTGAAAGGAAGAACATGGTGTGGAAAATACCTACAAAAATAATGTATTTAACTCATGGTTATCATTGCACAGTGAGACAGAATCGAAAATTTGTGGAAATAAATCTGTAACTTCTGATCAGTTGGATTTACGTGAAATTTGGTATAAGCGTAGCAGAGGAATGTACAATGTTAAGTTTGGAAGGGGGACTCAACATACCCCTCAGGGACGGAGTTAAGGAGGATCAGAGTAGGGTACCTCTAACATACAAAATTTTGAATCGCTTGAAAAATTTTTGTTTCTCGTCCGCACAATGGTTCCAAAACGCTTTTTTTTTGGAAATAATTCAGTAACTAAAGAACCGTTAGAGGTATCTCAATAAAGCTTCACATGGTCAGAGCTGAGTGTTTTCGAGTTGATTTGGAGGAGTACTGGCCCCTAGCAGGTCAGGTGGGAAGTGGGTGTCCCTCCAAAGTTGCCCATCTCGAGTATATAATTTTTTAAAAAAATCGCCAAAAATTCATTTATATGACATATACATAGATAGTCCTTGTAAATCTCTACAAAAAATACGCTTACGTGTATAAGTTATCTCTTTTAGTTTAAGAGATATTCGTGTCGAAATAAATTTTTACATAATTTTTAGCCTCGTATTTTTTTTAGTTTTTTTTTAACTTGGCGGACTTACTATTGCCCCTAGAATTTTTCTAAAATATTTGCCAGATTATCCACAAAATTCTAAATAATATTGCTGTAAGAATCATATAATTATATGAATTCGTTAAATAGTTATATTAATCTAAAGTTGGAACTTTAAAAAAATTTTACATTTTTTAGGTTTTTTTCCAAAAAGGTGGCAATATTTATTCAGTGATAAAATTAGTTTTTGTTCTGGGCTTTATCATTTTTTTAATGTTTTCAAAAGAATTCTTAATGTAAATGCGTGTAAAGTAAATACAGAGGAGTTTGGGACAAAGGTCTGCCCACGAGCCCTATCCAAATTTTGTAAATTTTGGAATTTATGGTTTTCTTTTTCTGTTATGTTCTCAAATCGCAAAGCTGGGATCGACTTAAAATTATTTTAATTTTTTAGTAATTGGTAAAGAAAATTGTATTGTAGAGAAAAAAGAGTGTTGATACTTTTTCGGCCAAAAAAACACAAAATGTCGTAATTTTTGCATTTTTCAAATTCAAAATAGTTTATTTTTGGACTCGGTAAAGATATCGACTTTTTATTCAATAGATAATTTTGTTCTTTAACTAGCTAAGAAAAAACTAATAAAATCGGTCAAATATACTAGGAAATATATGAAAAACGGGACCAAGAATATGCAAAATTGAGGTGTTTAAAAATTCAAATGCAAATAACTCAAAAACTATAAGAGACAAATAGGGCATGCACGCATGGCTTTTGTAGAACTTATCATTTCCTACAATAATATATAAAATATTTGAAATCTAACGAGAAACAAAAATTTGTTAATGTTTTTTTTACTTAAGCCCTTGTAAAAAAACGTTAAAATGTCAATTTAAAAAATGAAAATAAAATCATAATGCCTAACGTACATATCTACAAGTAATATACATACACCGTTAACTGTTCCATGGACCGTACTTGAAAAATAGCTTTGCTCTCAAGGGACTTATGTACTATACTCATTTCTAATTCAACAGAGTCTACATATTAAAGAAATTTATACGCACCATTTACTCATAATTAAAAATATTGCGATATGAAAATTTTGCTGTATAAACAGTGAGTTAGTACTATATTTGCAAGTTAGTAACTTACGAAAAATAATCGTGATTAGTGAAGATAATTGCAAATAAAAGGTACAGCGTTTCCACTTCCTTTTACGTTCATAAAATTTTCGATGATAATAGTTAAATTTTTCTCATCTGGCGCGACAAATAAGGAAATATATTTCTTTGTGCAATTTGCGTATAAACAGTGAATTATTTATTTGCAAGTTATTTTTATTTGCAATAATCGCGCGAATAAATAGATGTATATTTAAGTGAGCATATACATATGCATTATTTATCAACAATTAAATGCTTACCGACTTCGTTAAGACTATCTTATCCAGTTTGTGTACCATTTCTTAAGACTTTCTTTTTCAAACTCACTTCTTTATTTCTATTGCTGATGTTTGTAACGCACAGAAAAAATTATCGGACCCCCACCTTAAAGTATACCGTTCGACTTAGAATCACTTTCTGATCATCTAACGATGTCCGTCCGTCCGTCCGTCTGGCTGGCTGTCTGTCCATGGAAACCTTGTGAACAAAGTACAGTTTTAAAGATATCTTGATGAAATTTGGCACAAACAGTTATTTTGACACAAGAACGAAGCCTATTGAAATTGCTTATGATCGGTCCATTATTTCACCTAGCCCCATTACAAATGCCCTCCGGGAATAGGGGTTTAGTGCTCATAAATGCCTTAAATATAGCAATATTTTAATGAAATTAGGCACAAAGAAGTTTTATTTAAGTGTTAATTTTAGTACCAAATTAAATTAAGATCGGCCAATAGCTCCCATATAAACCCACTTCCGGGAATCGCCCTAAAGGGCATAAAATCATATAGATGTTTGTATCAATGTATTGTTCTGTATTTGTATATTTTATTTTACATTTAGTAAAAGTGTTGGTCTACAATTGGCCACAGATCTAATTTTTGGCTCATACACAATGGTGTATAAGGTCGGTCTTGACCGACTATAGTTTCTCTCTCGTATTTTATTTGTATTTTATGTTTCCAAAATGTCAAATAATTAAAAATTCTTTCACTATCCTGATATTTAGTCGGTTGTGGGTACCGAATGATATTTTTGATATTATAATGAATTTTTGTACAAAATTAGGGGTCGCTGCAAGCGAAAATTTAGTTATAGTTTAAAACAGAGTAACAAACCATATCTTTGATTACCACAACTAATTTTTTACTCCAAAATGAGAAATTAAATCAGTTGTGTTCGCCGAATTTTTGGATTTAATTTTACAAACTCACAAAGTGATTGAATAGACTGACACAACACTTGTAGGTACCATAATTTCATTATAGTTATGACTGTACGGTTCTAAATAAAAAAAAACTCTATTAAATTTATAAGTTATTAATAACTATTATGAAATATTAGTTTATTTTATTGCATATTTATCATGGTAACCGTTTTCCAACCAATATTTTTTCTGTGTGTAGTTTGGAATGTAGGAAACTGAGGAATCATTTATTTATTTATTTTTTATTTTTTTATTTTCCTGTGTTTGAACCATTTGTCTATTATTTATAGATATTTTTAATAAATATATTGTTTTGGCTCTGTTAAAAAATAATAAAAATACTTTTAAATGGGTGAAATTATATATTCATTATTTAAACTAATCGAAAATCATCATACGTCCTTTATATTTCTTAAGCAAGTGGGAAAAATATTATTTTGGTTTCTGATTATGAAATAATTTTCGGAGGAGGGGTTTCATGATATTTAGCACAAGTATTGATACTCGTATAAAATGTGACGAATATATCTATATTTCAGATATTTATGAGCAATAAAACCCTATTCCTCGCGTGTAATAAATTTCCTTTACACGATTTTTCAGATAATTTCAATAATGGCTGTGATTTTCAGTAGCGAAATACATATGTGTAGTACACTTGTGCATTTTTTACTTTTCTTAAACTAAAAAGAATAAAAAAAATAAAAAAATGGTAGATCCGGAATTAAAATTCAGTTTTAGAAGTTATTACTTTTACCCCATGTGCTCTGATACATTATATATCCAAAATTATTATCTTTATTTGTTGTGCAATCAAACTGTTGTTTGTACTCCTACTTATTGTACTCCCTTTGTTTTACTTCAGACAATTTACCTCTTGAACACAGAATGAATATAACCATGCTTTGAAATCTAAATTAGACAGGTATTTTTGACATTCAATCATCAGATACTAAAAGGTAATTTTTTTCTATAAAATGAATCACATTTGTTAAATTAATTTCCTTTCGAATGTTTAATGTACAAATATTTGCCATTGATTTATTATTTATTTACATTTCATCTCATAATACAACGAGTAGTTTGTGAAATATTTATTTACCAAAATACTCATAAAGAACATTTAAATAAATTGGTTAAAACTTACATATATTAGTATTTATTCTGTTTTATTTTCATTGTGTATTTACGTTTTGAATAAATAATTTATCTTACCATAATAATAAGCAACTTACCTTTTTTTCAATTATTAAAATAGTTTTTATTCTTACTTTTTATGAAAAAAAAAAAAATTCTAAAATAAACTTTTGTGTGCTGAAAATTAAATGCTACAAATTGATTTGAATTACAATTCTTATACGACTAAATAAAATTATGATTAAGAGTTTTTCAACTTGTAGAATTTGCGAGATGTGCGTCTTAATTTAATATTTGTTGGATGTTTGAATTTGAATTCATGCAACAATAACAACAACGACAACAACGAGAAAATAATACAATAATAAATAATAGAATAAGAATGCTCTTTTGTATGTATTTGATTATATGTACGTATGTATAATTTTATTTTTTCCACTTTTTTTTGATGAAGTAATATTTTCTTCATACATCCACTTAATTCTAGTACAAATAAAGATTATGTGCCACAGATACTTTTTCATGTGTACAAAGATACAGAGATACATTTTAGCTACAGCAAAAAAAAAAAAAAAAAAAAATTGTTTTGTTGTAGTTTTGATTTAATTCAAGTTTATTTGGATTTTACTTTCATGGAATTTGTACTTAATTTTTCGCTATGGTGATGTATTGTTGTAGATTGTTTTCATTTTTTTTTAATCTCGAATAATATGTATTTTATGGTTTCTTTTTTTAGACATCCTTATAAGTCGCTTTCACTGATTTTAAAGATTTAAGATATAAAATATTAAAATTTATATATATAAGGGGGTTTTTGTCAAAAATAAATGAATTGACACTTGTAGGTGCAATATTGATTTAGACTATACATATGTGGATACATACCAAAAGGATGGAGACAGGTGACAGTGGTATTTATCCCAAAGGCGGGAAAAATAAATCACAGTAACACAAATGATTACCGACTGTCTGTCATCGTTTTTATTGAAAGCTCTGGAAAGACTTGTGAATGCACATGTCAGGCGTGGTCTCTCATCGGTCAACCTTTCTATGCACAACACGCTTACCAGGAGGGTAGGTCGGTGGAAATAACATTATTGTGAATACACTTGGCAGAAAGGAATATGTACTGGCAGCCTTTTTGGATGTAGATGGTGCCTTTAACAATGTGAATATATCATCGATTCTAAATGCCTGGGGCGATGAATTCCACTACTTAAGTTAGCTCAGAGACTATGCAGGACTTAGCTCCACTTGATGTCTACATCAATTATGTCTCGGCCAAGTCCGCTTTAAGAGTCAGAGAATCGGGAGAACTAAGGCATGATCGTTTTGAACATGGTAAAATCCTACAAGTAGTGGATGGGATCGATCTGAGTGTCTGAACGGACTATCTCATCCCTAGGATGGATTTTGATAAGTCTTTTAGGATTATCAATCTCAGTTTTCACTGACGGGTCAAAAACGGATACGGGACTTTCAATATCTCTAAAATTACCGGATATTAGTACATTATTCCAGGCAGAAGCTTTTACTGTCGACTTCTTTGTAGATAGTCAGGCCGTGATCAAGGCTCTGAATTCGTATGTGGTGAAAACGAAATGTATACTTTAATGCAATCGATCTATTTCCAGTTGGGCACGTAAGGTGTAAGAATAACATGGGCACCAGGGCATGAGGGCATTCTTAACAAATAAAAGGCGGATGAGTGTGCAAGAGTCGGTTCGTTGATGGACGCAAGAGAGGTTTGGAAGGAAGTCGATATTCCTCTTTTTGAACTGACAAATTTGATAAAAGACTGGGCGTTTAAGGACAGATCCCGTAGGTGGTCCACGATAACCAATTGCAGGTTATCAAATGAGGACCCTTTGGTCCTCAATTGATAAACAGTTAACTAGGACCCTTCTGCCTCTTAGTAGAAAGATGATCTCACTTCTAACAGGAATTATCACGAGACGCTGTATAATAGAATGCAGGTCAGATTACATAAGCTTTACCCTAACTGATTTCTGTAGAAGTTGTTAAGATGAAGAGGAGATAGAGTTTGAAGAACATCTTCTGTGCAATTGTCCGGCACCGCAGGAACGCAGACTCAATCATCTAGGCTAGCGCTCCTTTTAGAATCTCCACGATCTGGGAGATGTATTATTAGGCAATCTTTTTTTATTCAGAGTACACGTTGGTTTAGTGGAAATCGGGTACTCGAGGCACCTTAACGAGGAAATCAGTAATTGTGTGTTTTTATTATATCTGCCTCCGAGTGAACTTGCTTATTTTGGCGAGCTGCCCACGCAATAATTGATAATTGATAATTTGTATTGAAATATGAATCTATCCAATGTTTAAACATATGTAAGATTATGAATGAGTAAGTTTATTTCTGAAACTAGGCAGAGTAAGTTTAACTTATGGGGATTTCTCTTGTCTCTACCATAAATATTATAGTTGAAAGTAGCGATAAATAAACAAATTCTTAAACAGGGTATTAATTAATTGTTTATCTAAAACGTAACTGTTACAGAAAAACTCTAACAAATGACATTTCAAATTGGCATTTACATATAATTCCCATAACAAAAAAAAAAAAAAAAAAAAAAAATAAACATGGTCTCATTGCCCTTGAATTAAGTACAAATAAATAAAAACTTGAACAAAATATAAGCGCACTACTTGTCGTACTTGTTCATATTAGCATTTGCATGAACATTTTCTAAAGTTTACTTTGTTGTACTTCTATTTTATTTGTTTTTTTTTTATTTCATAATTAAATAGTATTTAAGATAAAAAAAATTTAATTTTAAATACAATATTAACCATGAAAAAATAAGATACACTTTATTAAAATTAAAATTAAAACAAATCTTGTCGTTATAAAAAGTTTGCAAATTAAACTCACAAGAACAATTTCAATTTCCGTTGCTGTTTTACATTTATAGCAGCTCATATCTATTCATTTACTTGTTCGTTTTCATGTGATTTATGGACAAATAATCGATAATTGCACTCATTTTGAAAATGAGAGAGAGAAAAAAAAAATCAGATAAATATCACTCAACTTTGTAGATCGATAGAAAAGAATAATAAAATAGAACAAGGGGATGTGAATTGGGTTAGGTTGAAATTAGAAATAAACAAGCGCAAATATTCGGCCCGGCCGAATCTAAATACCCACCATCAACTTTTTCAAATTTTGCGTTATATGGAAGGTGGCGGTAAAGTGGGAAGTAAAGTGGGCGGACCACGCCTATTTTTTGTTTCCGAGTTTACATTGGTCCTTGAACTAATTGAGAACAGTTTCGTTGATTTTCACTTTATATGGGAGGTGGGCGGCAAAGCGGGCGGACCACGCCCATTTTTGGTTTCCGAATTTATATCGATCCCCGAACTATACATACAAAATTTCGGTGTCGTACATGATTTTGTTGCAGAAATATCGACAGAAAAGTATAAAACGGACACCCTGTGTTTCTAGTTTTTATCCCATAACTTTTTTGTTTATTATCCGATTGTTCGAGCCCTATCCTGCTTTCAACAGACGGACGGACATAGCTAGATCGACTCAGAATCTTACCAGGACCCAGAATATATATACTTTGTGGGGTCTTAGATGATTTCTTCGACATGTTACACACGGAATGACAAAATCAATATACCCCCCATCTTTTTAATGGTGGGTATAAAATCATAAAAAAAGCTGAAAAATTCCAACAACAATAATAAGACATATCATCAACTTATACTTAGAGAAGACCTTTATGGGAACTATGGTCAATAATGGAATCGTTTAGTTAAGCGAAAATTTTATATGGAAATTTTTTTAGTTCGTAAATATTGCTTTTAGTTAATTTTAATCTTAGCTACTAAGATTGTTTTTATTTCGTTGCAAAACTGTTTAATAGATTTCGATAATTTCAGATAACTAAGCGAATACAAGAATAATAATTTTTATAGACAAGAATAATTAATACACCTTTAAAAAAAATACAGTGTTCTTAAAATGAATTCTGATTTGTTTACAATTTAAACTCTACAGGCAGTGTCTCTCAGAGACAGCTCACTTGGGTATGGACTAGGATGGTGAATTATTCTACATTTAATTTGATCAAATAAAATTTCATAATTTTTTTAAAACAAAACTATTTACACTTATAATTATACCCTGCACCACCATAGGTGGTTGGGGTATTATGCGTTTGTGCTGATGTTTGTAACACACAGAAAAAATTATCAGACCTCACCCTTAGAGTATACCATTCGACTCAAAATCACTTTCTGAGTCGATTTAACAATGTCCGTCCGTCTGGCTGGCTGTCTGTCCATGTAAACCTTGTGAACAAAGTACAGGTCGCAATTTTAAAGATATGAAATTTGGCACGAACAGTTATTTTGATACAGGGACGAAGCCTATTGAAATTGGTTATGATCGGTCCATTATTTCACCTAGCCCCCATACAAGTGCCCTCCCAGAATAGGTGTTTAATAAATGTCTTACATATAGCAATATTTTAATGAAAATCGGCACAAAAAAGTTTTGTATAAATGTTAATATTAGTGCCAAATTTCATTAAGATAGGCGAATAATTGACCATAGCTCCCATATAAACCTCTTTCGGAAATTACATTAACGTGCATAAATTCCATACGAATGATAGTATCAAGTTAATATTCGACACAAATATATTTTATGTAAGTAGAAACAACATTGCCAAATTTTATGAGAATCGGTCCATAATTTACCATAGTTCCCATATAAACCCACATCCGGAAATCGCCCTAAAGGGCATAAAATCATATAGATGTTAGTATCAATGCATTGTTCTGTATTTGTATATTTTATTTTACATTTAGTAAAAGTGTTGGTCTACAATTTGCCGCAGGTCTAGTTTTTAGCTCATACACAATGGTGTAGGGTATCATGTGGTCGGTCTTGACCGACTATAGTTTCTCTCTCGTTTCAAAAATGCCTTTGTGTACAATATAATAATTTAACGAAACTAGTTTTTGAAAATTATTCGATTAATCGTTAAAAATTTATCGAAAAATTTTTTATTCCAAATAGAAAAATTTCGTTCGTTCGTTGAGAATAAAAAATTTGTTCCTCGAAAAACCGAATAATTTCTGTTTAATGACAACCCTAGTATGGACCCAATGTTACCGAACCCAATGCCCGCAGCTCAGGTTTATATACATACATATGTATTCCTGCAAATTCAAAGACTTTGTTCTGAGAAAACTTATTCAGTGTCCTGTGATTGTAAATTCAAATACAGTGTTCGTTTCAAACGAAGGGTACGGATGCTTTTTCGGTTCTTTAAAATTTCTGCTTTTTCCACAGCCTTATGCAATCGATTATTTCATCATCAAATATTTCCCTTGTTTATCACAGTCTCACTAAGAGTATATATATGGCTTGCAGTGTTTATGTACGAATTTAACAGAGAATTTATTATTTATTATGCTAAGATAACTTGAAGTTCATTTTAATCACATCAAAATTTATTAAGGCGACTCACTAAAAAATATTTTTGTTACCCTTCTGAAAATTAAATTTATGATTTTTTAATATTATTTGTATTTTCTTTCTAAGCAACACAAGGTGTGGATGATTTGAAAGGTATTGGGAAACTGCGACTATTGGTATATAAACACTGCGTGTTCAATTCTTATTGAAAATCGATACCTTATTGGCACCAAGTTGAAACCATTTCGGCATCAAATTGTTAAATTACATATGTTTTCTATTAAATTTGTTAACGAAAGGTATTAAAAAGCTGTTAGCATAAATTACCAATGTGACCACAACCGTTGTTGATTTTGAATCGAATTTTTTCCCTTAGTGTGCAAATTCGCGGTTTATTTGACAGTCAATCTGGTATAAAATTTCACATAAATACAGTCAATATGAGTATCAAAAGTTTTCTTTTGATAAGAAATAACTATATGAAATAAAATATACGAAATACGAAATTTACAAAAAAATATTAATAAAAATAAAATCGATAATATCAGCAGGGATAGTAAAAAATACATATAAGTAATTTTTACAAAACAGGTTTATTTTCAGAGGGTTAACAAAAAAATTAATTGGACAAACTGTTTTCTAGTTATTTTTATTATAACGATCATACATATTAGTTGTAGCCATAGAAAATCAGTACGTGATAGAAGAAATAAAACTCTATATAAAGACTATTGTATAGCCCCTCAAATTCCGACCAGTCCCCCTTTTTCATAAATAAAAAACTATCATCAGAATAATCTTAACATGATCCATCTTCTTCATTTACATTTAAAATCTATATCAAATTAAGATTATGTTTCATGACATTATGATTGGTTTACTCATATTATGATACAATTTTGTCATATTATGATTTAGTTTTATCATAACATCTTCAAAATGTATAATAGTATGCCATGAGTTTATCTTATTATGATTAAAAGTCATTAATTAATTTCAATTACTTATTTATTTTTTCCATTATATGCTGTGCAAAACAATATTAAAATATTTTTTTATTAAATAAATTATTTAATAGTTAATTAATGTCTTATATTATTTGAATCACGCATAATATAACCAAATCTTGTCTATTTATTTTAGTTGGTTTTTCTTTTTAAAGTAAAATACTTTGCATGAAAAAATTTGGAATAAACATGATATAGTTGAAATAATAATAATAATAATATTAATGAAATTTGATGGAAACTTTTTTAAAAATCGATTACATTGTGATTTTTTCAATTATAATATGTCTACTTATTAAAAGTTAACATATCATGAATATTTGTAATGTTTTATAGTCATAGAAATAATAATATGTTTGCATGGTTATCATACTTTTTTATGTTACTTTTAACATAGTAAAACTTAAACATAACTATTATTACCATGAACGCAATATAATTGAAATTAAATATAATTTATTTACGACTTTTTCTGTAAGCATAAAATGGTTGCTGCAACCATGTTTTCTCAGCTTGAAAAAATCTGATTAAAGCAGTACAATACTTGCTCAACTAAAAAATCTTCCAAAAATGCAATAGTGTAATAGAATGATATTGTAGGAAAAACAGTAGAGGCTCGAAAAAGCAATACAATAAAATATTAACAAACCTTTTTTACGAACTCTTCTTTTAATAGGCGCAACAGCCATGATAAATTTCATAATATGGTTTCCCTTACAAAATTGCTTCCAAACGTTAATTTTTTGCTGGTCATAATAACAAAATATAAAATAAAATCTTACTCAGATCATCTACCAAAAAAGTTTCTAGAGAATTATATCAAAATGTCGTTAAATTTATTTTTAGTACTTAACCGGCTTTTAACACAACTTACATACATACTATATTTCTTAGATTCTATTTCTATACAGCTTTTTATGTGATAGACTGTAAATACCTCACTAATTTAAATTCAATATTACTATTGATTCTTGCACATTTTTAAAACCGTTTTCAACTGCTTCGTACCGCCAAGCTCAAGAAGTGAACAAAAATTAAAAAAAAAATAATAATAATTAAAAAAGCACATAAAAACTGGCTTGCAAATTCACAGACCCATAACAACACGATTTCTGTAATAAAAAACCAGTTGTTGCTGTTGCCAACAATCATTGCAAACTAAACATATTTTTACACATTGTTGACCATTTTAACCAAGAGAGTTAATGTGACACATACTCAAAAAAAAAAAAAAAAAAAAAAACAATGAGAGAGAGTAAACTAATAATTAATTGGCTGTAGAGCAAAAGAAAAAAATATTGGAAATATTCTGGAAATTTGAGTAAAGAAAAACATAAACAGAGAAAATTTAAAAGAAAATGTGAAATGAAAACCGCTATTCTTTTGTTATTGTTTGGTGTTTGTGTTACAACAAAACAATAACAAATAAAAATATAAACAAAAACAAATAATTAAAATGCGTGAGGCTGACTAGTTGTTGTCAAGCTTTAGAAATTCCTAATTTTACTCTCCTGATACCTGATGGTACAATAATGGACCTACATTCATAAATATGTACATACCTCTACACAAGTGCAAACAGTTAGTTATTTTTAAAAAGACGCTACTAAACTCTTTATTACACTGAGAAATATTTAAAGGTAATATTTGTCGTTGGATTGATGATGGTCTGACTGTTGCTGCTAGACTTATTGTTGTTGAGGTTTTTACTGCGCAGCTTACCACAGTGAGGTGTCTCTCTGTATGTGTGTATGCTTATACATGTGTGTTGCTGTTTAATTGTGTGTAGACGACAGACAACACACACATTGCCAGTATAGAGATATTTTTGTTATGGAAAAACTTTACGAGGTTTTTGCCTGAGATTTATTTAGTTTGCAACTTTCATTGAAAACGGTAGTCTTTTGAAAATTCCTCTACAGTCAAGTTGACGTTTGTAAAATAACGCTTCTTCTTAGTTTAAAAATAATATAAATTAAACAACAAGCTTAATATTACAACAACAACAATAAGAAAAATAGAAAAACAATACATCGTGTTTTTGATTTCAAAGAGAGATTTTTCATAGTATCTGTGCGTATTGTTTTTTTGTTTTCTTGCAAATTTTTAAGGCGGTTGCAAAAAAAAAATCGACTAAATATAATAAATTGCAATGAAACTTAAGAAAACGTGTTGAAAAAGAAAATTTGTTTAACGGCATTCAACAGAAAAAAAGTATGTGTGAAATTGAAAAATTAAAAAAAAAAAAATAAATAAAAAATCTAAAATATTTCAAAAGAAATTCTGCCAATCCAAACCAACAAATCAAATTGTTTATTTGAATGTGTGTATTAGTGTTGCAAAACTCCTGGAATATAAAAAATAAAAAAAGAGATTAATATTATAAGAAACCCCTCTTAAATTTATAATTTTATTTATGAATATATAAAAATACTTAAGTATGTAACAATTTTCTTTTATTAAATATATAAATCCTGTTTGTCTGTGTATGTGTGTGTGTATATATATTTTATAATATAAAAAAATAAATTAATCCTCAAGTTCATTACTTTTTAATATGTTTCTTATTACCTTCATTACCTTCAGGCATTTTTTTCTTTGATATGGAATTTTCACAATTTTTTATTTAATCTTTTTTGTTTGTATTTTTTTTTCTGTGAATATAACAATGCCAACAAAGTTAAAAGTAAGTACATATTTAAATGCCAAACATTAATCGGTCTTGGTACCTAATAAAATCCCTTACTTTTATGGAATTAAAACCAAAGCATGCCTTCATCTTTCAGTGTAATATTTTGAAATATTTTATGTGTCTGAGAATATTTAAAATGTTTGTCTGGTTTTATAAATCCCTAATTTATTAATCATATAAAAATGCTAATTTTGGAATTAATTGTCAAAGTTTCTCAAATTCTCACCTGTTTTAAATTTTGTAGTTTTAGTTTTTTTAGTTTCTTGGTCATAAATATTAATGTTTTAGAGATTTAAAAAAAAAAACAATTTTGATAATAAAATTATAACTATTTCTAGAAAACAAAAATTGCTTTTATTCTCCTACGAAATGATAGCAATCTAACTAAAAAATTCATTTCTTTAAATGGGAATAAAAACTCTTAGTTAATGGTTTAGTATAGAAATCATGTTTGTTAGAAATTAGACAAGACTATATAATCATACATATAATATATAATCACTGATTCAAGACATTTGACTTAACAGATACTTCACAATAAGTTTATTGTATTTACGAAATATTTCAGTAATATATACATACTATTCGGAGCCAAATCGCGACATTTCATAGGGAAGTGTTCTTGAAGCTGCCTTCTATTTAGTTTACACTTCTGACTTACTTATATGTCATGAACTGACTATTTCTATATTTGCTGATGATCAGCAATACTCAGTTCCCATGAAAACCTACATATAGCATCTAGCCAAATAGATATTTACCTCCGGCGTCTATCCAAGAGTTCATATGAGGTTAAAAGCTTCTTGTCTTCACCGGTTAATCAAAAGTCAATTAAAATTAAGTCTTTACAATAAGGTTTTCTTATATAAAACCGTTATGAAACCAGTATGGACAAATTGTATCCAATAATGGGGAACAGTAATACGAGTTTTGATATTATACAAAGGTTCCAATCAAAATTTCTTAAGAGAATGACGGATGCACTGGTACATTAGAAACTAAAAAAGATGTGTAGGAAGCTCAATGAATAATAAATTATCAAACTACAAACTGCCCCCAAACCACTTGTAAAACTTCTTGCTGAAGACAAAACAAATTCAAGGCTTTGTAGAGCCGTCATTCCTAACAGTTATTATTTAGAATGACTATGAATTCATCTATCTATGCTCTCGTTAGAGATTAAATAGCGCTTAGTTTTTAGTTTTCAGATTTTAATACATTATTTTTTATTTTTTTATTTTATAATTCATCCTTTATTTTCGACTTATTTACAATATATACATATTTACATTTTGAGATCTTATCAACTAGATATTACAACAATTGAATAGGTAGAATACACAAACATTGATTTATAATTTTTTATTTGAAAAAATTTTTAAGGAAAAATAGGGGAAAACCTTATATAATTGATGGAAATTCAAATATAGTTAGAAAATATTATATTTATATAAAATTATTGAAACCAATAATTTTAATAAGTATAATATTTTCAATTTGGTGATTTTAAGATTTATGTATTATTTAATACATATTAAAAATAAAAGTATATAAAAAATCTCCACATTTGATATAAAATGAAATTTTAATACAAACTAAATATCTCACTTCATTCGATAACGAATGCCATGTTTTTATCCCTAATCTTGTTCACAGAAAAAAGTTTATACATAAATATAAAAATTTAGTTTCATTGATTTTAGTTCTTAATATTTAAGAATTTCTTAAATATTAAAACATTTTTCTATATCCCAGCAAGAAATTTGGTTGCCATGTAATGAGTTGAGAAGCTAATATAATGGCTCTTCACTACTTACACATTAGCTGAATAACTCATTATTTTAAAACGGTGATGACATTAGAGGCAACTACTTACCCTATACATTACTTAGGTGTCATTACAATAACCAATTACTTCCAAGCTGTTAAATAGGGCATTGATTTTAAAGCATAATTGAAGTCATGTTTAGTAAAAACAATAGGAACTAGTTGCTTTTTAGATTATAAATAAGTAATGAAATGTCAGGATATAAAATAGTTTTTTTGTTGTTGTAAAAAGATTTTATAAATTTTAATTTAAAAAATTTAGGAACAACCAAAAATGTAATTAAAATAAATGTAATAAAAATAAACTATTTTAGATTACAAATTAATTCATACGAACATTTTGCCTTTCATTTATGTATCCCTTCTTTAAATATATGAATTGGTAACTGCATTACAAAAATCAATAAAAATTAATATTTTCAAATATCTGATCATAAATAATTATTTACAGTTGGGTTATAAATAATTAGTTACTAAACAACGTCTATGTAATGCAGACAGTATGTTGTTATCATTACAAAGTAACTACTTGTCATTATCAAGTTTTTGCTGGGATGAATCAAAAATCAAGAAGACTTAAGCAAATTGTTTAAATTTTATTTAATATTTTCATTTGTAAAAAAATGTTTGAAATTTTCTTTGGAAAATTTTTAGTTTTTAATTATTTTTAGCTACATGTTGGGGTCATTGAACAGAACAGAAGCGCTGTTTAATAAAATTATGTACATATGTATGTACTGCAGAATGGCATCAAATTTTGTGCATATTTCTAAACATTATTTTCTAACAACTTTTTCTTGGAAAATTGCCATTTATTGCTAATATTTTCTATTTAAAATATTTTTATTTAGCATTTGCATTAGAATCTTATACAAATAAATCAAAATTTAAGCAAACTTTTTGCGAAATTCCTAAAATTTTCATAAAGAACAATTTAATAAAATCAATTAATCAAATTTTATTTTTTATGAAAAAAGTTTGGGAAAAAAAGTCATGTTCGATTCATAATATTTATGAACGAAATGTTTATAGGTATTTTTTATTTTTTTGTAATCCTTTTGTTTACTTTGTTCTTACAGTCATTTAATAAAATTGGAATTTAAATGAGAAATATGTTTATTGGAAGTGACTTCACTTTGTAATCAAGTTGGTTACCATATTTTTGAAATTACTTTTTGTATTTAATTAATTTGTGTACTTTCAGTTTTTTTTATTTGTCATTGATTATATGGAAAAAATTCTAATTAGTCCACAATACCATCGGTCTGTTTAGCTCAGAATGACAGTGTTACAATTTACCATTTGAACAGAATAAAATGCATTGACAATTTATAAAAATATGCTAAATGCTTTTTATCACTATCTAACAGTGTTAATCAGTACTTTTTGTTTTTTGAAAGAATTTTTTAAAACATTTTACGGTATTAGTTGTCAGTTTTAAAACATAAGCCCAGTTTTTACTTCACTTCCCAATATTGCAAATAATTCTGAAGAAAAATTATTTTAAATTTTCATTTGAACTATATTTTACAAGAAAACAGGGCTACGAAAACGTGCATTTTTCTTTACAAAACAATTTAGCATTTTAATTAGCTACTGCTGAACAACAGCATAATTTTTTTGACAACTTATCACTTTACCAATTACATTTTCTGCCACCACTGCAGAATAATGAATAACTCAACAACAAAAACGAACTTGTTTACTTATTTACTCCGACCAATGAATAATCACCGAATACGACCAATTTGTAATGGTAACCTCAAAATGCGTAACTAGATAAAATCGTAGCTACCTCATAGTCAGATCACTTATAACATTGGTACGTGCTATCCTTTTTAAAAATCATAGTTATTATCATTTCTGCTTATATCATTTCTGCTTATATTTTTTGTAATTTAACATTTATTTAGGTTTATTAAAGTGGTAAAAAATTAACCGTTTCAAAAAAAAAAGGAGATTTCTCTTTAGGAAAAATTTTAAACAGAGTTTTATATGTATGTATATGTAGCTTTTTACTTTTTGAAATATTTTTCATGTGAAAGCTATTTATATCCAATAATATACCGATCGTCATATAAAGTTTTGTTCAATATATTTTCATATGATATTATATATTCCTATATTCTTACTAAATTTTTTCTTGACGCCAGTATCTTTATGAGATTTATGTGTATTAAAATAATTATATGTATGGGAGATAGAGATTCCAACAAAGATTAGTATTGTCATTACTGATGTTAAAAATTTTTAGTCGCATATAGGCAGTGTTGCCAGTTTAGCATTTTTATTTTGTTATCATTTTTGTTCGTCTGTCTGGTTGTCCACGTAAACCTTGTGCACAAAGTACAGGTCACAATTTTGAACGAAGCCTATTAAATTTGGTTGTGATCGGTCTATTATTTCACATAGCTCCCATAGAAATGTCCCCCCGGAATAAAGTTTCAACACTCAAAAATGCCTTAAATATAAGAATATTTTAATGAAATTCGATGCAAAGAAGTTTTGTATAAGTATCATATTTTATGTAGATCGGTCCACAATTGACCATATAAACTCTCTTCCGAAAATCACTTTAATGTGCATAAATGTTAATATAAAGTTAATATTTGACATAAATAAGTTATATATAAATCATTGACCAAATTTTATAAAGATTTTTATAGCTCCTATATAAGACCCACTTCGGAAATCGCCCAAAAGTGCATAAAATCATATAAATGTTAGTATCAAAGTAATTTGTATTCATATATTTTATACAATTGGCCACATGTGTAATATAAGTCCACTCCCCGAGTTTTGATGCACATATACAGTGGTATAGGGTATCATATGGTCGGGCTTGACTGACTATATCTTTCTTACTTGTTTAAACTAAAAAAAGTCTTTCAAAAAATATTTAACTTTGTTGGTGCTTTTGATTATTTGCTTAATGCATGAGTTATACATGATTTTGAGTTTTTAATGCCAAGCGATGCAGCTTTTTTAATTGAGAATTTTTAGATACTTGAGTGATTCTATATAAAAACGGACAAAAAACAAACATTTTCGGATTTGATGATCGCTACAGATATTACTTATTGCAAATGTTGCTCAAATCATAAACTTTCTGAGTAAAGACTCATCCCGATTCAAAAATATGACGTTTCAAAAATGAAAACAATACCCAGCAAAAAACGATCAAGAGCTTCCAAAAAAGAACATTTTCATCACTTCAAAAGTAGAACAAAGTGAATATTTTAAAATTTTTTATAAGTTCTTAATGATTACTTCCAAAAAAGTGAAAATAAATGAAATTTTAGCTGGAAAAAAGGTTAACAATTTCTAAGAAAATTAAAATTTTATAAATTTTAATGCATTTTTATTATCTTTTAATAAGGCTAAAACTGAATTTTTGTAAAAAATTTCAAAAACATAGTTTTAAAGGAAGTACTTCAAAAGAAATGAATAAGAAGCATAAAAGAAGAACATCCTACCAATGACAACCATGGGTTAAAAAAAGAACTTCTGTAGCTCTTTTGCACCAGTAAGTACTTACTGCCAACACAATATTAAATTCATGACTTTTTCAGCTCTTTTTCAGTTTCGGAAACACTTCCAATGTTCAATGCTTGTAGTAAATTTCATTGAAATCGGTGGTGGCAAATCCGATTGCTGTCCGTTTTGACATGGAATCACTCATTTTTAATAATTATTTCCATTAACTGGAGTTTGGTGAGAAAATTGTGCAATATAAAATTTTCAAATATTATATCCATCATCATCTAACAAACCACTAATATATTGGTAGGGACTTGTCGAACGTTTTTATAAAATACTATCAATTGAAAATCACGATTCTAGAGATTTTTCTGTTTATTTTGTTATTTTGAGCTCATTACGAAAAAAAAAATATTTATAAATTTTTTTTTGCCGAAATTTTTAATGTTTTAACATAATATTTTTGCTACAAAAATATTGAAATTTTTACCTATAGTTTGACCCAAAATTTATGCTTAAATAACTCTATGAAGATATTTTAAAACGAAGTTAAGTACATTTTGACACCTATTTTGAAACTCTCTCAAATGTATTATTTTTGATCACTGGTATGAAACTGAAGGAGTCTTCCTGCATTTTTTTCACGGGATACTCTAATGTATATTGAAGATTTGAAAGATTATTAATTTAATTTAAAATAATCATTATTTTCTTTTCTTCTTTTATATTTCTTTTGTACTTTTTAATACATTATGTAAAGGAATACAGCACTATCTTTAAAAAGGAGAAAATATTATTTTTTTGCAATTCATTTCATTATTGGGGATAACAATTGAACGAAACATCCAAAATATATGAAATTAACAACCATCATATAAAATATTTAAAATGCTGGTGAGTTTCTGTATAAATTTTCCAAACACTTATATTTCAAGAATTTGAACAAATTGAATAAAATAACGAACATATCGTCACATGAAATGCAAAAGTCCGTAACCACAAAAAATCAAATGTTGGTTTTTTTCTGGAATATAATGCACTGACCCAAACTACATCTATAAAAAAAATGTCATATTTATAGCATCTTCAAAACTGATATCAATATTAACAAAAGTCAAAAGGGCCACATAACATCAACTTCATAAACGACAGTCGTAAAATTTGTTCCACTTAAGAAAAACTTTGTTTGAAGAGTGTTTTATGCTTTATCTATTTTTGCTTCAAGTGATCGATTTAAAATTTTTCCCATTTAAAATTCCTACATACATACTTATGTATTATAACTTTGTTTTACCCAGATTATAAATCCACAACTATAATTTCACCATAATCATTATTAGAAGGCGTGGTTAATTTATAGTTAATAGAAAAAGTTATATATTTTAAAAGATTCATTGCTAGACGATTTGTTTAATCTTACTCATAAAATGACCTTGTTTTTTTTAATGAAACTTTCCCTCATGTCTATCAAATACTAACAAGACACTAACTTTGCATCACATTGAAGTTGTAGCGTAGGGTATGGAAAATATTTTCTAGTGTCCCAATATGTATTGTGGAAAAAGAAAAGCCGGTTTTTGTACAATTTTATTTACTGGTCTCTTGCTCTCTTTTGTCACATTCAAAATGCCATTTGTTTTGTCGTTGAGCTGATGAAAATGTGCGGCTTTTTATGTTTATTAACACATCCTCAAAATGTTAAAAGTTAATCTAGTTAAATTAACGGTTATTAAATACGAGTAGTATATGGAATCTACAAATAGAAAAAAATACTCAAATCATCTAAGTAGCTGGCTGGCTGTGAGACATTCAAATGTTTGAATGAAAAAACTTAAATGATACATAGATATACGACAAATCTTATAAAGAAACAAGTATTCTAAGTAGGCACATAAGTATATTTGTATGTATATGTATTTACACACATACATATGTATGTATGTATGTATGTATGTATGTATGTATGTATGTATGTATGTATGTATGTATGTATGTATGTATGTATGTATGTATGTATGTATGTATGTATGTATGTATGTATGTATGTATGTATGTATGTATGTATGTATGTATGTATGTATGTATGTATGTATGTATGTATGTATGTATGTATGTATGTATGTATGTATGTATGTATGTATGTATGTATGTATGTATGTATGTATGTATGTATGTATGTATGTATGTATGTATGTATGTATGTATGTATGTATGTATGTATGTATGTATGTATGTATGTATGTATGTATGTATGTATGTATGTATGTATGTATGTATGTATGTATGTATGTATGTATGTATGTATGTATGTATGTATGTATGTATGTATGTATGTATGTATGTATGTATGTATGTATGTATGTATGTATGTATGTATGTATGTATGTATGTATGTATGTATGTATGTATGTATGTATGTATGTATGTATGTATGTATGTATGTATGTATGTATGTATGTATGTATGTATGCATGTATGTATGTATGTATGTATGTATGTATGTATGTATGTATGTATGTATGTATGTATGTATGTATGTATGTATGTATGTATGTATGTATGTATGTATGTATGTATGTATGTATGTATGTCAATAAATATGTTTCACTAGATTAATTACTGCAGGCTATATAAACTTTTTAATTATGCTTTTACAGTGTGTTTGAATGTGTATCTTTGGGTATTTTTATTAATTCTTAGAATTAATTTTGAAAATTATTCTTTAGACCTTTCTTTTAGTTTGTTTAAAGGGGATTCCCAAAATGATTAGTATAAGAGATTAAAATTTAAAAATATGTTAAATAAAAATAAAAAATAAAAAAAATAAGAAAAAAAATTTGTTGCTCGTGTTAATATGCAAAATATAGTATGCAAAACATATTTTGTAAATAATTTGAAATGCAGAATTTTTATTGATTTAATAATAAATTTAATGTCTGCTTTTTCTTTTGAAAACTAAAGCATTTGAATCTAAAAAGTTAGAGCTTTGTAAAGCTTTTGTGTCTTAAAAATAATTTAAGTAATTTAACTCTAATATATTTTAAATCGAAATACATGTATTTTTTTTATATATTATATATATAAAAGGGATACCCTAATAATTTATTTTTTATTCATATATCTACATGTATATACTTACCTACATACATATGTACCCTACATTTACAGATATTGTCATATGTGTAATAAAATATTTTAAATACTTTTACTTTTTTTCCCTTTTTCTCTTTGTTAATGTTTATCTTTTGTATCCATACGAAAACATAAACAATTTTATTGACTTTTAATATTATATTTTTAAACTTTTTTGTTAACATCCTTTTTAATATTCAATGCGGTTGTTTGTATTATATGTGTCAGTATTATTTACAATAAATCTCATTATTATTTTTTTAACAAAATATTTAAAAACATTTTTTTTTATAGGTATGTATTTTTATTCTCACCCATTAAAAATATTTTCACTTTTTTTTCATTATTTATTAATTTTACAAAAACAAAATGAAATATTTTAAATTGTAATTGAAACCGAACAATAAACGTTAAATTCTCACATTAATTAATAAATAGTTTTTATACTACAAATGAGGTGTGTGTAATTCTCAACTTGTTTGTTACAATTTTGTTTCGAAAAAGAATGAATAAAAATAAAACGTTACAAAACATACATATGTAGGTACATATGTATATGTATGTACATATTGGAATATTAATTGCACGTGTCCAATTTTATATTGTTCTGTTCTGTGGGGTTTTGAATTTAAATATGTTTGTAAAACTGGTTAGAAATTTATGTAAAGGAGTGAATTGTTTTATGGAAGAAATACTTGCTAATACAAGAAAATTGTTTTTCTTGTATTAGCAAGTATTGAACTTTAATTAATATTTAAACTCCAATGAATCCTTAAAATTTTGAAAACATTATGAAAAGTTTCTTAATAATCATTATATAAAATTCACAACATTACACTTAGGGACAAAGGTACACCAAACGTGGCATTAAATAAATCGCGGTATATTAATATAAGTGATTGATGTCGTTGAAAAAATAATATTATCTAGATTTTAAATATGTTTTAATGTTACAACCCATCAAATAATATTAATGAAAAAATATACATAAACATTTTTATTTTTTGGTGAATTTAAAAACAATTAAAATGAAAGAGGAAGATATAGTCGGTCAAGCCCGACCATATGATACCCTACACCATTGTGTACATAAAAATTCGGGCAGGGGTCTTTTATTAGATTTGGGGCCAATTGTGGACCGATTCTCATATTAAGTGTAAAATAAAACATACGAATACAGAATATTACGTCGATACTAACATTTATATGAATTTATTCACTTTTGGGTGATTCCCGAAAAAAGGCCTTATATGGGAGCTATGGTAAATTATGGACCGATCTTCCTAAAATTTAGTATTATCATTTATATTTATATAAAACTTATTTGTGTCGAATTTTACTTGATACTAACATTTTAATGGGATTTATGCCCTTTAAGTTATTTTCTGAAAAGGGGTTTATATGGGAGCTATGGTCAATTATGAACCGATCTTCCTGAAATTCGCACACATATTAAGACTTATATGGAACCTCTATGTAGCAAATTTTTTTAAAATATTTCTATATTTAAGAGATTTATGAACGTTAATCCTCTTTTCCGGGAGGACAGTTGTATGGGTGAAATAATAGACCGATCATAATCAATTTCAATAGGATTCGTCCTTGGACTATAAGAAACCTGTGTGCCAAATTTCATCAATTTATGTTAAAAATTGCGACCTGTAGTTTAATTAAAAGGTTTACATGGACGGACAGACGGACGGACATCGTTAAATCGACTCAGAAAGTGATTCGAAGCCGATTGGTATAAATTAAGATGGGTCTTAGACCAATATTTTTGGATGTTACAAACATCAGCACAATATCCTCCCCACCTATGGTGGTGTATGGTATAAAAGGTATAAATACATGTCAAAAGTATTTACTAATCTGAAGTTTATTCAACATAATAGGATGCCATTAAAAGTATAATCTTATAAATAAAAGCTAGTTGCGCTAAATTTTAACCTGAGGTTAAAATTTTTATGTGATTTATGCACTTTAAGTGAATTTTAGGAAGTAGACAACAGTGTCCATATAAAGGATACTGTGGTCTAATGTGGACCAATTATTTTGAAATTTGGTAAAGTCATTTATGGTTATCAATTATGTAGTATTGCTAAATTTTATATATTTTTGTATAAGAGCTAAGAGGTGCAAATATGGACTGATCATAACAAATTTTAGCAAAAATTTGCAAAATGTTAAAACAGAATATACAAATGGACATTCTGAGCTTTAATTATTATACTATTTTGATAAGTTTTTAATTTGAACACTTGACGGCCCCATTATTCTACAACATTTTTTACACTAATTTTTAACAAAATTTGCCATCATAAATAGTAAAAACTGGTTATTTCTATTATAATGAAAGGTAATATTTTTTAACCCTAATGTTTGCCTTATGAAAATAATAAAATTATTGGTTTAATAGTATTAAATTTTTCTTTCACTTTGGACTTCAGACACGACCACACTTTAGCTTTGACGACAAATGTTGTGAACAAACTTTGTGTAGAAAAATGTCCTCTTTAAAATTATATAAAAATTTTATCATTAAACCTATTTTTAATTTTTTCAAAGGTCTCCATGTAGTTGCACTTATGTGCATTTAAAGAAAACTCACATCTTTAGTTTCAGCTTACACAATAGATCCAGATAATACGTTTAAATGTAGATCGCAAAAAAGAATTTCGGACCAACCTAAGCTTCAGTTTGTTGACAAATAAATTTCCTTCTCAGACCTGAATGTTATAATTTTTGAAGAGACTTCACATATGCGTTTATAAAGTTCAACTCAAAAATTACTTCGAAACGTAACTTGAATGATACCTAATAAATTGAAAAAAAAAAAAGAAAAAAAAATGTCTTGAAAACTGAAGAAAAATTTCCCACAGGTAGTATAATTAAGAAAGTTTTTTTAGAAAAGAAATTATTATATTTTAGTACAATTATCATTTCTGCAGCAGAATCTACTGCAGTTCTTTGAAGATTTGTTTTTTTTTTTTTTCCAAAAAATATTTAACGAATAAAGTTGCTCTAATTACACTGGTCGACAAAAACGATTTTTCGTGCTCCTTTAAAAAAATATGTGGACTAGATGTAATTCCGCTTGCTAAACTCGAATCTGCTTTCAGTTTTTCCCCATCAGGTCGAGATTTTTCTTATGGGCGTGTCTAATATTGCGCCCTAAATAAGCCGATTACTCGAGTATATTTCACTATAACTCGAGAACGGTATGCACGATTTATGTAAATAATATACCAAAATATGTGAAATAAAATTGGCTTTAAGTCGTTTTACTAACAAATTTTTATCTGCTCAATAGTTTTGGAGATATTTCGAAATAAGTGTCCGAAAAAAATTTTGTCATGCTAAATTCAAGATTTCTTTTTTTCACTAAAACTTCTTTTTAAAAGTGAAAACATCAAAAATGTTTCAATTTATCATCTTTATCTCAAAGCTGGCAAAACTTCGAGTTAACAAAGCCATGTAAAATAAAAATTGATGCACAAATCTTGATTGCATTCACAGTTAAGTTTGGATACCCATGCATACCTGTGGACAATGTGGACAACAAGTGGACGTACACTAGTGGGCAAAAAAAAATGTTTATTTCTTTCGTCTTAAATAAAAAAATAGGTGGATTAGAAAGAATTTAACGTGTTAATTCAGATTCAGCTGTTACTTTTTTTCTATCACGTATTGATTTTTTTATGGGCATGACTACTATGACGCCGGCTTTAGGGAGTCACACTTGTATAAATCGAGAACGGTTTGTCCTATTAAGATAAATTAAACTCCAATATATAGCGACTTAAATTGTCTTTGAGCTGAATTTACATAATTTTTTGTTTAGTTAATATTTCCGTAGTTATTCGGTAATTAGTAGCGACAAAATTCAATTTTTTTTTTAAATATGGTGAAAATTTTGATCCATAACTCTGAAATTCTTGAGCGCATAAAAAATATTGTTGACACCTTGACAAGACAATTTCCGTATTAATCTTTTGATGTATCATTTATCAAAATCGTGTAAACGGTTCTTGAGTTATAGTCTAAATTTGATATCAGTCATGCCCATAAAAAAAATCAGTATGTGGGAGAAAAAGAGTGAAAGCAGATTCATGTTTAACTCGTCAAAAAAAAAAAAATTAATTCCGACGATTTTTTTCCCCCGGTAGAGTAGATCAAAAAAAGGTCTATAAAATAGACCTTTTTTAAAATTTAAAAATTCATTCGCAAAATTTTACAAAACATCTTGAATAACCTTTAAAACTATAGGCAAGACATCAAAAAATATGAAACTATTCACTTTTTGACAAATAATTTAGGGAAATAGAAACACCAAGCTTCGAAAAATTGGTGTTGCGAAAACGCATCAATGGTCAATTAGGGGTAGTGTGATTTAGCTACATTACGCAATATGGCGTACTGAAATTATGGACTTTTTAAGGTAATGTAGTATGTTAAAATTATGCAAAATAATTAAGAAAACCTTTATAGATGAACGAATATAGATTTTTTTTGAAGTAATACTTCATGAGCAATAGAATTTTTTACTCTAGTCTTAAAAAAAGTTGTATTCTATATTATTTATGACTTATGTAGTAAAAAATATGTAATTGTCAGCAAATTACAAGTGGTTATATTTTTTACACTCATTGAGAACAAATGTAAGAAAAAGAATTTCCAAATGATCGACGCTACCTGAATATGAAGTGTATTTTGTAAAGGATGCTGTTATATTGAATATGATCACAAAAATTCAAGGAGTTACCTGAAAATTTTAGAAAACTGATGAATGAAACCAATAAATTTATGTAATATGTTGCAAAATTTTTTCAATTGTCTTAAAAAAGGGATAATAAATTTTCTTCAAAGGTCATAAAATTTACTAAAGAAAAACATAATATTTACAATTTTTATGACCACACACTAATATTTTTTATTCAAACTATTAAAAAATTTTAAAAACCAATGTGAATAGGTAAAATTTCATAATTTTCGAAACAGCCTTTTTCTATAAAAGGCCATGCTCTCTACTCAAAGTGATAGTTCATTTTGAGTTTTCAATCAAATGAGATTAAGAGGGTATCAAAATATAAACAAAATAAAATCTCCAAGGATATTCAAGGTATAATAAAAGAAAAATCTGTGAATATATGTGCACGGATAAATGAAAGCAAACACATTTTTTCTTAGTCATTTGAAAATTGGTACATTACCCAAATTTTCAAATCCTGTTTCAATTGAAATACATCATATTATGAGCCACTGCATTTGGTATGTTACCAGGATTTACGATTTTTTAAATTTCGGAATATTCTGCAAGAATAACAGAATCGATTTACGTAACATTTGTGTTTGGAGCACAACATGGTTAGGCAGTCTATACGAAGGACCAAAATGCTTTCCTCACCACCGTATTGAAATCATAATCGAGATGATGCGCAAACAGATAATCAAATGCAATGTACATTACATTCCTAATGCTTTAATGTGTAACATATTTTATTTAATATATAATCTGTTTTATACATTATATGAAGTTATTTAGTCTTACACCGTAAGCTATTTAACGTTTTTACGTCATTATTTAGTTGCCTTAAATTCCAATTGAAATGGTCCACCTCCAATTATTTTTGTTCACACTTAACATATTTAACATACAATTTGTAAAATAATCACAAAATTAAATTTAAATGACAAATAAAACTCATTTTGCCATACAATTTGTTTAAACGTCTACTTCGTATATGAGCAAAACAACATACCACTAATTGACCATTGATGCGTTTTCGCAACACCCAATATCTCGGAAACTAAAAAAGTTAGGATCACAAATCTTTCGATTTTATGATCACAATCACTAAAATAGACTCCGTTCCTAATTTTATTAATTTATCTTAACGGGATATGGGTTAACTGAATAAAATCAAGATTTGTTCATCAATTTTGAAGATATTCGCAGTATTACCAGCTTTAAGATAAAGACGATAAACTAAAACATTTTTGATGTTTTCATTTATTAAAAGAAATTTTAGTAACAAAAAAATCTAAAATTTTGAATGAAATTTTTTTTTTGACACATATATTTTAAGATATTTTTAGGCTACATCTTTTGGTATATTACTTATGTCAATCGTACACACCGTTCTTGAGTTATGAGAAAATATTCTAGAGTAATGGCCTTACTATGGGCAAAATATTAGACACGCCCATAAAAAAAATCCAGACCTGAAGGAAAAAAACTGAAAGCAGATTCGTGTTTAGCACATCAAAATGCATCAAGTTCAACTAACGTCTTTGGTGGAGGATTTTTTGCCGACCAGTGTTACTGATATATGCTGGTAGGGTATAAAAACACTGGCATTTTCCAATATGATAAAAAATTTCTAAAAAAACTCTTAAGACACCTATCCCTCTTTTTGTTACTATCGTTATGGTTTTACTTATTTACTGCTTTTTTTTATTATCAGATCATTAATTTACTTTATATTATTTGCAACGTGAAATGATTTAATTATATCAAAGATTTATGCAAAGTCCAGTTAACAAAAAAACCTCTATTTTTTTAGAAATTGTCCAATAACTATTTAACATACCAGCAGAAATCAATAAAACAATAGCTACAGTTTGCTTTAAATTTAATTTAATGATTTTAGAAATTATTATTCTAAATTGGTATTTTTGGCATTTTGTTGCTCATCAACAAACCACCAACAACCTGCTAAATATATGTTTATTGAATTCAAATTTCATATTTCTTTTTAGCTCTTTTTATGTTTTTTGGTTAAAGAATTTTAAATATTGTATTACAAATTTTGGGATTTTTTTCTCTAATCTGAAAGTATTGGCAAAATAAATAATTTAGTGAATTCATGATATTTGACTGTATGTTTTTGTTGCTGCTAATGTCTACGATTTTATTAAAAATTCATAAGAAAAAATAAAAATAAAAAAAGAGAAAAAATAATAAACAATGCAAATAACTTGACTGCAAATAAACAATTTGTTATAGCAAATAATATGTATTTTAGATGTTGTTGGTGTATTTTCAATTGTTATTGGTGAAGGTTTATTGGGTACCAATTATAACAACTCGGGTACATAAACAACAAACAAAATACAACAAAAATATTAAAAAAAAAAAACTAAACTAAAGACGTTTGTAGTATAGATTAAATAATGTACTTAGATACAGAAAGACAGACAGACAGTCATACGGACAGACATGTATGTACCTTCAGACAAGCACATGTGGCGTTAGTAGTATGAGTAAATATATGACTGTGACTATGACAAGCTGTAGAATATTTAATTTATAAAATGAATAAATAAACAATTTTTTTTTTTCTAATGTGATTGAGACTAAATCAACAATTGCAAACAAACTACATCAAATGATTTTTTAATGTTACAAGAAGTTAAATCTGACGAAGCTAGAAAACAAGTTAGCGCTGATTTTAATTTTTTAAGTTTCCTTTGTATAGTTTTGATTGTGTAACTAACTGTCATTCTTGCAAATTTGTCTATGCTATGATCTGACGTAGGGGGGAGGTTCTTTTAATGTTTTAACTTTCACATTTTCGAAAATATTTTTTATGTCTTTACAAAGTGTTTTAAAAAGATATGTTATATTGAATTATTAGGTGAATGTTTGCATACAGTCCGATATCATGCAACAACATTTTATAATCATAACCAGTAAAATGCGCAAATGTTAATTTGTTTTACCTTTTACGTACACAAAAAAAGTAAAAATTAACTTTAATCACGAAATTGCTTATATAAATTAATTTTTGTTTGATTTTGCTCCAATCATCAAAATAATAAAATTAATAACTAGAATAATTGATTTTATTATTACTGCTCTTTTTTAATTGATATAATGAGCTGAAAATTGATTTAAATTTATTTAATTTTTATAGAAAAATTTTGCATTTTTCTTTATATTTTATTAAGAGCTGTCAATTTATTAAAAGAAAAAGTGTAAAACAACTAGAAAATTAATCAAACTCCAGTATAAAGTTAGTTAATAATTTTATTAAGAGATCATTTGAAAAATTTTTTTTTGTGTATTTTAGTAATTTCATTAACCAAATGGGGCTTAAAAGCTTCATCAGTGTATAAGATAACTCCAAAGATTGTCTTTGAAAGCACTCTATAATGACACATGTATTTTAAATAACTTTAATTAAAAATCTTAAATACTTTTGTATAAATCGGCAATAAGGGCCACAACACAGTGGGATCAATCAAAAATATTTGGGTAAATCTGTATTTCCTAAACTACTGGTCGAATCAAACTAATATGTATGGGAAAGTATTAGAGAAGGACATAAGCTTTTAGTAAAATCATCTTATAGTCACCCTGTAATAATATGAGATAATCTACAGGATATCAAAGTTGACCACATAAACTATGTAAAAGTTTAAAAAAATCGTAACTAATGCAAATCAAATAAGATTTCAAAGATTTTTATATTCTGTAAAGCGTTTAGTGAGATAAAGAAAAAACAGGCTTACTCACCTAAACTATCTCTTATTTTTTGATATTTTGATTCGACTTTTTAAATATTACCAATAAATATAATTGATTGAAATTATCTTGCAATCATAAAGCGAAATAAGAAGTGATTATATTAAGTCATAAAATATTTTTATAGCAGCTGAAGTCACATACATACACAGAGAAAACAGATTGATTGTGGCAACCGAATTTTTAGCCAACCGAATTTAGTCGGTTACATGTACTATCTTGAAATTCGGTTGGAATTGCCGAATTTTATAATTACCACAATTATGTAATAAAAATATATTCGGTTGTAGTAATAGCAATATATTTGCAGTTTCTATATATTAAAATTAGGGGTGCCTAATAAAAAAGAAACATATTTTTATCGCTTTTAATGCATTTTATTGTAAAAATATTAAATTTTTAACGTTAAAATTTAAAGAATATTAAAAATTTGTGGATAATAAACTTACAAAGAAAACTTACAAATAAATTAATTTGATGTATGTCTTCTATACAGGGACCGTTGCAATGAAAGAGCTTTTCAGTGATAAAGTCGTTAAATCTGCATGAGAATTCAGTTTGATAATAGCACTGATGATAATCTATAAATGAATTTAGTTGTAAATAAGTAATTAAGTTACATTAAACGAAAGTAATACAATACTTGCCTTTATTTTGTACTCCCATGCGCTATATTTATATATAGTTCATAGGCTGCAACTTATCTTACGAAAATAAGTTGCCTCTTGCTAGATAAGTAAAAAAACCACCCAAATATTTCTGGGGTGAACACAAATCTGCACTTTTTTAAGAACGTTTATTCGAAAAAATAACACTTACTACCGGGCACAACCGTTGTAATTATTTAAATTCGATTTTCTTTTTAAACATATATTTTTAGTTTATTTCAATGTAAAATTCTTTTTGTTTTAAATATTATTTTTGAAAATGTCAAACAATTTTTTTATAAACATTCGTTTGCTAGTGCAGAAAGTTCAATCATTAACGTTTTCAGTAAAAGATAAGTTGATTACTGTAACTCAAAATATAGTTAAAGGTTAAATTATTTTCATGCAAACGAGTTTTCGATTGTAAACACTAATATTCTGTTTCAGATATGAATATATAACGGTATAGCCTACCGATTTCAGTAGAATTATTTTAATCGAACCCAATTCGATTATGTTAACTAATTTTATAGTTGTGGGTACTTTGGTTTCATTATAATGATAACTTTTCCGATTTTAGGACAAAAACTCTTTTAAATTTGTTGATTTTCTATAATAACATTAAAATTTTGGTTGATATATCAATATTTTAACGATTGTAGCCGTTTTCCAACTAATTTATTTTCTGTGTGTACTCATTTTGAATCACTCCGGATATTATAATTTTTTAAAGAAAATTAATAAATTTTTATACCCTACACCACCATTGGTGGTTAGGGGTGTTATGCGTGTGTATTGATGTTTATAACGCACTGAAAAGCTCATCGGACCACCTCCTTAAATTATGCCGTTCGATGACCGTCCCTCTGGCTGTCTGCCCATGTAAACCTTGTGAACAAAGTACTGGTTGCAATTTTGAAGATATCTTGATGAAATTTAACACGAATAGTTATTTTGACACAAGGACAAGGTAAAGAAGATTTATATAACAGTGTTAATCATTGTGCCATATTTCAAGAAGATCGGTTTATAATTGAACATAGCTGCCATATAAATACACTTCTGAGAATCGCTCTAAAGTGCATAAAATCATATAGTTGTTGGTATCAAAGGATTATTCTGTATTTATATAAATATTTTATTTTACATTTACCAAAATTAGCCACAGGTCTAATATAAGTCCCCTTCCCTAATTTTTTTGCTCGTACACAATTGTATAGGATATCATATGGTCGTTTTTGACCGACTATATCTTTCTTTCTCGTTTTTCTATACGTATGTGATCCTGGAAGTTTTGAAATATCAATAATGACAAATATTCCTCCTAAGGAACCTAGTGTTTTGATAAAGAAAGCCAAGAGCACAAAGATTAGAAAAGTCGTTTTCGAGATATGTTTCCTTATATAGTGCAAACTCGTTAAAAAAGCGGTTTAGCACTGCATAATAATCTCCATTCGAATATACTGAGCAATCCTGTGCCGCAGCATCAGTGTATACCTATGTTATACATTAATATATTCCCATTATGACAAAACCAAAACAAACATTGGCAACACTTTCAGCATTAGAACAAGTAGTCTAAATTATTTAAATATATACACACATATGTTTTATGGATTAGAAATATACCGACTAATTTCTGGGTAGTGGCGTCTAAATTTCACAAAAATAAATTTAATCTTTTGTTTTGTTTTCTATTTCGCTAAAAGAAAAAAGAAATAATAATAAATATACGTGAAATTAATATACATATTGAGGACATTTAAAATGCACATAATTAATGTGATTTTAATGACTAATTAAAATCAAATATTACAAACTCATAAGCAAAACATATTATAAAGAAAACAATAAATTATTTAGCATAAATTTAAACAGCTAAATGTAGTCTTTTATCATATTTGCTTAGACTTTTTATTTTACATGGCCATAATTTTATGCATATACATAATTAAAAGATAAACGTTTAAAAACAAATTGTGTACGTCCCCTAACGGAATTGATTAGACCAGTTTTGTTGTTTAGAGCAGATTTCAAATTAAATATAAACTTGACTAATAGGTATAACCAAAAAATAAAATATATAAGAAGCACCTTCTGTTCACATTAAATACTTTAAGAGGTTTCTCTTATGGAGAAGGTTTACTAAGAGAAATATATACGTGCTGGAAATTGTTAGAAGGATGGTATAATATAGAATTATTTAAATTAAAATATTATTTGAAAAAAGATTGATTTTTAAAATATTTATATTGTGCGTTAAGATGATCGATTCTTGCTATCTCTAGTAATCAGATTTTTTTTGAAAATATTTTATTATTGAATAATTCCATATCATAACGAACAAAAAAACAAGTATTTTCGGATTTAATATCTCTGATTTCAATGAAATTTACAGTTATTACCTATTGCTCAAATCGGACTGAAGACCCTTTCCGGTCCAAAAATATGACGTTTTGAAAATGCTTATAACATCTAAACTATACATTTTAAAATTCTAATTTTTATTTCATTTAATAGAAAAAGATATTGACTTTAAAATGAAGTGTATAAAATTTAATTACTTTGAAAGTTCAAAAGCAAAAAAATTATTTATTGATAATTTAACGCAAAAATTCAGGTTGGAGACTATTTTGGTTATGGAGTTATGAAGCAAAATATCGTCAAAAGTTTTTTTTGTATGTAAAAATTTAAAATATTTACAAAAATGAATTTAAAATACTTTTTCATGATCTCATAAATATTTAAAAAGTCAATTTTATAAACAAAATGTGACTTTAGTTTATATTATAATCTGGCGCGGATCCAGCTCAAGCTTTTGGGGGAGGAAAATAAAATGATTTTCCCATCTATTTCCTGAAATTGTATGGTTTAATCCAGATTTTTCATTAAGCGTTTTCATTTTGGGGATGGAAATTTCCTTTTTTCCCTCCCGTGGATCCGCGCCTGATGATAATACATAACTTCTAAACTAAAGCAGTGTCCAATATGAAATTTTGCACTGGTATGGACAAGAGTTGTGTTAAAATTATAATTATAATTTTTTAAGAATTTCAAAGATATCTTTTTTGGAGACACAATGGTTTAATATTTATAAGTCTAATTTTGACCTTTGAACTTTCGAAATAAATTACTTACTACATATCATTTTGAAGGCAATATCTTCATCTTTAAAATGTGTACATTAGGGTGGGTCAATTATTTTTGTAGATAGGCGTATAGCAAAAATGCACAGTGGGGCAGAATCGAAATTTTTTGGAAATACATCTGTAACTTCTGATTGGCTAGTTGGACTTTGGAAGGGGGACCGAACAGACCCCTCAAAGGCGGAGCTAAAGGGGCTCAAAATTGGGTACCTCTGATATAGAAATTTTTTAAACGCTTTTTCATCTAAATTACATTACCTAGCTGACATAATTCTTCGTTGTACAAAAAGATTGAAATCAATATCTATTACAGAACCGAAATTACGCCACTTTAAACTTTTATAAGTCACGGAAAATTGTAGGTCTTATCAGTGCCTACAATAATGTATAAAAATATTTGAAATTGGACGAGAAACAAAAATTTGGCTAGCGTTTAAAAACTTTCTATATCAGAGGTACCCAATTTTGAGCCCTTTTAGATCCGCCCCTGCGGTCCCCCTTCCGAAGTTAACATTGTACACTCCTCTGCTATGTCTATACCAAATTTCATGCAAATCCAACTAGCCGATCAGAAGTTACAGATTTATTTCCAAAAAATTTCGATTCTGCCCCACTGTGAAATGTTATCTACAATAAATTTTAAGAAAACTTGTCTAAGAAACTATGGGTCAAAAATCAAAACTTAGCTCCCGCCGAGAGACATGAAAATTGGGGAAAATCGTTCAATTTAACTACAGTGTTTTGATATAATTGCTGTTATCTCAAAAACTACTCAAGATACAGATCCGAATTAGATTTCAAATAATAGGTAATGAGAGCACCTTCAAATTGGCAATCCGCATTTTTTTATAAATAAAGGTTAAAGGTCATTGGTTAAACCTTTAGTCTTTGAAAGCTATATCTCGAACGCTATTTTGAACATTCCGTATGTTAATACAGATTTCCTATACTACTTAAGTTTTTAAAATAGAGAGTTGCTTGGATGCTGAGATATTTGAAAACATAGTGGCAGGTAAATAAAACATTGTATTTTCCTTGGAAAAAAATATTTGTTTTTTCTTTAAGACTTTTTTTTACCAAAATACACTTTTCTAAATGTTTTTTGCTGATTTCGATATTTTTTCTCATTCGAACAAATTGACCCACCCAAATATTATGTTTGGATTTAGTGATACCATGTTGTTTTCCATTAAATCTATGAAATGTTTTTGAAATACCTTAAAATAAAACCTTTATGTCTCTCGGCGGAAGCTAGGCTTTCATTTTAGACCCATACTTTCTTTGGGTAATTTCCTTAGAATTTTATGTAGATTTCGATTTTGCTATACGTCTGTCAAGTTTTTTCTCAAATTGACCCACACTAGTATACATACATAGTTCAGAAGTTATAAGTAATTAGATTTTATTTTGGTCTATAACTTCTAAACTAAGTGAGTCTCCAACTAGAAATTTTACGTGCACAGGAAGAAGAAGAGTTACTACGACATTATATATTTTTTTAGAATTTTAAAAATACCGTTTTTTAAGATATAATGATTTGATTTGTATATGTCTAACTTTGATCTTTGAAAGGTAATATCTTTGTCTTTACTATGAAACTAAAATTAGATACCTACCATATATAGTTTAGAAGTTATTAGTAATTAAACAAGTACAACTTTGTAAATATTTTAGTTTTAGTATTTTTTTCTTCAGAAAGGGAAATGAGTCTAAAATTTGATGACTTAATATGCACTTCTAATTGTCGATATCTGTAGTGAATTTCATAGACATCGGAGATGTTAAGTCCGTTTGCTGTTCGTTTTGACATGGAATCACTCTATAATTCACAGAGGGACCAATCGCAAGACTGGCTCCATCAAAAAGATTGTATAGTAGAACCCAAGCTTTCTGCAATATGATCTTATAATACGAAAGCTTAAAAGAGATTTCTATTAATTTTTTTCAGGTTAACAAAAACCCTTATAATTTAGTTTTGTTTTTGGTATCACATCAAATTATTTAACTTTGGATATCTTCCTCGTAATAACAAAATAACAATTAATTAAGTGAATTTTAATTTGTTTATTTTATTAACTTGTGCTGAAATTAATCTCAACATGTGATTTCTTAATTAGCAGTATTTAATTTAAAAATTTAAGAAGAAAAATTTGACAAAACTTTAAATCCTTGGTGAATTTTAATTAAATAAAAATGTTTCATAGAACTCATTATAAATGGCTAAATTTTGATTATTTCATAGTTATTTAAGTGTCAAAGAAACAAGTGATGTTCAATGGCTTCTTTAAGTCTCGTGAACTTGTTAATATAAGCAGTTTTAAAATTACTTATAACTGGTATTAAAGAGTGTATTTTATTTTAAAGTTTATAATTTAAAAGTAAACATAAATATTTTAAATTAAATATAAATAATATTTATTTATTTATGTATAGTAGTATTTAGCAAAGATACGCATCATAAATTAAAATTTTAAGTAACACAAAGAACTATTTAAATATTAAAATAGTTGAAGGAGAATTTGAAATTATTTAGATGGTTAAAAGAAAAAATAACAAAAATGATTTATTTTCAGAACTCATGTCAATGTGATTTAACATTCCAATCATTATTAAAATTTATATTATATTTATATCATTTATTTTAATATATATAGTACATCAGTTTTAAAAATAATGGATTTTCGAATAAAAACAATTGAAATATATTGTTTTCTATTATAAATAGACATATTTATATAAAATTTAATTTATTTCAACGTCATTCATTTTTCATGCCATGTTTTTTCTAAATTAAAGTAAAATTTAATTTTTAGATAAAATAAATTTACACCTAATCTTTGTTGATCGATCAATCAATTTTAATTTATATTCATCAATTCTATTGATAATAAATAATTTTTCTGTGTATTGCTTTTATAATTATATAATTTATTGTACATAATGTTATTTTATTCAAAGATTAATTTTAATTTTTTTAAACAAGCTGACTGCAACAATTTATTAGAATTTTTTTACAATTTTAATTGGCATTTATTTTTTATCCTTTTTTTTCGTATAATAATATTTAATAAAAAATGTTTAATTATAAATAACTGCAGTAGTATCCTCCTTAAAAAAAAAAAAAAAAACATATTTATTATGAAAATTATTTATTTTAACTATAACTAACATTTTTTTCATGCTGTTCATAAATTTCAAAAGAATGTTTTTGACAATGTCAGTATGTTCATATAAATTATAATCCTATTTGGTTAAATTATTTTGAAAACATTAATATACATACATATATTTAAAGTGTATAAAATATAGAAGAAAAAAAAATAATAATTAAATCTGCACTGAAAATATAAAATTTCATAGTAATTTTTTCACATATCACATGTTTTAAAACCAACTGTTTTATAGAAATTGAAGTTATATAAAAAAAAGTACAGACTTTTTCTTAGAACTGAAATAATACTGCAAAAATTCTCGGCATTCATAACAGTTGGAATGTAATTTAGTTGCATAATGGAATTTTTATAATTAGTAGAACTAATTTGTAACGAGTTTTAACGTAAAATTTGGTATAATTTGTTGACTACAATTATAATGTGATTTAGCTTTAAAACATCTGTTATTTTTTTTTTCTAATTAATTTGTATCAACAACAACAATTTTCAGCAATTAGTTTTGCATAGGAAACTATACAAATAGGAAATTATTCACTTATAAACAAATTGGCGACGCTTTTTAGCTTTTTCTCAAGCAGAGAAAAAAAGGATGACCCTAGTCACAGAAAGCATATCAAGATTTTTAGAAATTATTTTATAATACGACAGTCACTGCGGAATTATGTTTGCAACGATCGTGATGTAAGGAGTGCGATCGAAAAAATCTTAACAGAGTTTTCAGAGATTTGATTGTTTTTCTATTTAATTGATATTATACTATTGATCACAGAAAAATATAACTTTTATACTTCTTTCCACTACTTATGAACTCGTAGACCTTTTTGGTAACCATTCCATTAGAGATTTGAAAGTTGTTTCAGTCACTTTTTTTGGAACAAAATATTCGATATTTTGGGACACTTCCTTTGTCCTCTTCGATTATCTTTTCACAAAAGCCCAATATCTCTTCACTGGTCCTAGCTCCGGACAATTTAGAGAATTGACCTATCTTGGTAGATATAGTTTTGGTACCACTCCAAAGCTTTCTTACATAGTGACACGATCCCAAATCGGTCCAAAAATATGTCGTCATATTGTGCTCTCTTATGAAAGGAAGAATATTTTTTTGCAAACATTCTTTGATGTATTTTTCGGTATTTAAAGAGCCCACAGTAACAAATGACTTGCTTCCTTTGCCGCAACTGCATAAATTTTGCCAAAAAAGAAATTCTTTAGGAAATTTCATCAGCTTTTCGGTCCTAAACTTATCTTCAATATATCCTCGAGGATCAGCAACGTAAAAATTTTGACCCGGAAACTGTGAAAACTCTGCCAGTATATACGTTTCGTGGTTCTTTATTCAACATTAGTTTTTTATGAAATTTGATTTTAATTTCCGTGCCCTATTCTTGGCCTTTAAATTTGTTTGCAGCATTCCAGTCTGGAACTTTTTGGACATTGTTTGTTTTCAACTCCTCATTAGCTTTAAATTTTCGTACCAAATAGTCTGAACACTGAGTTAACCGGGCTGCTTTTCTACCAGATGTGTTTGGAGTACTTTTCAATATGCTTTCAATTTTCTTGGCCTTCCCAATATCATGTGGACCTGTTTTCTTCCCGAACCATATTTCCTATCAATGGTCGAATTATACTGATACTGTTTAATTACCTTGGATATAGTTTGACAGCAGACATTTAATTATTTGGACAATTATTTGTAGGACAAATTTAGATTTTTTTGAAATTTTTAATAATATATAGCACTTACATCTTTTTCGTCACTCATTTTGATTAAACTCACAATAAATCCACTGGTTGTCATTAAAAATAGTAACTGACATATTTTTCAAAGATAACTGGAAGAAAAAAAATTTTAAATATTGCTTCGGAAAAAAGTTATGAGGCAAAACGTATGTTAAGTTTTTTCGATCGCACTCCTTATATTTGTGACAATCATTTATACAATTGTATTCTATTATTTTCTCCTTCCATCATTTTAGGAATGTTATTTAAATGATTGTTATGAACATAATATTGTGACGGAGCCGTGAAGTGTATCACTATAAATATAATATGTTTGCGAAAAACATTTAAACGATTGCTGTAACCATAACATATAATATGCTGAACTTTATTCATTCTCAGCTTGTACTATTTCTTTTAATAGTAAGTACTCTTTTGAAAAAAAGAATCTGAGGTACCAATTTCCAAAAAATATTATTATTATTACACAATAGTACCCTTAAAGACACAATTCTCTAAAAAGCAAAAACTTATATAAACAAGAATACCATTTTTCAGAAAAATACCATTAAAAAATATATGAAATTTATCGTCAGTTAAAGTTATGATATCGGAGTTTAATACTTTCATCTAACGTGTAAATATAGCATCATGATACTAGAATTTATAAAGGTTTTATATACTTTAAGGAGATTATGAAAGTGGGCTTTGAATGGGAGTCATTGCCAGAATGACCTCCCCCCCAGAATTTTAGAAATTTTTTAAATTAAGAAAAATGTTATAAAACTTAATTTTTTAAAATTACGGGTTTCAAATATTTTGTTGGATTCCAGTTAATATATATATAATTTTAATTTCTTTGTTAGATGATTTTCGATCTCTGGCTGCTTTTCCAAATTCTTATATATAACAAGTAAGTTATAGTCGACCAAGCCTGATAATATGAAACCCGAAATCATTGTGTACACGCAGAGAAAAACATGGTTACAGCATGATCACTACAACTATTCAATGTTTGTATAGCCGTTTTTCATTGATCTGAATAATACCGTGAGCATGATAGCAACGTTTATGATTCTGTTTGATAATTTAATGATTATCCACAATGAAAATTTTAATATGGTTGACTGAATTATAATATGTATTTAAATATTTTTATTTGAAACCATATTTAGGAAAAATCCAAACATTTAGTTAACTCTACAACTATTTAGTTAATTCTACAACCATTGAGCTAATATTTTTATTTGCTTTTAATAACTATTGAATACACATTTTTGTGTATCAGTCTAGTAGTTTGTTAGTATATTAATTCTCATTTAGTTTAGATATGAAAAAATATAAATTGACAAGGTTTGTTTTTATTCAGTATGATGAATGTTCCACATATTGTGGTACAAATAAATATAAATATGAAAACATGGGATTAAATATATAATAAAATGGTTTTAAAACTTACTAAAAGTTATTAGTAAAATTATAAACCTTACTAATAAATTATAAAATGGAATCATAATAATGATTACGTATAAATATACTTATTGTTACCTGTAATCATATATTACAATCATAGTATGTTCATGGTCACTAGAAAAATATTTTTTCTTTGCGTGCATGAACTTCATAGAATTTTGCACTATTATTTATACTTATATAAAACTATATACTTATATAAAGCTACGGTCAATTATATGCCGATCTTCTTGAAACTCGGCACACATACTTGTATGGTATTTATATTTGTTATGCTAAGTTTCATTAAAATATTGTTATATTTAAAGAACTTATGATCGTTATAGGAGGACATTTGTATAAATTTTCATTAATTTATGTTCAAAATTGCGACCTGTAGTTTGATTACAGGATTTACTCGATTTTCAAGAAAATTGACACACAGATAATACCAGAGATGGTTACAGGTTATGTTAGTTTCGATTAAATGTCATCTCCACATTTTATGCCTACTTTAAAAAAAATATATTTTTTAATTTTGCACGTTATCATTGAATTATTATATACCGATCTTCTTTACAAGAAATTTGACACACAGAATTTTATAGGCTATATTAGATCTTGGTTAGATGCCACGCTCATATTTTACTCCCCTCCTTATGTTTATTTCATAATTGGTTTCAGAATTAGAAGCCAAACTAGCTTGTAGATCGTAACCTATATATTCTTATCTAAACTTACAATCCTTTACATGGTCTTCACACTTGCTTCGTTTTGTTCGTTAAATATTTTGTTTATTTCAAGATTGTGTTCAATGATTCTAAAAATATCGTTTCAATAATAAAATATGATATTAAAGTTTCACCGTAAGATGATATTGCATTTGGCTTTTAATTTCTTTCATCTTATTTTAATATCTATAAAGTGTTATACTTGCACTAATGAAATTAGCATACATACTCCAATGAGCAGCCTATAAAGTGAGCTATAAAACCAAAATGAAAACCCCTTAAGTGTGTTGGCGTAAATGTTACAAAAACATATTTATGTACTTTTTTATAGTTATAAATCAGAGCAACCATTACGGTATCGTAATTTTGTTTTGATTCAGTTTAAAAAAATTTAAGAATTTTGTTATTATTTTATTTTTAGCAGCTTATTTTTAAATAGTTTATATTAAAAGCATAGTTTGCTTTTACAAGTTATTTGTGGCATATTTCTTAGTAACTGTTTTATTTTAAATCATATTCTGGTCTAAGAGCCATATTTTAAATCTTTTTAAAAACTTCAATATATATTTTTTTAATTTGGTTACCCTTATTATAATCTACACTTTGGTATCTGTATTTGTATATTTTAAGTGCAAGTGTTTCTGTTTATTTTTAAATTCCTTTGAGATTGAGAAAGTTTTGTTCATGTTCTAAATTTCGTTAGTTGACTTGGATAAAACCAGGTAAATAATAAACAAACGTTTACTCTACATATGTACATATATAAAAAAAAGTATAGAAATAAATAACAAGTTCAGGCACATGTTTTTACTCCTATACTTAACGGAACATTGCAATTAAATTCACAAAAAGAAACAAATAAAATAAAAAGAATAATAAAAAGTTTAACCATAAATCAAATGAAATTTAGACATTATTTATACATTTGTCAACGCTTTAAGAATAAAACCTTTTTCGTCGACATGTGACATTGTGGTGACATGTAATGATCTAATCATATAAAATATTATTGGCTAAATTAGATGTAGAACTAACAAAATATATGACACTGAAATAAAAAAAAAAAAATATAATTATACTTATATAAATTAATTTTAATAAGGTTATTTTTATCAACGAAAATAATTCTTATGTAAAAATAATAATTGTGGACAAGTTATGTGTTGAGACTCTCGAGGGTCAAGTTAAATTCTCTGGATAATATTTATGCTTTTCAAATAAAATTTATTAAATAACTAATTACTATTTTATTAATATTCAATGATATAGATAGAGATTTTTAGAAAATACTTACGGCCTGTCCCATGATAGCAAACGAAAAATTCGTTCGATAAAATAAGGACTGCTCACGAAAAAATCCTTGCATGCTCTTGGGCTTGTAACTTTTGATGTGGTGAAAAATAAATAATTCTGTTAACTGGTTTACATTTGTCATTATGCTCACTAGCCATGTGCTAAGTTTCATGGTTCTAGCAAAACTAGTTTTTCTGAAAATGGAAATTGAACAAAAAACACCAAAACACATAAATAAAATTGTTCATGAAATCGTATATTAGTCATAAAAATAAAATGCTAGAAAGGCAGTTGTGTCAAAAACTACAGTTTCTTGGGTCATAATATTATACAAAGAAGTCATGGTCACTGAATGGAAACCTAGTAGTGGAAGAAAAATAGTGTCTTCAGACTGTAGGATTCAGATAAAATATAAATGATTTTGAGAGAAAATCTTCTCATCTCTGGAAGAAAAGTGTCACAAAAAGTTAATTGCTTTGAATCTTTATCCGAAAAGTTGAAAGGAAATCTATCCTGAAGACGTATAAATTACAAAAAAATCCTAATAAAAATGCAAGCAAGAATTTAGAGGTAAAAAAAATGACGTGAAAGTTCTTCAGACGAGTTTTTCCAACTTCCTGCCCAGGAATTCTATGTTGCAGATACTAGAGGGAATATGGCAGAAAAATATCGTGTATCAAAGAAATCAAAATTCCCAAGAAAGTTTTTGATTTGGGAAACCATATGCATATGCGGGACAGAAGCACTTCATTCATAAAAAATGGTTCCATTAACACAGAAATATACGTGAATGAGTGCCTTTGGAAAAGACTTCTCTCTTTTCTAAGAAAATACGGCGTATCCACTTTTTTCTGGCCTGTTCTCGCTTCTTCTCATTACAGCAACAAAACTATGGAGAGGTAATAAAGAAATTGTTGGTGTTTGTACCGAAAGAGGCTAATTCATCAAGTTATCCGGAACTCCGTGCAATTGAAAGATATTGGGCTCTAGTAAAAAATAATTTTAAGGAGATTAAAATTTCAGCTTAAAATGAAACGGAGTTTAAAAATAAGTGGACTTATTCGAGCAAAAATGTGATCGAAGCACAATAAAATCATTAATTGCAAGAATTCGGGAAAATATCAGATATTTCCTTAAAATCAAACAGAAAATAATTTATTCTTCTACGTTTAGAACTTGAACATAACAGTCATTAAAAAAATACAATTAAAAAAAAACAAAAAAAATCTCCCATTGGTTTGGTTTCAATAAGTAGATTTTATGCAAGGATTTTTTCGTGCGCAGTTCTTATATGGGTTACAAAAACAAAATTTTAAATTTATTTATTTTTCGTTCGACGTCGTGGGACAGGCCGTTATATCTAAAGCAAAATAAAATTATAATCTGAGCTCCCATAAAACTGTAAAAATAGTAACCAGTTAGTTTTAAGTCATAAAAATAAGACTGCTTTAAATTTTTGCCCAAATTTAATAAAATATATATGTATATATATTTATAAATAACCACATTGTGGCCAATTTCAGTTATAAAATAACTTAATAAATTCAGTAGCAAAATAATTAAATTACATTAAATTCGGCAAATGCCAGCTACAAAATTAATTTCTGTTAGAGAAATATAATATATAAAAATTTTAATGTTAAAAATCTCTTTTAAGCCCATGTCAATAACCATAATTTTGGTTCCTTTTTTAGCTATTTTATTTAAATTGTTTTTCCACAACAAAAGTATATAATTACAAAATTTGAAATTTTACCCCCTTTAGCTCTCAGCCTATTCAGCTCCCAATATAAATAAATATATAATTTGTAATTAGTTTAATACAAAACTTTGTGTCCTGTATGTCCTTTGCCTAAAGAGAAAAATACTTAAATTTCATACGAATGTATAGTATATTGTCAATCAGTAGCAGACCCTTTTAATTTGTGTTACAACTTACTTACCAAACACTCTGGCAGTTGGTCTCTCATTGTCTGTCAACTCACCAACAGTCAGCTAAAAAAAAACCTGACAGATGTCGAGCCGTGTATGTAGTAGCTGAAGCAAATAACAAACACAAAAGAAAAATTAAGGTCAATATGTATTTACTCGAATGAAACTGAAAGTTTTTCTCTGCTCTACAGGTGAAATGAGTTTGCTAAAAAAAAGCGTTCACACAAACAAGGGCGAAATTGATCTAATACACAAAGGACCTTTTTATATTGCAAAAATGTAAAAAAGTAAATAAATAACAAACTGAAAGATTTCTAAAGTATACAACGAATTGTTGAAGCTCTTTATAGGTAAAAAAAAACACATCTAAATAGATACTGGGTAAATAATAATTACTCCAAAGTTTTAAAAATAAAAATGTTGTTACATTCTAACTGAGTTTTAAAAATAAATTAATAAATTTCACCTTTGACGTCAGCTATTATTTTGAAAAAGTTTAACTAAATTTCAAAACCATTCCAAAATGGATTTTAGCCATTAAATTGTAGTCCATAATCAATATTCAAGTTATAATCCAAAGTTAAATAAAACACTTTACACCTCTCATTCCTTATACATAGGTAAATAAGTAAGCATGTAAATCAGTTAGGAACCACATAAAACACTGACCCACCAACCAGTGCAAAAATAAAACATAAATAATTTTTATATTTTTTTTTTATTTTATTTTTATTAGTGTTGCTTCTGTTTTTCGTCATCATCATCATCATCGTGGTTGTCCTCTTTAATCCCCCTTCTCAATATGAATAATGAAATGTGTATTTTTCTAAAAATAATTTGTAATTATTAAATTCAAACTCCCTACAGTTTTTTTCTTTTTTAATTTAAACTCTAAAGGAAGAGAGGAGAAATGTTAAAATTTATAAATAACAATAACAAATAAGACCTTTTAAATGTTTTTAATGTTTTCCAATTAGATGAGGATTTTGTTGACTTTGTTGTCGCTTTTATCGTTGTTGTTGGTTGGTTGATGTTGTATTCTTCTTATATTCAAAAACTTTTTTCATTTTCATGTTTTTTTTTTACAGTTTTTATTTTTTTGTTACAAAAACACAAGAAAATTGTTTTAATTTAGAAATTTCTTTCCAAATGAATAAAAAAAATATGTTATAAAACAGCAACAAACTCTTAGCGTTCGTTCTATGCCAAGGTTACAATAATTTATGTCTGTCTCTGTTTTTGTGTGTTTAAGAAAGAGTGTGTTGAACATACTTTTGCTCAGAAAACTTTTAAAGTAGGCGTTAGGGTTGGATAATTTGGTACAAATTCACTTAATATTATTATTTTTCAGCAATTGAAAGATACAATTTTTTAGAGTTTTCAACAAGAAAGCAAAATTAACTCAACAAAATTGACAATTATATGGGCCATTATTAAAAATTTTTAACCTAGTTGAAACTGATTTCAGTCTTGAAAAGAGTTCTGCGAATACTATTTTAAACAAATGGGTTACAGGTCAGAACTCATAAGACTTTAAACTAATAGATTGCAAAGTTTTAGAATGATTGTTGTTTAAGGTTAAAAAATAAAACTATAAAAATATTTAAATTTTAACGTAATTATTTGATTTTTATTTAATTTTTTCTTTTATACTAAAATTTGTAATTATTTCTGAAAGAATGAATAAAGGAAAAAGCTTAAATTAAGATAAAACTATGACATACAAGTTTAACTTTTTTGACTAACTCTATTTCTTTGATAAAGGGACTTAAGCCACTTTCAAAATAAGCGGCTTACATATGATTGAACAAGATAGAAAAAGAAGAAAATAATTTAAAGATTTCGATCGCTTTGAGCCACATCTAAGTTTTTTTAGGTCTGTCTAAAAATATATATTTCTTAGTTTTTATGCTATTCGCACATTTTTAGGGGGTGGGAACGAGAGTTTGAATAGCTTTTTGTTTTCTTCATACAAAAGGGCTATCCTAGGTTATATGTCTGATAGCGGTGAAGATGAATACCAAATAACTTTACTTCTATTCAGAAATTTTGACGTTGCTTATTTTAACACGATGGAAATTATCCCTTCGTAAAGTAAACGTGATGTGAACATATTTCGTAGCGTTTATCTGAATTTTCCATTTATGCAGCAATTTATCCAATTCTACTTTTACTTCAGTCTTATTTATTTATATATTTATTACATAAGGAGATTTCTATAAATAATGCTTTCTGATAAGAGTAGTATTTCGATGTAATTGTTCGATAATGCACTGTTTTCTTCCAAAATTATCACTGATAACTAGTAAAAGTTTCACGAGAAGCAATTTTTCATACAATATGAATAAATTTATTAGCAAACTAATTGGGTAGGTAATATGGCGTTACTTGGCTAACATATTTTCCAAATTCGGACGTCATTTCAAGTTTAATAAAATAAGTTTCAAAGCCAACTAATCATTGTGGTAGTGGTAGGCTTCAACTTTTTCAATATTATATTTTGGCATATGACTACATGATTTTACAATTTATGGGAGAGTCGTATAGAATAGAGCATTGCAATTTCATATAGGCTTAACAAAAGAGTATTCGTGTTATATATTTTAAGATGCACCCCACAGTTACCTTATTACACAGGTCAACACTAAAAAAGTATATTGAAAATCACGTTGTAGATATTGTAGGTATAGTCATCCTAATCACTAGGAACATTTTAGTTTTTCTCTATCACGTCACACTTTTAACCCATTGAGGACCAAAGAAAATATGGTTCCATTAGATTATAAAATTTTATAAGTAATAGGTAGAGGAAAATAGTCATTCATGTTTTATAGCCATGACTAGTACTTGTAACGTCTCTAACTTGTTACACATAGTCCCTAGAAGTCGTTTAAGTTGTAAAAATCAAGAATTTCTTCATTAACCCCCATAAAACCATTGAAAAATTAGGGGTAAGAAGTGGGATTAGAGGGGAAATTTGTATTTGATATAAAAAAGAAAAGACCGTAGATCTCAAAAATGGTAAAATTTTTAAATACACCCTGACAGAAAATGCTTAACCTGAAAAAGTAATAATAAAATAAAAATACCAATTAAAATAACAGTTAACAAAAAATTATAAAAAAAAATATTTTGCGAATAATTCAGCCTAATTTTAACTTGTTAGACTTAATATAGTGTAGAAAATTAAATAAAACATTTCCACGACGTCACAATTTTAAAAGGATGTAGGTTTTTATTTTCAACTTCATAGAAAAATATATGCGTATTTTTGTATTAAATTAGGACTTAGGAACGTATTATTTTTCATGTTCATACTAAGAAGCAGCAATTCCATATTCCATGTCACCACAGAAGAATTCCATATGCCTTGATGTAATCTCTCAGTAGCAGCATTTTGGTGTAAAAGCTCTTATTGTTCTTCGCTTATTTTTCCTATTTTTTTCTTTGCTTTTAACAATTTTAAAGACTTCTAGGTGCTATGAAGGACACATTTAGTTATAGACTTGACTGGTACTACAAATTTGTAGCCCCATGTCTTGGCTATAAAGGTTAGGTTAAGTTAAGTGGGCAGCTGTTTGAACAGTACAAGACAGCACACGTGGGTCCAGTTTTGGTGGCATAGAAAATCCTCCACTGTCTCTTCCTCTTTCTCATCATAGCAACTCCTACAGAAGTCGTTAAAAGGGAACCCTAACCTCCTAGCATGCGCACCAGCAACCCAGTGCGCTGTGACAACGGATATCAGAATACGTAGCCTATGCCTTGGTAGTCCCAAAATGAAGTTTGATCGAAGTCCTTTATAGTGGCGCCATATTTGCCTCGAGGTTGAGCATGTAGATAGATTCTTCCATCTGTCCTGTGCAATCCTCGACAAGTTGCACAGTATTGTAGATCTGCAAGAGGAAAGCGGTACTCCGACCAATTGATCCGCATCTTCATGCCGAAGAAGAGAACCAGTTCTTTCCCGGGGTATTTGAATGACCCCTAACCCAGACTAGCTCTAGGTTTGATTGTCTCGCCATCTCGTTTAGAGATATCCGGCATTCATGTACCTGGATGTCGAAAAGACGCCCGAGAGCGATTTAATCGCAGCTTGACTGTCCGTATAGAATTGGATATCCATACCGAATGGCCGAGATTGTCTCCGGAGTCACATTATTAAAAGCCCCCTCTATGTCTAGGAAGGCAACTAATGTAAACTCCTTATGCTCAAGAGCATTTTCTATATGCCTTACACGTGAGTTTAATGCAGTCTCTACGGATCTGCCTTTCATATAGACATGTTGAGTCGCTGATAATAGGTTAGGGTTGATTGTATTACGAAGGTGAAGGTCAATCAGCCTTTCCAGTGTTTTTAAGAGGAAGGAGGATGGACTAATAGGTCTAAAGTCTTTCGGTTGCGTATATGAGGTCCTCCCTCCTTTTGGAATAAAGACCACTGTACATCTAGTCCATGACTCAGGGATATAAGAACATGATAGGCATGCTGAGTATATCCGAATTAGCCAAGGAACTATTATGTCCGCATTATATTGCAAATCAGCAGGTACAATGCCATCTGGGCCCGTGGATTTGAATGGGGCAAAGCTTTTCAGAACCCATCTCAGTTCATTTTCCCTTATAGGAAAGGGAACTTCATGTGAGGCTACCGAAGTTACCGCAGAATACTCCGTTAAAGAGAGACTGCCGAGGAAGTGCGCATCCATTAAGACATCCAAGGTCTTTTGGCCGCTTATTGTCCAGCTGCAACAGGGTTTCTGAATGAAACTTGGGACAGCAGGTGATGATGCCAAAATTTTACGGAGACGACTAGTCTCAGAGTGACCTTCTATGTCGCTATAGAAAGTCCTCTAGAATTTGCGTTTCGCGTTTCTTATCTGGTTTTTAAATTTGTTGACTGAGGACTTATAGGTAGACCAGTTACCCAGTATTTTTGCCTCATTGAATAAACGGCGACATTCTTTACGAGTCTCGCCAATCTCGGAGTTCCACCAGTGTGGTTTATTCCAACCTTTGCAGAACTTAGGTCTGCATGCAACAGAATTCGCTGTGTCAAGTGAATTTGCCAGCAATTCAACAACTGCAACAACCTCGCAACCGTTGATGGTAGGGGGATTAGGGAGGAGTTGGGACATAATGTTATGTTGCTCTGTCCAATTTGTATTCCTCCTATTCTGATAGGGTTTAACCCTAGGTAAACAGACTTCGATCTTGAAGTCGATGTATAGGTGATCAGAGAAGGAGTAGTCGTTAGAGACTCTCCAGTCCCTAATCATATTAGAGTGCCTAGTACTAACTAGCGTTATATCGAGAACTTCCCTTCTATTTTTCCTCTACAATTTTTCCCTTGTAGAGAAAACATGATTATTAATGATTTTTCACAGGGTATATTCATAATTGTATTTTTCATTCTAAAGATATTAAAAAGTAAGAAGTATTTTTCATACTTGCTATGTTTCAAAAGTACTAAAAAATGTACTATGTCTTCCATCTCTGACATAAACCAATATATGTTTTATGCCAAAAATAAAAGTTGGCAAAATATTATTTTTTCTTTTTGAAAATGTCTATGCTTTACTTATGTATATGTATGTAAGTATGTATCTTTATACATACATATATAGGACACATGTACCTAAATATGTACATATTATGTACAGTATGTTTGTGGCTAAACAATAATGGTATTTGTGGTGTGATGTTGATGCTGTTGATGGTAACAAAAAATTCTTCATTATAAATTTATAATAATGATGTTGTTTACATGTTGCTTCATTTTGTTTCAATGTGAGAATAAAATTTTCTTTAAACAAACAAAATTTATAGATAGACTTTTAACTAGTTTCCAGTGGAAAGAACATGGCAAAAATATCAACTCTTTTTATCTAAAGTGTATGCTATAAACACAAAAACAACTCATTAAGTTTTATTTTTAATGTTGTAAAAGATTGAATGGTTGTCAAAAATTAAGAATTTATCATATTTTGCTTTCATTTATAACGATGATGATGATGATGATGCTTGAAAGGAACTTGCTACAATATGTGGGTTTTATAATTTCAATTATAATTTTTTAGCCTCAAACCAAATATATATGTTTAAAAGTATTGGGTTGGCAACATAATTATTTAAACAGAGATTGAGATGTAGTAAAGTTTTTAAAATATTGTTGAAAGAATATTTTTCGATTTTGTAGAAAACCTCAGCAAAAGTAAGGCTTTTTAAATTTAACTTCAGTCCTAATTTATATATGTATATACTTTTTGTCACAATTTCCAGATTTAATCAGAAAAAAAATGAAACTGTATCTTTTAAAATTTGATTAGGTAAACAGTTTTATTTACTCGGTATTACTCACAATGTATTTTCTACAAGAATTATATTATTACAAAAGGCATAAACGATTCTCATCATGTTAATATTAATGGTTTAATAAAACATGCAGCATTATAATTACTAACTAACTACCGTCAATGGGGCACGTTTTCTTAACCCACTTAATGCCAATAGACAAACAAACAAACGATTAAAAGGGTTAAACTTTTCCATAAACGTTGGCAAATATTTTTATAAGAATTTATCGATAAATGATATCATTAAGTAAATGCTTTTCAACAAAAAAACAAAACTTTTCTCATTTCCTTATGTATGTAAATACTTATGTATTGTATGAATACAAGCATGTACCAGTTGTTATTGTTGTTGGTAGTGCGTGTAATTATATAGATTTGTTATATTTAGGTACTTCAACAATACAATAATTATGAGTAAAAGCAATAGATACTCAGTTGTCTTATAATGGATATTAAATATTCAAAGGATAATCGATTTTTTACCCTTATAATTTCCCAAAAATAAATATATATATACTATTAACGAAAGACAGTACTTACAAAAACTCACATCCGACATACATAAAAACATTTTCTGTTACATATTGAAACACAGTCAACCAGCGATAAGGCAAAATGGTATTGAAAGAATTTAATGTCATCAAAGTGTCAGTATTTCCAGTTTTCAATATTTAGGTTTTTTTTTAAAACAATAATAATAATAATAAGAAATAGAAAAGAAAGTAAACTCAAATAAAAGAAAACACGCACTATTTACTGTATGTAGCAAATGTTTGAAAACTCGTCTAAAAAAAATATATATATATCACAAAAATGTGGTTAAATTGAAAAAACATGTACTATAGTCGTACATTAATTTTATGATGATGACATCAAAATCAAACAAATTTAGAATGTGTACGAATATAATTTTATATTTCGTCACAGTTTTTTTCTTACGTTGTCTAAGGGACGGGGGATATGAAAATGTTATATGTATGAATATTTCCTAATTCTCCAACCACTTAAGAATTCATTTCATGATGGCACTACAGGCAATTTGTTGTATTAATTCAACAACAAAAACAACAGTAAAGGCAATTGAATCAACTATAAAACACCAAAAATCATTAAGAAGGAGAATGGGCTAGAAAATTGACTTCCTCAGAACAAATGTAGAAAAAACCCAAAATAATATTAACAAACTAATGCGGGTGTTAACACAACAATTTTTGTTTCGTCCTGGTTTTATAAGTTTTTTTTCTGTTGGAAATTCCCCCAAATTTTGCAGGCTTGAATGAAAAACTAACAATTACGAATAAAAATTGAGGTCGTATAAACTTAAACTGTCTTAACCGCAAAATTACACTTAAAAAAATAAGTTTTTAGTAGATAACATAAAGAGCAATTCTATGCAAAGGAACTGTAAATAATTTTGGAATAAATATTGTAACCTATTTAAAGTTTGTAGAATGTTATAAATAAGTGTTTTGGTAAAATGAATCTTCTATAGGGTTACTCCTTATTTCGCAGTTTTAAAATATGGGTAATTCCATTTTAAATATAAAAAAAAAATCTGAACTTTGGTTACCGATTTGGATAAAATTTAGTGCGCTTGTTGAAGAAGATACAAATTAAATTTATTTATTTTTATTTTGAAAACTGTGATGTAAAAAATATATCAAAATATTTTTGCAGTGGATTTGTCAAAACTTGTATCTTAAGATGTCATATACAAATTAAAAAAAAAAAAAAAAAATACATTTATTATTTTTTATAAAAATATTCTTCAAATTGTTTGAATTAAAAATGGAATAAGTAGAAGATAATTTCAAAATTAACATTTTAGCGTCACTAGTTTTGCAATATTTTTTATAATCATACGGATTAATTTTGGAAATTTGAAAAAAGTTACAGTTTTGAAATCAAGAATTATATGAGTCCTTTTAGGACTTTTTTTTACAATTCCACAGTAATAAGCCAAAACTACTGAAAATATAGAAGTTTAAATAATTATATAGTTAACTGCTTAATCGTAAGATTTCTTTTTTCGTCAAATTTAAGCTCAACATTAAATTCAAATGATGAAGTGTAGCCCCACATCAACCTTAAAATACGAAAAGGCCCACTAGCTCAGTTGATTTAACGATGTCAGTCTATCTGCCTGTCTGTCTTTCTATACGTCTATGTCAATTTTGCAACTATATATCACGAATTTTAAAACAATTCGAAAACTTAGCCGAATTTCGTCAGCGGTTTTATATTATTGTAGAATATTATGATAAAATTATATTGTATAAGTTACTGCAACAAACACATTTTGTTTCAGCTACAAATATAATTAGTTTACGGAATTATTGCAGATTCCAATTACACTGGACGGCAGATGATTTTTTAAAGTTTTTTAAGAAATGTTAAATTTTGTATCCTTTGTCATAAAAATAGTAATACTTTGAATAAAATAAGCCATGCACAAATTTTGTATACTTTCTTTAAACAAAAATAAGTGGACCACACTAATATAACTTAAGAACGGTCCAATAAAACTGAAATAGATGAAGAATAGATGAATAGCAAAAATAATCGAGTACTGTCATATTATGGTTGGATTTTATAATTTATAAAACCATAATATGGTTGAATCACAATAAAAAATATTTTCGATGTTTAACCATATTTTTGTGGTATATGTATTTGATTGATGTATACAGCAATAATAGGGTGGAATCACCCATATTTTTGTTGTATATGCACTTCATTCATGTATACAGCAATAATATGGTTGAATCACAATAAAAATATTGTTGATCTGCTACCATACTTTTGTTGTACATGTACTTGATTGATGTATACAGCAATAATATGGTTGAATCACAATAAAAATATTGTTAAATTGCAACCATATTTTTGTTGTATATGCACTTCATTCATGTATACAAAAATAATATGGTTGAATCACAATAAAAATACTTATAGTGTCGAAAAACAATTATTATGCCTAAAAATAAAAATTAATTTATCGTATTGTAGTTTTTATTAAAATTAATTATAATTTAGTTATGTAAAATAAATCACTTTGGTATAAAAAGATAGATTCATTACCGGTGAATGATGAAACCTGAGAAATTTCTTGATTACTCATATAAGGTGACACCTCTTTTTCAGCACTCCGAAAATAACCTATTATGTAGTTTTCTTTGCATATTTTCCATTTAAAATATTTTCACAATCTGAAACACTTATGTAAAGTATTTATTACTAGTTTAATTTTAATTAAAATGATTTATTTCAAATAATTCACTTTTCTAATATTCATTCAGTACATTTTCTAACACATTTTTAACACGCCGACAGATAACTAGCTCTATACAAGAAGCACACTAAACTGAATAAAAATCAGCAAATCAAGTACTAATAATGTATATTTTTTCCAATACAAAGCAAACATTTTGTTGTCAATTCAAAATTACAAACACAATAATATATTCAGTTATTGAAAATAATTTTTTTGCACATGGAATTTTAGCAACAATAATGTTAAAATATAAACATATTGCTTAACATGTTGTGCCAACAATTTAATTGTGAATTTAGAACAGATGTATAATTGCTACAACAAAATTTTTTTTAAAATAAAATATATTCAACAATAAGGATGTTTGCGATGGAAAAATTTCTTTGCGATGAAAATAATATTGTTGGGGCAACCATATTGAGAAAGGTTTTTTCTCTGCGTGTATTTTAAAATAATTATTTCATCCGCTCAATATTTTCAAAGTTATCCGTAAATTAATAATTAAGTATATTTATGGCATATAAATATTGTTATCAACATAATATAATGCATTTATGAGGAAAATCAAAAAAATTCGAAATTGTTTGAAGTGTACTTTAAGTGTCTTGAATTGCCAAAGTTTGTTTTAAAATTAGAAAAAGTGTTGATAGCTTTATGCAGATCTAATAAAATAACTAAGAAAGCCTAAATTTTAAATCCTTCGCGTAAAATCTTACGGAAATGCAGGCATTTAAAACAAATAAATATAAAAAAGCTGAGTTTAAATTTTCGACGATTTTTTATTTCATTTTAGTTTTACACTGACAATTTACAACTTATTGACTTAAACCATTAACCAGTCAAAAGATAAGACTTAGGAAATTAATTTTCTGTATAACCAGTATTCGGTTTACTATCCGTTGAAAAGTTATGCGGTGATAAAAATTATACCAAAAATTTAAGATTTTTGAAATTTTGTAGTTTTTTTGAGAGAAAATGTGCGCCATTCGATGAATTTAAAATTAGAGGGCAGAATTTTAAAGACGAAGTGATTACCTACAGTTTAGTGTATATATCGTTGATGTCAGGAAACCAGACATGAAGGCATTTTAGTTATTTAATACTAAAATTTAGATGGTGTCAAAATATCTTAAGGACTTATAATTCTTTTCAATTTATTTCGATAAATATTAAAGATTCTGTAATAATTTTGCTGTGCTGATAGTACCTTACATGTTCTATAAAATCGCGTTATTTTGATTTTGATAAAGCCAAAGATCTATTTTTAAGATTTTTTCTTTGTAAGTTTTAAATTCAAACCTCAACAATTTTTGCGCGCATTGATAAGAGTGATTAAAATAACAATTCCGTTACTTGATAACACTGGTAGGCAAAAAATCCTCTCTTATAGATGAGTTTACATGAGTATTTTCATCAATACTCAAGAACGGAGATGCGAACTAAAAATTGAAAATAATTCGGTAACTTGTGGACCGTTGGATTTATTTTAATAATCAGATCACAGTTTAGGTGCTTTTGAGTTGATTTGGAGGAGTACATTCCTAGCGAATCAGGAAGGTAGTGGGTGGCCCTTAAAAAAATTGCCAAAAATTTATTTATGATATGACAGAAAAAAAAAAAAAAAAATTGTTTCTTATTTAAACAAAAATAAGTACACTAGATGGTATTTAACTACCTAAACAAGAATCTGTTTTCAGTTTTTCCTATCACGTACTGGTTATTTGAGGGCTTTTTAGTATGTATGAAATACAAAACTATTATTTTATATTATCTTTTGATACATATGTATATGAGGTTTTAGGAATTTTATAGCGCTTTTTTTAAAAGAATATTATTCTTGTTCTAGCTAATTTATAATTAAGTTACTACAAAGGATTACTTTCTTAAAATTGTCATCAAACCAATTCTATAAATTTTCTTAGTAATAGTCGTTGAACTTGTTATTTCACACTTTTGTTTTTCTTTAAAACTATATTGATTAATTAAAACATTTTTCATAATATATTTTTACAATCTTCAAATGATAATTCTTCTATGAAACAATTTATTTCTTGAATATAAAAAACTACTAAAAAATATCTTATTAATTAACGTAAAACTAAATTACTCTTATATTTTTGTTGAGTGTTTCTATCACTAAATACACAAAACGTATTTTATTGAATTCATTTTTGAAATTTTCAACTTCAATAGCCCAGGAATGATAAAGAAAAACTTTTACTTTTTCTTTACAACAAATCAACAATACGCGTAGTAACAACAAAAAAAAAAAAAAAAAGCCCCGAAACAAAACACTTCATTCATTATTAAGGTGACATTTGTACTTAAAGAGAAAAATATTATTATTAAACACACTTCAACTAAAAGTGAAAAAGAAAAACATATAGAAATTCCTAGTTTCATTGAATTTTTTTATAAATACATAATGTAAAGAATGATAGTATTTTAAGTTGTTATTATATTATATTATTATTGTTGTATTTATAAAAAGAATGAATTATACATATTTCTTATTTAATATTACTATTTCATTACTTATTTATTAAATTGAATTGATTTTTTATTCATTTTGGGGGGAAAAAAAATAAACAATTTTCTTTTCATAAAGTTTCATTACAATTTCTTTAGCTTTTAAATTTCAAGACAAAACAAAAGTTGAGACAGACAAAGGAATTGTCACAAAAGTGAAATTAAAATGGATAAGAGGGATAAATAGCTGAATAACAATGATTTTGAAGATAAATGCTGCTTTTGGCAATACATATACACTGATACTTGTTGAATTTTGTTTTATGGAAAAATATATTTTGAGCGCGTTATTTTGAAGTGGAAAATCTATGTCCTTAAAATACTTACAAATACTTGTGTGTTTGTGTTTAGATTTTTGGGATATAATATTTTACATAAATATTACTTACATGTTTACATAGCATTTTGTTTATTTTATTTCAAATGTATATACATATGTATATGTAAGCACTTACACCTGTAAATACCTGTGTAATCGAATAAGTAAAATAGATATGTTTTTGTTTTGTTAAATCATTGCGATAAATTTGTCAACATGCCAAACACTACAGGAGTCTTGAAATTGAGAATATTGGTATATTGAGAATACAAAATACCAAGAACAATTTCAATATAAATACTGGCAAAATTGAAAAATAAATCGAAATATTTAATTTGGCAGGTTTTTTCCTGCGGAGTCAAACTTTAGGCAGAAATTTGCTTAATCAGTTGAAAAAAAAAGAAACCATTTGCTATTAAATTCTTGGAAAAAACTAGCTTTATTGCTTTTTAAACCCTGTAAAATTTTGTTATTTAACTTATATTGAGTCATAGTGAAAATACACTTAATAAGAATCTTAGCATAAGAAATAGACCTTGTTGAATATATTTCAATCCAGTCTTAAGAATCTTGGAAACATCTTAAAAAATTTAAAGCTGCACTGATTTATCAATAAAAAAGTAGACAAACTAACTTGCAACACTTTCTAAGACGTATTTCGAACAAAAAACATTTAATTATCTTTTCTTCGAATTCTTACTTACATACTTATGTCACTATATATGCACAGAAAAAAGTAAAAATGGACTTCAATTACGAAATTTGTAATATTAATTAATTTTTAATTGATTTTGCTCCAATCATCAAAATGACAATATTAATAACTAGAATAATTGATATTATTATTACTTCTTTTCCTTAAATAGCTGCAATGAGCTGAAATTTTTAGAAAATTTACTTAAATTTATTTTATTTCTGTACATTTGTAGACAAATATTTAATTTTTCTTTATATTTTATTAACAGCTGTCAATTTATTAAAAAACAAAACTGAAAACCAATTAGAAAATTAATTATATTAATAAATCATATAATTAAATTCCAATATAAAGTTAATTAATAATTTTATTGAAAAATTATTTGAAATTTTTTTTTTTTTTGTGTATATTTAAAAAACATTTGGGTTCTAAATACAACAAGATAAAATATTAAAAATGAAATGTAAATTTAAAAAATATTAAGAAGAATATTTACAATAATACTGATCTGCAAAGATATCCTTTTTAACCCTGGAAGGGCTTCGATAGATGCTTCAACTAACATCAATGCTGTTTTGAGTGATATTTTTTTTTATTCATTGCATAAATTTTTAGGAACTTTGCTTTAATACGTGCCGCAAATAAGATCTTGAAGTGTCCAGACGTATGTTGCTATAAGCGGTTTGGAAGTTAGTATTTTGGGCAACCTTGTTAGACGCAACGATTAACGAAGCACTTGAATTTTTGAACTTTTAGTGATTTTCGGAGCTTGAGAAAAACATTTTACTTATCAGAAAGAGCTTTTATCATCAATTTTGGATGACCATTATTATATTGTAAAAATTTTATGGAAATCGGGCTTCTAATTCTTTCAAAATATTGACAAAATGAGAACTGCTTCGAAAAAATATTTGTAATTTTTTTCGATTATTTGTATATTTACCCCATACAAAATGATTAATATTTTGATTCAGATGATAATGAGGATCAGATAAAATATTTTTTTCGATAGACATGAATAGTGGAAATACAAAAATATTTTTCAAAGAAAAAATTGTTTAAGGTTGAAGTCAATTTTTATGGAAAGCCTTTTTGGAAGTATTCGTAAATTTGATATTACTGAATAATTTGTTTAATAAATGTATCTTTGTAAAACAAAGTTGATTGATTTCACGAAATAAATATCGAGGTATATTATCCAATAAAGATATACACTGCTCGACATCAGGATAGAACCAGTACCGTTATAAATAAAACATCTCTATAATTTTTCAAATAAAACATTCTGCAATTGACAATTTAAATACAAAAAATAGATTCCAATATTTTATAAGGGTATTCTTCTCTTGTTATTTGTAATCATATCGAAAAATCGACGGTTTTTCTTTTTAACAAAAAAAAGTTTTATTACAATTTTATTTTTAAATATTCAGTATAAAGTATAAACATTTACAATTTTTTTTTTTTACTTTAAAATTCACATTTTTATTGCATCGTATAGGGATTTCAGCTCATTCTGATTTTATGTCTTCAATATGACCATTTTTATTGTTGTAAAATATTTTTCTGCATAAATCCTACAAGTTATCTTATTCTAAATATTTCCAACAATGCTTTTGTCGAATAAGTGCAGCGTCGAACTTAAAATTTCAGTATTTTAGCTGGTAGTCCATGATTTAACTGCATGCCACGCTTGTATAGCTGCAATCTAATGGTGATAATTCCACCGGATATAATAAAAAATATATTAAATCTTGGAAAAAACCTTTCCCATCTAATTTTTTTAATGATTTTTGGTCATAAAAGAATCTTTCTAGATAAGGTCAATAGTTCCTTTATGAAATATTGCTCCCTATACCCAAAAACTGAATATTTTTAAAAATAAATGGTCAGACAATTATTCTTATTTCTCAAATAGTAAAAATAATAATCATAGATAGATAGAATTAATAAAATAAGTGTTATACCAATTTGAATAGGGAAGAATTTGTAAAATCTTATGGATTAAATTTCAACGTAAACTAGGGGATAATAACCGAATAAGACGACCGAATATGTCCAACATCGACTTTTTAAACTCATGATTAAAAAGTCCTTTAAAACTGCTCTAAAACTACACAAAAGAGATAAAAACAAGCATAACAATTTATATTTTAAAGAAGTTATTTAAAATTTTGGTTTATTTCTGAAAAAAATAAGAACATTTTCAAATTTGTCGCAATTTTATACCGCATACGTTAAGTAATTTGTAATTTGACTTAATCGAGAATTAAAAGTTAATTAAAAGTTGATCTTTTTTCGTGCTTGATTCTCAAAATCTAATTTTTGGAAAGAAAAATTAGATTTTTAAAAAATTAAATTTTAATTTATTGTTGTGGGGATAAGCTGGTTTCTATGCGCATTTCACTGGTTGCTTATGCCAGATCATCAGGAAACCTTTCCCAGTTTTTAGAAAATCTAAAGTTGTCTATACATATAAAAACTTTTTTAAACTCAATGAGAGTTTTAAAAGCTAAATATGTACGAAACATGTAATTTGGGTAATATAATAATGCTGTGTAATTAATATTTGTTCCTATAGTTTGAAATATTTTATATATTTCTTGGGAGAAAATAAATACAATGTGACTTCTAGATATAATTCTTGCAATACATAAATATACAGTTTTTATCACATTACACAATGATGATGAGGAAGCTCTATTTCCTATTTCAAATACAAAAGTCATGCTGAAGACTGAATAAAGCTATATTATAAAGTACTAACAATTACAAATCGACAAATCTATAATAAAACCTAAGGACATGATTAATATTTTCGAGTAAATATGCAGTGTAATATTACACTATCGCAAGATTAACCGGTGCTGCTCTACATTTTCCGCATCAAAGTTAACATTAATTATATAAATACTTTATTCAAAAAATATGTATAAAGCAATTAATTAACCATTATTTTTTACAAAATTTCCTTAAAAACTGCATAAGGATCTAGTTTAGCGACAAAGGGGTTATCGACTGTGTTCTACTCCCAATATATCAGCCAAGCATCGTAAAAAATGTCAAAAATCTCTGCATCTTCTGCAGCTAAAAAAAAACACTGAACTACTAAGTACTAAATTTTGGCTTATATCCTACAAATTCCAACGCTGTCAGATTTATCTATCAGGGACTGGAGGTATACCATTTTTTTAAATATTTTTTGGTTTTAAGAAATTTTGATTTTTTATACTCATTGTTTGCTCTTCAAATCTTTAAAAAAAGAAATATTTTTTTTTTAAGGTTTACGAATTTACTACTTTAGTTAATTCCACTAGATTCGAATGGCTTAAAATCATTGACTTATTAGGCAGAGGAAAGGTGTCCATATGTATTTTTTTAAGATTTTTGAATTTGTGCATATTTTAATTATCATATTATTTATCCTTGCTAGGTTTATATGCTCGTTAATGATAAAATGCAAACATAATTAAACACAAATAATAATTAATTTGATTCTTCTGATGAAACCCTGTCGAATGATGAAACCTCTGAAAAGACCTTTAATTAAACATTTTGTAAATATTGATATAAAATAGCATTCATAACAAAATGTGGAACATAAGGATTTTACTTTCGTTATGTTTGGAAATAACCATACCGAAAACGATATCATAATTTTATGGAAAAACTATATCATAAGGAAAGTTACACTATAGTCAGTAAAAACTATCGTTTTAGATTCGGAAACCATTATCACTAGTGATAATTTTTAACAACTAGATGATATCGTTGCGATATTGTTATAAAATCGTTTCGTTTATTGGGATACAATATTTTAATTAAATTTACTTTTTTATAAAAAAATGTCTGTGACTTTTATATTAATGGGAAATATTCTACTAAATTAAATTTAATTAAATTATTATTTTATAAAAAGTTTTTGATAAATATTGAACTAAATTAGTTTTTTTTTTCAGTATTTTTTTTTTTTTTTGTTTTTTATAAAAATTTTCTATAATTTTTATTTTTTTTTTTTTTTTTTTTGTAGGAAATATAATTTTTTATAAAAATTTTGCTGAAAAATTTTAATAAATATTCCTTTTAATAATAAATGTTCCACAAATTGTCTATTATATGACAATATTTATAAAATTAATTTTCAACGGAAGTTTTCAAAGCTTTTCATTTAAATAAAATTGTTCTTTAATTTTAATTTTTAAAATATTTTCGAAAGAAAGAAATTATAAGAAACTCAATAAATTTTCATTGCATACAAAATTTTTTATGCATTTTTCCTTTAATAGAAAATTTTCGACAAGTTGTTTTTTTTTTTTTTTATGGGAAACTACCAATAAATTTACTTTTTATGGGATATATCCGATCAATTTTCTTATAGAAAATTTTTTATAATTTTTTTTTTTTATAATAATATTTCGATAAATTTGTCTTTTAGATAAATAATTCATTTTTAAAATTTCAATATTATTATTTTTTATAAAACTGTTAAAATATCATAAAAAATAATAATAAAAATATGTAATGAAAAAAAAAAATTAGATATGAAGCAATTTTTTTTGGCAACACTGATGAGAGAGGAGCATATTGTTGTGATTTTTACCATGAGAGCAGCAAATACAATTTTCATTGTATTTACTATTCTCAAAAATCTTTTCTGATCTTTATTTTATTGTAATTACAATATTATAATTTATTTATAGTATTAAATCTAAATGTAGGCAAACATTTCTTTTATCTTTAAATCTTGCTTTGTAAACATTTTACTTTCAATGTGTTTATTGTTTTAAAATTAAATAATTTAATGTCTCGAAAATAGATAAATATATTTAAAAAAAATAAAACAAAGAAAATAAGTAATTAAGCAAATGATTCTAATATATCACCTGCATTAACTAGAGGGTTAATAAAAGAAAACAAAATAACGAAATTAAACAGACTATGTATTTTAACACACACACATACAGACAAATAAAATGAAAAAAAGAAAACATACAAACAAAAACTAATAAACAATTTGATTTGTTGGTAAACGCGAAGAAATAAATAAAACAAATAAAATGAAAATTAATAGAAAAAAAAACTAATTTTCTTATTCACCTCTTTTAAGTTAAAACGATACAGAAACAAACAAATCAACCCAGCAACGGCCAGCAATGAAAATGTGTCAACAGCAATTGAACGGCATTTTCAATTAAACACTGGTCGCAACAAGACCATAAAAGTAATAAAATAAAAACCTACAACAAACAAGTGAAATATTTATTTTTTATTTACTATATTATTTTCTCTTTTAGGTTTAAAATAAAAAAGAAATCGAAAATAAAAGAAAAGAAAATGTTTTAATAAATAGAAAAAAAAATCACCATAATAAACAAAAGAATTTATTCATGTTTTTTAAGAAACATAAAAAAATAAAATATTTAATGGCCAACGAAGCGTATGAGTGACATTTTAATATGAATTTTAAATAAAAGCAAATCTACAATAAAACGCATTTACAAAAGGAATATTTTTGCCAAAAAAAAAAAAGTGTTAAAGAAAGAATTTCAAGTGAAATGTTTTAAAATCTCCCCACACACTATAGGAGCAGGAGGAGGTGGAGAAGAGGCATTACAAAGAAATTGTTTAAAAGAAATAAAATAATAAAATTTACATAAAACGAAAAAAGAAACGGAAAAGAACAAAAAAACAAAAATGTACAAAAGAAAGGCTTAAAAAATATAAGAATGAAAACATTTTGACGTAATTTTTTGTGTTTCTATTCTATTATACTGCTGCTTATGTTTTCTTAATTTAACTTTAAGAAAACAAATTTAATCTTTTAATAGAAAAACAACAAAAACAAATGAAAGTTTACTAATTAATAATAAGAACAAGAAAAGAAAAGAGAGCTGTAACAAAAACACAAAAACTAAATGTACCTGCCTTTGTTTTAAAAAGCAAAACTACAAAAACAAAAAAATAATATAAACAAAAAATGATTTAACCAACCATAATTTCATTTAAATGAAATAGTGTTACTAATTAATTTAAAACATCAATTATTTTATGCAAAATTATAAAAAAAAGAAACAATCCAAACAGATTCTAATTTAACTACACAACAGCAACGAAGCATATCCCACAAACATTTTAAATCATACAAATTACGCGGGCTCTAATTTAACATTTCTCTTCGTCTATCTATCTCACTGACTCTTAAACATTTAGCCACAAGAAGTGAAATATCAGCATTCCATATTTATGGTACAATTTTCTTTTACTCTTTTTATATTGTCTGTGATTTTGTTAAGAAAAACCAACAACAAATTAAAAAAAAAACAATAATAAATTTATCATAATCATTAAGTATTATTATAACGGTATCTGCTATACAGTTATTTTGCTCTCCCGCTAAAGTGTGAGTAAGGAGAGTGTTTGCGTGTGTACGTGCGTACGTGAGTGAGTGACTGAGTGTGTGTATTTTTGTTGTTGTTTTCTTAATTTGAAACAACTGTTTTACAAAAGGGTTACCAACATTAGCCACATAAGCAACAATATTTCCCTAACAATGCGTGTCAAAGTGGGCAAACGTATATGGCTGAAAAGGAGACGTTCAAAACGTGATAGTTTTCCAAAACCCAGGTATTTACTTTACTAACTTTGCTAACACAATTCAATTTTTAAAAATAACTCTCATTATTATTACATTAATATCTATTTGTTATTATATACAACAACAAAAAGTTTATTTTTAAATTTATTTGTCGCCCCTCAAAAAAAAAAAAAATTCCATTTGTTTCAAATACCTAATTTAAGAAAAATCAATAGCAATTACTATGCATTTTGTATATTTCGTTTTAAAAATGATTAAACATAACACAAGTTACAAAAAATAAAATAATTATTCTATTTAATAATTTATTAGTTAAAATGAAAAAAAGTTTTAATTATATTTTTCCACTCATCTTTATTAATTGTATTACTTATAATTATTGATTGTTAAATTTTTTTGTTTGTTTATATTTTCAAGAAAATTCTATTGAATTTTCTAAAAAAAAAAAAACTATACTAAGTACTTAAGAGTTATTTGTTTTATTCCATTAAATACCTATAGATTTATAGATTAGGTAATATTTTTTGAAAATTAAATTCATCACTCACTGTCAGTTGAGTTGAATTCTGGTTAAATTTCCTTAAATTTCCTAGTACTAAAATACATCATGTATAATGAACAGTGTTGCCAGGACTTGAGAAAAAAGGAAGCTAAATTAGACTTTAAAAAAGGTCAGAAAAGGCTAAATGTTCCAAAAAATAAAGCCAGAAAAAAGCTAATCTATTGCTTTTTCTTATTAGTTTTTGGTATTTCTTAAAGATATTTTTGAGAATTTATAAATATAACCTAAATAGTATCTATGGGTAATAAAGTTTGTTAAAAATTAATAATAATATTTTTGTGGAACGATGCGCCGCAGTCGAAAATTTTCGCTAAATATAAATAATTTCGATTTTTTCTGCGAATTAATATACAAAAATGCTTATATATATGATTCTGTTAAAATAAATTTAGTAAGCTTTTAAGCCTTTTTAAGGCTATATGAAAAATCAAAAAAGGCTAGAAAAAAAGCTAGAAGCTAGCACGAAAATTTTGAGGCTAAAAGCAAAATAAAAAGGCTAGATTTAGCCTTAAAAAGGCTAAACTGGCAACACTGAGAATGGAATACTAGATAGAAGAATATAATTATATACCAGGATCAATGCACAGATTTTCTGGGTAGGCTCCCAGTAGGATGGTCCAACATTGTCTGAAGAAAGCAAAAGTTATCGTATATTTAAATGTACCTAAAATTATAAAAGTGGATATCATTTAAAATATATGCCAAATTTCAACTTCCTACGATATTTGGAACAAGATGCTGCGCAGCCATTTAAGTTGATGATTCCAGAACAAATCTTAAAAAAATGATTCTCGGCAAAATGAATGATATACACATCAAATGATAGCTAATAAAAAAAAATATTATAACCATGTTTAAAAAGATTAATAAGAACGAAATAAGGACATTTTATGTAAAATTTGTTAGTAAAGTTTTACTTTTTATAATATGAGTTATTTTTAATAAAATGGTGAAAAACGTTTTAAAAACTAGAAGATACTTAAAACTATAAGTGCTAATAACTTCTAAATTGTACAGGGTAGATCTTTGGTTTTAGTTTCATATTAAAGAGAAAAATATTACCTTAATGACGATATGTATAAAGTTTATTGATATCCAAATTTCATAGTTTAAAGCTGGACATGAAAATTAAACCATTATATCTAAAAAACGGTCATATTAAAATTTTTAAAAATGTATATTAAGTAGATATAACCCTTCTCTTTACAAGTGCAAAATTGGAAGCTGGACACTCCTTTAGTTTACAAGTTATGAAGCAAAATATCGTACAAAGCTAATTTTTTGTATGTAAAATTTAAAATATTAAAAAAAAAAAAAAATATTTTAAAAGTATTTTTGTTATTTTATGTATGTACTTATATTTTGGTCCACCACTTATAAATAAAATTAGTTAATAATTTAATTAGTACACCTTTGTAAATTTTTTAGCTTTTATTTAGTTTTAAAAAAGATTTAAGATACACTTCCAAATAAAAATATGAATACCCGTCAAATTGCATTGAGATTAGTCCATAATTGAACATAGCTCTTCTTTGAAATTTACTTTAACATTTATAAATCCCATATAAAGAAATGCATAAATTCTATATATGTAAATGTTATTTTCAAAACATTATTATGCAAAAGACTATCATTGTTTTACTCCTTTCTAGTGAATTTTATTGTCTATCTGATATAATTCTTATTTATATACAAAAGGTTTGAACTCAGTATTTCTTACGAAATAATAACAAACTCAAGTTAAAAATTCAAAACTTTTACATAAATCTTGATTAAAGAAAAAGGAATTTTATTTGCGATCTGCTGACGCACTTTTGAGTTGATTTATAGGAGCACAGGTGGCCACCACAAGTTTTAAAATGATCGTTAAAAACTCACTTATAATTACATATTTGTTAAAAATGTTTGCATGTAAAAAAATATAAATATATTTTTTTTCCCCTTTATGTCCACGTTTTTTTTTTTAATTTGGCGGGCTTACTTATTTTTTAAACATTCGCTAGATACCTTTCAGATGAAATGTTAAATATTACTTTAGTAAAAACAATTAAAATACAAACATATCATTGTATGGTTCCGATATGCATATCCGTATTAAGGAAATCCTAAGGCACTTGGTGCAATAATCTCCTTGCAAGGCCTATGCAATTTAAAGGCCTATGGCCATTTTTCAAGAAACTTTGTGTACTTGTTAAAAAAATTCTCCAAAGATAATGCAACGATTTTAAATAGCATATTTAATTTGAATTCTTGTTGTTTGTTAAACACACAATAATAATTTTTCAAACAATCGCACGAATTTTGTGATAAGTTTAATTTTCGTGAAACATATTTTTGTCCGATTTATAATTTTTGGTATTCTAATGAGTGAAATCGAAAAATCCTTTGCCTTCTAACTTTTTTCGGAAGCAATTTTAGGGTTGTTCACGATAGGCTGGTTATCAGGTTATGTAATTATATAGTAATATTAAAAACAAAAAAGTACATTACTTGTTTCAATTTTTATTATTTTCTAACATAATGAATAAACAGATAATCACATAATCTATAAACAAGGGTATGAGTTGGGCAAAGTTGGTTATTTTTTGTAATGAATTTTTCTTTTTTTTAATATAACCACATAATCACATAACTTGATAACTACCCTATCGTGAACAACCTTATTGATTTTTTGTTTTATATAGTTATCTTTGAAAAATGTATCATGTATTATTATTAATGACAACCATGTTGATTTGTTGTGAATTTTGAATACACACAAAGTCCAAAAGTTCCAGACAGGAATGCTGCAAAAAATTTAGAAGCCATAAATAGGGCACAGAAATTAAAATCAAATTTTATACAAAAATACACATGTTGTATAATGGACGATGGAACGTATGTACTGGCAGATTTTGCTCAGCTTCCGGATAAAAGTTTTTATGTTGCTGATGCTCAAGGAAATGTTGAAGATAAGTTAAGGAGACAAAAGCAGACATTATTTCCTAAAAAAATCCTGGCAACCACGATCTATTAATAGCTAAACTAAATGCAATTGTATCCTATGGTAACTTCCTTAAATGGATTTGCTCCTATCTGAAGAATCCTAAACAATGTGTAATGTTTAATAACACATTGCCCAGCAGGAAAATATGTTAGTGCTTCCCCCCAACAGGCCTTTCTGAATGCCTCCGAATAAATTTTAAACACATTCCTTTTTGCCTTCTGTAAAAATTCCTTAAAGAATGCCTCGACTTCCTCTAAAATGAAATTCGGTACTAATTCCTGTTTCCATTTCATTAGATCCGAAATAGAAGGTGTCACTCACCTACTAACTTTCTCATTACAAACAGAAAAAAATTGTAATTACGAGACTCAAAACTCATTTAGTCTTGTTTCAAGCGTCAATAAAGAAGGTAGTCCGCATGTCTTTTTTTAAATATATTCATACTCTTTTTTAATAGCATTGAAAATATAAGAGAGCATATTTATATTTAGTTTGGTGATACAAAATTGAACTCGGTTGATTCCTTTATTGATTTGGGAGTAAATTTTGATAAAAAAAAAAACTAAACTATCATATAATAATGACTGTGAACAAGGCATATCGTCATCGAAAATGCAAAACATCACTTTTCAGGCACAAAAAACTTTCTAAAATCAAAACAAATTGTTCTACCAACAAGACTTTTGTGTAGCAGGGCGATTAAATATAGCCTAATATATTGGTGATGAATATTCTCATTTTTATTAAATATTTTGTAAAGGTACGGTCACATTAGGGAAACATTTGACTGAAACTCACAAATATTTCATTGTCGTAATGTGACCATAAAATATTTTTGTGTGGCTAACAACAAATCAGCTGATTTTGGGCAAACAAAATTATTTAATAGCAAACAAAAATTTCCCTAATGTGAACACAGTGTGTCCATATAATAGAAAATATTTTCCCATTTTTTGGGCAAATAATTATTTGAACTTACAAAATTTTTGTATGAGAAAACAACATCAAATAATAGTTGTATCGAGCCATATTTGCCAAGGGTGCCAAAAATCATTTTATGATGTATCTAATGTTTTTTAGTATCAGCTATATTTCAGGACGATATAGCAATATTATACCAACCATCTTCTAAAGATATTTATTCTTCTTTTGCATATATTGTCAAGAAATCTTTTCTGATCCAAGTGTAAAATTTTCAGTGAGGCAAAAGAGTAAAATTACAATGTAAAAATGAAAAGACTTCGGGAATATACTTAAGCATGTCAAAGTACTGTTCACACAAGTTGGTGCATAAAAACAGATTTTTGGCACCTTTAACCGTGAACAACTTGTGTAGCAGGGCGATAAAGTAAAATTATAATGATAATTTACCAACCATTTTCTAAGGATATTTACTTATCTTCTATTGCATATATTGTCGAAAAAACTTTTTGTGGTTCAAGTAAAATTTTCAAAGAGGCAACAGAGTAAAATTACAATAATAAAATAAAAAGACTTCATGCACATACTTGAGCAAATCAAAGGACTATCCCTATAATGCTAATTTTATATTCTATAGATGATGTAGTAAAAACACGTATGATCTGTAATAAGCGAGATATATTAATAAAATTGATTTTTGGCCCCTTTAACTGCGAATAACCCGTGTAGCAAAAACGTGATTATATGTGACCTTTTGCAGTATGACGACGTTATGTTGTCAGTGCCGGCTATTTTGCGAGAGTATGAACTAAATTCGTCCAGTTTGGAGGTGGATGAGGTGGACTTGGGACAAACGGTTCAAGACAGGATAGTTTAAGTCGAAAGAGAGTGGTGATGAGGTCGCTGTTAAGGCTATTAGTGATGCATGTGGGACGAAGGGTGCTGCTGCTTTCTCTGGCAAAGTTGCTGAAAAGACGCGTTAAACGGAACAGCCTAGGAAGAAGGCAACCACGTCGGTTGAGGGTGATGGATGGCTCGGCCATGTGAAGAAAATCACGGAGGATTTTAGGGAGGTGGTGTTTAAGAAGTCGCTGGTTTACCTTCCGCAGAAGGTGATGAAGAATGGAAAAATACGGAAAATATGAGGCCCTCTTGATGAGGCTCAGCACTGAAAATGAGCGGCAGCAGGGGGATCTTTACGTTCTTGGCGCTAGTGGTATTGGGGGCAACACACATGCTCGTGAACCGTCTTTGCCGATGGCTATGCCATTGTCTTACCTTTTCTTCTTCCTTTTTCAAAAAGCAATCGAAGCTGCTCTACATCACAAATCAAAAAATTTTCATGTTCTATATTATATTTTCAAAAAAAAAAAAATAATTTTTTTGTTTTAGACAGTTTGATGAAATAATTTTTGAAGACAAATAATTTTTCAAATGTGACCGATGAGAAAACATGTTTTTCTATTTTTCTATTTGCCTATTTGACTATATTTATTGTATGTTTGAACAAACAAAAATGGGAAAATAAATGTGAGTAATGTGACCATAAAATAAATTTCATATTGCTTTGGAAAAACTTTTTTTATGTTCGGGCAAACTAATTTGAAACAAACATTTGTCTAATGTGAGCGTACCTTAAGTTATGTGGGTTATGTTTTTTTTAGATTTCAATTTTCTGAAGCCAAAAAGACGTAACATCAATAAAAATTTTAGTAACAATTATAATTAACAAAATTTCTGATAACTTTTGCTACAAATTTTTAATAGCTATTATATTTTTAATAATTTGCAATCTAAATTCGCAAAAAAAAAAAAAAATTTAAATTTTTAACAAATATGATGTTACGTTGTTTTGACTTTATTGCCTTCGTTAATATAATATAATTTTTTTTTTTTTTGAGCTACAAGTCTAAAAATTTGTGATCACGCGTATTTTGGAAAAATAAACCATATTTCATCAACAACCAAAATTTGAGAATTTTACGTTGTTTTGCATTTTCGGTGACGATATTTTGTCTTAAGTTTTATAAAACGGTGGTCGAAAGAATTCACTGATCCTTACGTGACGAAGAGGCTATTTACTACATTAGTTAAGCCTATTTTGGAATACGGTTCAGTAATCTGGGACCCACAATATAATGTTTACATACGTAAACTTTCTCCTTTTTTGCCTTCGGAACCTAAGATGGAACCGTGATTCAAACCTTCCTCCATATCGTAGCCGTTTGGCCCTTATAAAGCTTCCAACTTTAAAAAGTAGAAGGATCGTTGCAAACATTGAGTTTTTCTTATATATATTGTTAATGGAAATATTGATTCCGAATATCTCATTAGTAAAGTATTAATGTTCCAAATAGAAAACTTAGATTTATATCGATTTCCATAGATCCAATTTCGCTGATTTTGATCCATTTCATAGAATATGAATCGAGGTGAATAAATATTGTGACCTAATAGATTTTTCTGATACTGGTACTGAAATTAAACATTTATTAATAAGCTATTTTAATTCCAATAATTTTGTATATACTATATATATTTAATATATATGGTATTTTGTTTTAAGTATATATATTTAAACTTTTTTAATTGTAATTTGTCCTCAGTTGTTGTAGAATCTATAGCTGAATTAAATAAATAAAAAAAAATAAAATAAATAAGATTTAAACTAGTAAATATATATAAATACCGAAATATACATACATCAAAGAATGTTTGTAAAAATGCTTCTTCCTTTCAAAAAATTTGTCCACATATTTTGGCCCGATTTGGCATCATGCCTCTATGGTAAGAAAGCTCTGTAGTGGTACCAAAACAATAACATAGTTTTTGTACCAAGATATGTCAATTCCCCAAATTGTCAGAAGCTGAAACCAGTAAAAAGATATGTGGAGATGTGCAAACTGTTTCAAAAAAGTGACTGAAATAACTAATCGAAAATGGAAGCTTACCAAAAATGGTCCACAAGTTCATAAGTAGTGGTTACAGCTATTAAAGTTGTATTTTTCTGTTGTCTCTAATATAATATTAATTAAATCAAAACATTTCCAAATTATTAAATTTTAAATTTTTCGATCTCACTTCTTAATATAAAGAATTGAGATTTTATTTAGTTCATTTCTTATATTTTACAACAAGTTATATATAACATATCAAAATTTCAATAAGATATCTATATTTTATAAAACTTTTAACTAACTAATTTTCTTACACGGTTTGTCACTTTTTTAAACACTTGTGTTATCAAAAAAAATCTGTATATGTTGTTAATATGTTTCATATCTAATTTACTAGTTATTAAATAAACTGCATAAAATAGTTACAATTTATTTAAATTTATAATATTGCTAACAGGATAAAACGAAAATTTATTATCAAATGATATTTCTATATCAATTATAACAAATATCTCATCAGACTAATTATTCTTTCATAAGCATCAATACCACATGTCTAAGACGTCAATATTAAATACCATATAATTAATACACATTAAGTGTGTATACAAATAATAATCTTTAGCTGTTTTCATAACAAAATACTCATAAGTTTATTGTACTTGTGCATTTGTATACATGTGGCGTATGAGTGTTAATTAATATTATTTCATCTAGACCTGAAGGCGTATACTTTTTTTCTAACTCTTATATATGCAAATCACATAATTTGTATAGTTTGTGTTTTATTAGCATTATATTTTTCTCTCTCATAAATCGTTATAATCTCCTAATAAATTTATTATTATTTTCTAAATACATAAATAGATAATTTACTAAATGATTCTGTTATTAATTGTAATTATTTATCAACATAAATATTTCCATGACTACCAACAACTACAATACTTTTATATATGTATATACCTATATAGTATTATATATACTTATACATTAATAATAAAATGTATAAACAAAAAATTGTATTTAACCTCAAAGTAAAGGAAATAAAAGAAAAAAAAAAAAAAAAAAAAACTACTACTACTTAAAGAAATACATTTTTCTTTTACACATACATATGTATGTATATAACAAGTAGCTAAAACACAAAGTGAAAAAATCGAGTCTCTGTGGAAGTTATATAAAGTGTAAAAATATATAAAAATTAAACTTTTATAAAAATGTATGTATTTTTTTTTTTTTTTTTTTTTTTTTTTTTTTTGAAATATAAGCATTATGTACACAGAAAAAATTATTACCGTCTTTTTTTCAATTAACTCAGTTGTTTAATTTTGCATAAAAATTGAATAAATTTATTCAAGTAAAAATAAAATAAAAATAAATTTGAGTATGATTTTATTTCCTATACACATTTTTAATTCATTCAAACATCTACTTGAATGGTTTAATTAATTTATTAATTGGAAATATTTTTCTGTTTTATTTTTATTTTTTTTTTAAGTTTTTATTGAGAGGTGCAAATTTAAACAAGTTTATAATTGAATGAATTATTTTCATACATATTTCTTAATTGGTGACTTTTTTCTGTGTAGTCTTGCATATATAAAATATAGATTTGCAATAACTTTATTTTTAACCACTTTAAACTTTAAATAATAAAAGTTTAAGTTTATAACACAAACTTTTATAAATCCAAAAAATTGCTTAAATGTAGTATATAAGCATTTGGTTACTTAATAAATATTCTTGCTAATAGATAAGACACTAATGCATACAACACATTTAAATACCTACAATTTCTTAACTCTCACTGTTAGAATACACAAAAACTACTTATGTATTACAAACAAACATTTATATTACAATTATTGTTATATTAAAACAACAAGAACAATTTATAAGATTAAATAAAGGCGTATACTTATGTAGGTATGTACGAATTTATCGTTGTGCATATTTTGTAACAATGTACTTTGTGGTCAGCATTATTAACAATGAAAAAAGTGGAGTAAACGAATAGTTAATAAAAATATAAGAAAACCTTAAAGACTTTTAGATTGACCCCTTTTATATCTCAAATATTATTTTTATATATGTATACGCAGTGTTCTGTTGCAAATTGTCTTTTAATATGTCTAGTTGTCTTTGTTCTCGTTCAAGGGTGTGTCTTGTCTAAATGATTACTTTTGTCCGTACTGGGTCACTTAATATGTAGGATAAACAAAATAAGAGCTACAAAAACAACATAAGAAGCAAAATTAAATAAAACAATATCAAACTATAGTGTTTTTTATATACATATTTATATTTTATTTTACTGGGAAAACATGCCTCTTCATAGAAATTTTAATGAAATTTGCACGTTATACAGTGGGATCGTGGATTAAAATTATAGAGACAAGTATTTTAGATGTACCATAAATCCATGAAAATAGTCAAGTTTGACTATTTTCAGGCCACTCCATTCACTATATATGACAATGCACAGTGGGACCAAAAGCAAAATTAATGGTAATAAGTCTGGATCTTTCAAACCACTGAACCGATTTAAGTGAAACTTGGAATATCGATAGAGGAGGAGCTAGGCTTTGAGAATATTGTTGGCTAGAGTACGGACACTGCTACAGTGGGCCAAATATGAACACCTCGAGGGCGAAAAACATATCGGGGCTTATAACTTTTATAAATATAAACCGATTTTAAATAATATTTAACTTCAAAAAAATAAATTTCTCATTTTAGGCCTTGACTTTATTGCGTTTTATCCCTATAACTTCTAAAATAAAGTCTCAAAAAATTGTTTAAAAATATGTTGAAATTCTCTATAATTTTCTAAATTATGCGAAACAAAAAAAATGTTTTTATTATCTCAATTCGATAACAAGAAAAAAATTTTTCAAAGTAAAAATTTCAAAACAGGTCTCAAAAATTGTAATTTTTTGCCAAAAAAGTAACTGTATATATTTAACTTTTTTAAAAAATTTAGTTAAAAAGTTAAATATTTGTTGGCATTTTCGGAAAGACGTTACCTTAAAAAAACGTGTAAGTATAATTTTTAAAAGTTCTGAACGTTCTGCCCTACATCCAGCAGTGGTCAAAAATGGTAAATTTTGGATGAGAAGTTGAAATTTTTAAGTCTGTAAAAAAAAAAATTATTTTTGATTTCGGTACTTCTGTTAATTAAATTATATATTACAATATGTTCTTAAAGGTTTTTGCAAAGAATTATGGCAGCCTACCGGTAAATTTAGTCACAAGAGGCTATTTCCCGCAAATACCCATATTTTCAATAATAAAAATTTCGACCCTTGAAAATATATAGTAAAATTATATATATTTCTTTCCACATTTATCAATTCTCCATTTAATGTTTTATATCATGTGTAAAAATAATTTTGATACTTAATTTTTTGAATTTATGATTTTTTCTCCTTTTTGCTGGACGTTTAAATATTAGAAGAAATTTCGCTTAAAAAATTTAAAACTTTAGTTTTTATAATTCTTAAGAAAAATTTATTATTTGAAAATTTATAAAAAATTACCCGTTAAAGCTATCAAAAAGATTTTTGATACATGAAAATAACGTTATATTTTTAATAAAAATAAATAAAATAATAAAAAAAAATAATAAAATTAAATTTAGAAATTAATTTTAATCTGTAATAGAGTATCGCATGATAAAAGAAGTTTTTCGAATTGCATTTTAAAATCATTGATACATTTTCAAATATAATTTTATATAGTTTTAATTTGTATTGAAGATACATCATTATAGAGTACATAAATGCAATAATTTTTGATTTATGACCAGTGTTGCCAGGACTTCAGAAAAAAAGAAGCTAAATTGGTCTTTAAAAAAGGTCAGAAAAGGCTAAATGGCCCAAAAAATTAAGCCAGAAAAAAGCTAACATATTGTTTTATTTAAAAAAGCATTATTTTTTTTTTCTTCATTAGATTTCGGTATTTCTTAAAGATATTTTAGTAAATTTGTAAATAAAATTAAATAAACTGTAATTAGTTTCTATGGGTAATAAAGTTTGTCAAAAAATAATTGTAATATTTTTCTAGAATGAATTTATATTTTCATTAAATATAAATAATTTCCATATTTTTCTGCGAATTAATACACAAAAGTGCTTAAATTGATGATTCTGTACAAATAAAATTTGTAAATTTTTATCCTTTTTAAGGCAATGTAAAGAATAAAAAACCCTAACAAAAAACTTAGAAGCTAAAACGAAAATTTTGAGGCTAAATGCAAAATAAAAAGGCTAGATTTAGCCTTAAAAAGGCTAGAATTTTGGTAATTTTGTTTTATACATTTTTATTTTAAACCTCCATAAGACTGATACCGTACAGTGGGGTCAAACGCAAATTTTTTGATAATAAATCTGTATCTCCAAAACTACTGGTCGGTAAAAATTTTTAAAAAATATTTTGTAATTTGTTATATATTTTAAAATAATATGCTGAAAGAATTTTTGGATTATCTCAATTCGTCTAGACGTGAAAAATATTCAAAGTCAGCACTCTGAAATTACTATGAAAAATTGCTATTTTTTACAAAAGTATAGTACAATTATTTAAATTTTTTCTCAAAATTCCGTTAAAGAAAAATTTATTTTCTTTATACATTTCAAAAGATAAGGCTTCATAAATGTTTAATAAAGAAATTTTGAATTGATTTATTTTTGCACCCTACATCAGGTATTGGTATTGGTCGTTATTATTAATTAAATAAAACTTTTAGAAAAAATTAATTACTACACTTATATGGAAATTAAGGAAATTTATTTTTCCCATTTTAGGAAAAAAAATTAATTTGAAACTAGCGGACGACCGATTAAGTATGACAATTGCTTAATTTTTTGTCCCCATTTTTCTAAGGACTGATTTAACTGTGCAGTAGCAATTTACTTGGCATCACAAAGTTTCATTAAACCCAAAAGTCAAACCACCTGTTAGGTCTAACTATTAATAGTAATTTGTACTTTTTTGAGTGATCTCATCTCATAATCGTAAATAATATTTGTAAACTTCCCAAATTCTGACTATCTCTCTTTTCTTGTTATTTCTTATGCACTAGTGATATATACCCTAATATATATATATATATATATATATATATATATATATACCCTAATATATATATATATATATATATATATATATATATATATATATATATATATATATATATATATATATATATACCCTAATATATATATATATATATAAATATCTTTAATTGTTCGAGTGAGAAAAAACGTAACAGGCGTATAGCAAAATCGAAATCTACATAAAATTCTAAGGAAATTACCCAAAGAAAGTATGGGTCTAAAATGAAAACCTAGCTCCGGCCGAGAGACATGAAGATTTTATTTTAAGATTTTTCCAAAAAATTTCATAGATTTAATGGAAAACAACATGTTATCACTAAATCCAAACATAATATTATGGTGGGTCTATTCAATTCAGCAAAAAACATTTAGAAAAGTGTATTTTGGTAAAAAAAAAAAGTTTTAAAGAAAAAAAAAATTAATACAATGTTTTATTTACTTGCAACTATGTTTTCAAATATCTCAGCAACAAAGCAACTCTCTATTCTAAAATCTTAAGTGGTATAGGAAATCTGTATTAACATACCGATTTTGGCAAAATTTTGAAAATAGCGTTCGTGATATAGCTTTCCAAGACTTAAGGTATGACCAATGACCTTTAACCTTTATTTATAAAAAAGAGAATATTTTCATTTCATTTATAAAAAAATATATTTTTGAAATTCTTTTTGAAAAAAGTCAATTTTTCGAACACCCTAATTGGAACACGATGCATTTTAAGCTGGTTGAATAGGGCTCATTTTTACTAAAATTTTATGTAGAATTGATGTACAAAAGAAATATTTGTATAAATCAATTGGATTCGTCTCTGCGCAAAATGGCGCTCAAAATTACCATTTTTAGCCGCAGATATGCAGGGGAAGGAGTTGGAATTTAAAAAAAAACAAAATATGCCATTATTTTTACTGCTGCAAAAACCTTCTAAAAAGGTATGATATCTCAAAATCAAAATTTTCAAATTTACCCTAATATAAATATATATTTTTTTCTTTCATCAATTAGTTTTCATTACCAGTTTATAACACCGAGCATTATATTTTTTTAAATTCCAAAAACCAAGAAAGTCATTATAGAAAATACCTACACAACATTTCAAAAAAACCACGTCTGCCTACGATCATGTGTAAATTTAAAAATGTCAAATTTTGAGGGATGAGATATAAACGATAAAAAAAATCAATTAGTGCCACAAACATTTGTTACTATCTTTACTAAATGATTGGCAATAACTAATACACTACCTCAAGAATCACTTGTTTAGTTGTCGTTATGACTCAATTTCCAACTGGGTATATAATTTATATAATTACAAATTTAATAATTTTCTAGTCATAATGCAATTAACATTTTGCACTATTTAATTAATATTGTGTTATATTTTTACACACACTGTTCAATTAATTCATTTAAAAATTTAATTAGCGAGATTAATAGACATGTTGACATAATTCAATTTGTGTTTTATAATCACTTAGATTAGTGATCGATGTGATTTTATTAAACTAATTCTTTGTTTAAAATATCTTTAATTGGAAAAAATACTTAAAAATACTTCTACTTAACTGAATATATTTTTTTTTTTTAATGTCAGACCACGATTTTTAAATCGAACTGAATGAGTACAAATATATGCAGATGTTATGAAACCACTTAAACCTTCGTTAGTCTTAAATTTAAAACTTTGGAATTTTAAGGTATTTATTTTTTTAAAACGCGATATTTATAAATTTTTTTTTTATCTCCACTGTGCCTCTATTTATGCATGTGACAAAGAACTAAACAGTTATTTACGATCATTAGGTCATTTCAGAAACTTAAAGAATGAAATAAAAAATAAAAAAATTAAGAAAAATAAAAAACAAAAATATGAAAATCTGTTTCGACAATAGTTTTCATCAATACTGCTATCAAATTTTTTTTCCGATTTTGATTTATTCTTATAGGTTACATTCGTTGTTACTTCTGATCTTTATTTTGCTTCATAAATATACTTTTCAGTATTATGTAAACTATTTTTGAAAATTTAAGCGTTAAGAAAGAAATCATTCCTTTAAACTATAGTTTAGTTAAACATATGTTTGTCTCGTTGATGTTGAACTTTATTATGTTTTGTTTTTTATATACATTTTCCTCTACTACTTTTGCTCCTTTCTGCATATTAATATTTTATACACGTGTTTCTAATTTGTTCACAATTTATTTGTCTTTCTCAGTGTTGGCGATAATAATTTTGCTTTTATACCACTTGTTTCTAGGAAAATTAAATAAAAAATATTTTTTTGCCTAAAAACTTGAATAAACTTATTATTAAATAATTTACAAAATATACGGTTAGTTAACATTTTAATTTGAACAGTAGAACAGTAAGGAGAAATTGTTTATTTAGTATTAATATTTTTTTTTTCTAAAGGTTAGATTTATAATAAAATATAATTTTAAAAGAAAAAGAGTATATAGTTTAAATATATCTTTTTGGTAAATTGAACAACATAAATGCATTTTTTTTCTCTAGTGTTCTTAAAATTTGCAGAAAAAAATATATATATAAATAAGAACGGAAAACATAATTATGTAAATTTTTAGCCTGAGATAATAAAAAAAATTATATTACAAAAGAGACTTTCAAAAAAGAAATAAAATTAAAAGACCAAAAAAAAAATATATATATATATATTAAAATTGGTGGCCACCAGCATCTAATAAAATTTTCCAACATTTGCTTTATAGTGAGGAAAAAAGAGAGAAAGAGATGTGCCATAAAATATAAATCATACGCACCATAGAACCTTACAAATATAATCATGCATATTTGTCTGAGTATTCTGTGTGTATGGGTGTGTGTACTTCCGTTTTATTTATTTTTTACTTCCGTAACTAGTGTTTGAGTAATTTTCTGGTTCTGTTTTAAGATTCTAACTAAATACATCCGTGGCATTCGAAATTATTTATATTGACATTTTAAAGTTGTTGTAGTGTTTATGATATTTCCTTTTTCTTCTTTTTCTGAAAATGAAAAAAATAAACAGTAAGAAATGTTACCCAAGCCTAAAAGTATGCTTTATATGTTTAAATCAAAATTGTTTATGTTGCTGAGTACGAGGGTTGTGTTTTAAAGTTGAATCTTAGCGGGATTTATTAAAACTTAAAAAAAACGTTATCAGTTGATTTTAGAAATAAACTTTATTACAAAATAATTATTATTTCATTCACTATTAATTTCACTTGACTATCCTCCTCCTAAATTTGCCTAAAATTATTTTCTTGTTTGATAAACGATTATTAAATAAATTAAATTCATGCTGCACACAAAAATATTTGATCACATTTAATGTTATTATCTGCAATTAAAACCAACTTAGATGTCAAGTTATTTAATATCCAGGGAGAAGGAAAATGGGGACAAAATAAAATAAAACATATTAAGAAATTACTTATCTTTGTGAAAAAAATTTTCAGCACTCTACTGCTGTACACTGAGGCACACATACATACATACATACATACAAACACATATGAAGCAACTACTATTTATCAATTTAATTGACCGCATTTATCATTTGAACTAGAAAACATAAAAAATAAATTCCTACTTCGCCCCCAAACAAAGTCATTTTATAAAAAAAAATATTTTTAACTTCATTCTACATACCTTTAACTAACTTTGGTGTAAATGTTCTTCAATAAAATTTTTGAAAAATATCTTTTAACACATGCCGGCTCGTGTGTGGAGAGAATGAAAAAAAATTTCAAATTAAATTACAAAAATACTCTTTCACATACAGACTTTCACATTTGGTGATATGAAAACTAATTAACTCCACTTTCTCTACACATTAAATACACATGTGAACATCAAGAATGGAAAGAAGGTACTTTTTGTGGTATATTTTAAGATTAAAAAGTACACTACATATGGTTAATATACGTATTTAATATTAATTATGTTATATAATTATTATTATTATTATTTAATAATATAACATCTTTACATACTAATACTATTTTTCTATTTTTATTATATTATTTTTTAAACGAAATATCAAATTGTCTTAAATACCAAATACTAAAAGCGAAGTATCATGCAATATCTTTAATGTTGGTACTATTTGTAATTTTTATTACGTCTCCCTGTCTGCTTAACACACATACAAAGTATTTTTTTTATAAAGGACAATAGAGTTAGTTGGAAGATAAATAAACATTTTTGTTGGTCATATTAGTCGATAAAAGAGGAGTGTGTATGTATGTCTAAATAATGGATAAATGTTTAGACAATTTACTACTACCACTACTACTATTCGTAACGACTTATAGTAGATACTTTTGCTACTGCTGTTACAAGACACAATATTGTAACTGCAAACTATAATGACTATAGTGTCAGTTGAATACTTTAAGTACCATTTTCAAATTATATACAGACACTTTAACATCTGAACTTGTAAACAACAAAAAACAAAATAGAAAAATAACACAAAAACAACATCATACAACAAGTATGTGTTTGTACTTGTAAAAGAAAAAATATGTAGGTCAATTACTTTGACATACGAATGAATGTTAGAATGACTCTATATGTTGGTATTAACAGTAAGAGACAAGACAAATTTAACATTTTAGTAATTATGAGTTTAATTATAGAACTTAAAGTCGTTGTTCTTGATTAAAAAAATATCTTTAAAATTATCCCTCTTCAATTGACTTGTCTCCGTTTGGTGGTACTAAAACAAAATTTATGGACGTAAAAAAACACCATTCTGTAGAATGGTGTTTTCTACGTTTAGGTATCGTTGAAATCTCAAATAATTATTTTTTGGTTTAAAAAATCAATTGTTTACTGTTTTTAAAAATTTTAGGAGTACCTTCCTCCTAGTACTTTTTTTTTTTTTTTTTTGCATACTAAAAAGTACTCTACTACAGTAAAAAATCACTCGACAAATACATAATATACGTTAAAGGATTTCTTGAGGATACCATACATCAGGAGTTAGTTGCCGTATAAATGTATCCCTAACTCTGAATTTTTGTTAATTTTTCGGAATTTGAATAATCAAGTTTTTTTATGTTATTGTCAAATATTAAAGGCGAATTAATTAAAACAATATTAAAAAAATAAAATAAAAAATAATACAAATATTCAAAATGGGAAAAACTGTAAAACCTATTCGATTTTATATGGAATAACTAAAACTCTCCAAATGTATTACATTTTAGCTCCAAAAAGTATGCAACAAATTAAACAAAATAAAATAAAATTTTTCTTAAAATGTATAAAGAATTTTATAAAGAAGTTCAAAAAGCTTTTAATAACCTTTTGAAATTTTAAACAATTTTAAAAAATTTAAAAAAAAAAAAAAAAAACAAAAGTTAGTCTTTAATTCCCTACTAGCCATTAAAATACTTGTGGTTTTCTTACATTTAGGCCAAACAAAATTCAATAAATTTTTCTCCAAATGGGTATAATACGTATAATTAGGGCTTGTTTTTACCGCATTTTGTTAAACAAACTTTTTAAAACTATGTACTGGGACCATAACTACTTATTACAAAATAATTTTTCAATATTTTACTCATAAAAGGAACAAAAATAATTTGAACAAAAAGCTAGCGCAATTTATACCACTTCAGATGGAGAACTTTAAAGCAACACCATAAAAATATATTTTTTTGTGACATCAGAAACATGGCTTCCTACTAAGTGAATAGGCGTAAAAAAAGAGAACATTCTCCAATGACAAGCCTATGTTATATTCACTGAATCTGATCCGAATTTGCACTACTTCTGGATCACAAGTTCAGGATCTTCTTGACTTCTTTGGATGTTCTTTTTTTGCTGGGACCGTGAAAAAGGTTGAAAAATATTTTTTATTAAATTTAAATCAATATAAAACAGGATTTTTTTAATTGTATTTGCGGATGTAGCCAAGGGATAACTAAAAATTTGCTCTACGTTAGACGTAAGGAAGTGATTATACGACAAAGTCAAAAAGACTTATTTATATTTAAAAATATTACTTATTACAATGTTTTCATTAATATATCAAAATTCATTTGATATATTATGATACTATGAAAATTTGTATGGAGTTAGAGGAGATAATACTAAATTACACATAATTTACCCAGATCATTATAAAATGTTATAGTTATCATATTATGTCTGCCTTTTGAAACAACTAAGTTTTAACACTTCTCTATTATCATGTTCTGTTATCATGTTTTAAATCATTATTTCTTTAAGCCAAGAACTTTAAAATTCCTCTAAATGTCATACATTTTTAATCAGAGCTTCAAAAGAATTAATTAATTCTTGGTTTCTGAATTAAGAAATACAAGTTTTTCATATCATAATATCATTTCCAAAAATATAATTATATACCTCATTCAAAGGCTTTTGCTTGAAGAGAATTAATTTTTTTTATTGGATTAATTAAAAAAGAATTCTTTAATATTTTGTTTAACTCAAATGTTCTCCAAATTTAATTAACATATTTTTTCTTAAGTCGATTTTTAATATTTTACAAAATGAATTAAAAAATATTTTCTAAAAGTACACAGAAAAAATATTTCAAATTATTATTTATTAAATGACTAACTTTATGTTGGAATTTAATTATATTTTTTATTTATATAATTTACTTTCTAATTGTTTTAAAATTTTTTTAATAAATTTACAGATCTTAGAAAAAAAAGTATAAAAAACAAATCAAAATCTTTTCTATAAAAATATAGAAATAAAATAAATTTTAATCAATTTCCAAAAATTTTCTGATCATTATATCTATCAAAAAAAAGCAGTAATAATAAAATCAATTATTCAGTTAATTTAAATTATTGTAGCAAAATCAAACAAAAATTAATTAATATAAGCAATTTCGTTATTTAAGTTTATTTTTATTTTTTTCTATGTAGTTTGTAATAGATTTGAATTCAAGAAAATTTTAATAAATTGTTGCTTACTAAGTCATTCAAATTTGCGCCCAGAGCAAGCGGGCGCCATTTTTAGATTTCAACGAAACCGAAACGGACAAAACATTACGAATGTTGATGAAATATGTAACGGCATAGAAAATACGTATTTCATTCTGTTGGCGTCTAGTTATAAGGAGTGAGATCGAAAAAATCTTAACATACATAATATTCAATAACTTGGAAACGGTTGATCTTAGAGTTTTCATTATTTTTTTAATCATTTGATAATTTAGCACAGATCACAGAAATATATAATTTTTATGGTTCTAACCACTAATTATAAAATTCTGGACCAGTTTTGAAAACCCTTTCTTTGGAGATTTGATAGTTGCTTTAGTCACTTTTTTGGGTCAGTGTGCACATCTTCTCTTAAAATCTTCGGTGTTTTGGGACACCTTTTTTGTGCTCTTGAATTCACTTTTCTCAAGAGCTCAATATCTCTCCACTGGTCTAAGCTATGGACAATTTTGAAAATTGACCTCTCTTGGTACTAAAACTATGTTATTGATTTGGTACCACTCCAGAGCTTTCTTACCGTAGTGACATGATACCAAGTAGGTCCAAAAATATGTGGACACGTTGTGCTTTCTTAAGAAAAGAAGTCTTTTTTGCAAATATTCCTTTATGCATATTTTGGTATTTATAGATCCGAATGTATCAAATGACTTTCCTGTTTTGCCGCAACTGCAAAAAGCTTGTCATATCATGAATTTTGTAAGAAATGTTTGCTGCTTTTTGGTCTTAAACTTATCTCCAACATTGCTTCGAGCATTAGCAATAAAAATGTTTGAGACACAAGCTGCGAAGATTCTGCCTGCACCTACGTTTCTTCGTCAATTATACAGCTTGAGTATTTTTGTATGAAATTGGGTTTTAAATTCCGAGTCCTATTTTTGGCTTGTAATTTTTTTTTTTTTTTTGCAGAATTCCAGTTTGGAATTTTTTGAACTTTATATGTTATCAACTTTCCCATTAGCTTTAAATTTTCGCACCAAATAGTCGAAGCACTGAGAAAACTGAGCTGATTTTCTACCAGATGTGTTTGGAGTTCCTTTCAATATGCCTTCAATTTTCTGGCCTTCCCAATATCATGTGGTCCTTTTTTCTTACCGAACTAGGTTTCACATCAATAGTCAAATTCTCCTGATTTAATAACATTAGAAACGGTTTTACGGACGACATTTAATTCTGTGGCCAATTATTTGTAAGACCTATTTGGATTTTTTTTAAATTTTTAATAACTTGTAGAATGTAAATCTTTTTCGTCACTTATTTTGATGAAAATAAGGACAAATTAACATGGTTGTTATTAAAAATAATAATTGAAGTATTTTTCCATGATAACTAGATCAAAAAAAATTTTAATATTGATCCCGAAAAAAGTTATGAGGCGAAATGTGTGTTAAGATTTTTTCGATCTCACTCCTTAGTCCACAAACTTTGCTTTGGTACAAATTTTAAGTTCAAATATAGTTTGCCAAATAATTTTCAAATGGATTTAGCTCATATTAATTAATATATTGGAAAATTTGTTCAAGATTATGATTCAAAATTTTGTTCATTTATTATCATTATCAAAAACTTATAGATTTATGATCAGAAAATTATAAACATTTCCCACTGTGCTAGGTTCATGATTTCCAATTACTGGTAGTGAACTGAAGACGAATTATAACATTTTTATTTATTAATTTTCTTGTATTCGGCCATCAATATTCTTAGTTTATGTGGTATTTCTACAATTTTTATTTCAACGGGAGAATAATTAAAGAAAAAATACCAAAAATTTAGCAGTTGCCCCTTTTCGATTATGAATTAATGCATTACAATAAATAATAGAATCTAAAAAGCTTTAAAGACAAATAGTTGAGTACTATCTATCTTCTTAATATTTAAACTAATTCCTCTCATGATTAGCTAAAGTTCAGTGAACATTTTATGCAACTTTCGATAAAACTACAAATAGCTGTAAATATTCTTTTAAAAAATATCCTTTGTATTAACATTCACTGTAAGTGTTTTCTTTGCAAATATTAAGTTTGAGAACATGATTGTTTTATAGTAATTATGTTGTCTTAAGAGAACATAAAATAACTAAGACAAGTTAAATGAAAAAGAAAGAAAAAAAAAACACAATTACAATTCTACCAAATGTGTCCTTTATCAGAGGGTCAATTCATAAGTAAACAAAGATTTTTACTGATGATACAGAATACAGAAAATTTAAGAATAAAAAATATTTTGATACTTTCGTATATTTTGTTGAGCTAAATCAATTTATTGGCCATCAACAAATTACGTTGGATATATTTTTATAAAATTAACTTATCAATTGATCACTTAGTATATGAACTGGTACAATCAGTATGCATAATGAAGAACTGACGGACAGACTATATTATGGCTAAAACAATCTGAAATATAAAGATAGAAAAAAACTCAAGGTCGTTTAGGTAATAAAGAAAAGAAAGGGAATACAAACGATATGAAAGAATTTTTTTTTTATATTAGTCTCTGAAGTCATTTAAATCATGCATGGTTGTACAAGTTTTAACATTCCTTTTTTTCTTTCTTTGTGATTCATGGCCCAAATTGTGGGACGTTAGTTAGTTAAGGCTACAAATAAATCAATAATTTCATTTGTTACCTTTTTAATATTAAATTATATTTATTTATATAAGTCTACTAAATTATTTTTTCAGTCCTTTATACAAAATAAAATAATATACATTCATTTATTAAATTATACCTACACATTAAGGGTCAATAATACTATAAGTCTTGCATATATAATAAGTTTCTTTTTTTATATAAAATTGCTAAATCTGTGGTAATGGTTATGTATATAAATTTGGGTATTATTAATTATAGGTGACAAATTCTATATGAAAAAAATATTTTTAAATCAATAAGTATTTATTATTGAAAATTACCTGTACATTTTCATATATTAAATCACCTTCATATTAAACAACTCATTGCCATGAATTATTTAACATTTTTTTAAATATTTTCTCTTTACTAATGCTAAAAACAATAAAGGTAATAAACCCCTTTCGTTATAACTACTGCTAACAAAATCCTTTAATTTTCTTTGAAATTATTTAAATAAAAAATTTATAAATTACTTATTTTCATGAAAACTGTGTCTAGTTAAATATTCGCTGCTGGCATCAAAAAAAGTCAAAAACTAATATTGTTTTATTGTAGACACGACCTCGGTTATTGCCCCAAGGTTAAGAAAAAGGTTTTTCCTCTTTAAGTACTCTACGTTGACAACGAAAAAAAAAAAGCTAAAGGCTGACATGTAAAATGTCAAGTGATGGCGTGCGTTTAAGTTATTAAAGAAAAATCTAATTTTTTATAGTTCTTTTTCACAAGTTTTTGTTAAAATAAACTATTGTAATATTTGCATATTTCTTGGAATTGTATTGAAAATTTCTTCTTTCTTTTTATCATGAACAATGCTCAGGAAATTTATGTTTTCTTTTTTTGGAAACCACATGTACTTTTATCATGCCACAAGAAGATGAATAAGAAAAAATAAATAAATAAATAATATTTAATAATAAACGTATCAGAAATTTTATTTAAATTGAATTCATTTTAGAGGAAATAAAATGTTACTTGTAATAATAGAACAATTCATTCATACATTCAAACTGTTAAGATAAATATTTACATAAATATTTTAATTTTTATTGAAATGAAAAATGAGTGAGTGACTTTACTTATGCATATATGTATGAGTACTTATGAATACCAAATTGATTTGCAATATCGTATTTATACTGAATGAGTGCCAAAAATGTCACTCACTACCGCACACTTTTGTTGCAATAATAAAGATTTATAAACTGAAAGTGTAAAGATATATTAAATAGATTTTATATAATATATATCTTCTTCAAAGCACAGTGGGGCACAATCGAAAATTATTGGAAATATACAGTGGGGAGCACAAATAAGTACATGTTTGTAATTTGTGCACTTGTCATTGCATAAAAATTAAAATAATAAAGCAAATTAAATTTTTTTTTTTTTAATTAACTAAATGTTTAGTAATTAACAAAATAATTTATAATCAAAAAATAAAAGGATCAAGCTATACGAAAAAACGAAAACAACTCGCATGTACTCACTTTTGCACTTTAGGGATTATATAGCATTTTTATACCCTTCACCACAGGTGTAAAGGGTATATATAAGTTTGTCATTCCGTTTGTAGTTTCCACAATTTTCGTCGGAGAGCAAAATAGTTTATATTTTCGGAATCCTTGTAAGAAGCGATGACGATTGGACCATGTCCGTCCGTCCGTCCGTCCGTCCGTGTGTCGGTTGAAATGGCGTTTATGAAGCCCACCGATAACTGACATATATAATATGTATGTCAAACGATCGGAAATGCTTTCGAGAATTTTGCTATTGGAATTCAGCAAGATAGGTTCATACAATGCGGAGATATGTTCAAAAAACCGGTTTTTTGAACCGGTTTTCCAGTTTCTGAAGCCTCTGTATACACTACGGACTTCGTTTTTACAAAGAATTCTCGGACATTTTTTTCTGAATTTTTGTTCTGAAAAAATGAAATAAATCGGTTCAGTAATAACTGAGATATCGGACAAAACGCATTTTTTATTTTTTGAAGCCTTGGTTTAAGCCATAGATTTTTATTTTTATACAGATCGGTCACAAATATTTTTATAAAATTTCGGTTTTTTGAATCAGGAAGATCGGTTTATAAATGGTGGAGATATGCTTTAAAAACCGGTTTTTAGAACCGGTTTTTTAGTTTCTGAAGCCTCTGCATATACCAGGGACTTCGAATTTTTAAAGGGGGCTCGAAAATTATTCTCTGAATTTTTGTTCTGAAAAAATTAAATAAATCGGTTCAGTAATAACTGAGATATCGGGGAAAACGAATTTTTTATTTTTGAAGCCCTTGTTCAAGCTACAGATTTTTATTTTTATATATATATATATATTATATATATATATTATATGCAGTCTGTACAAAAATAAATAGATATGGAATTGTAGTTGTTTATTTTTAAAAACTAAAACATATCTGTTAAGAATATACATAAATACATACACAAACATGTATATTAAGCATTGTAATGACTATTAGTGACGTTTTTTGTATAGACAAGTAGTTTAGTTAGCAACAGCAGTAATATAATGAATAACAGTGTTGTTGTTGTTCTTTGTGTATTCAGTCAGTTTGTACATACAAAAATAAATATATATGGAATTGTTGTTGTTTCTTTTTTAAAAGCAAAGCCTGTTATGATTGTTTTTTTTTTTTTTCATATTCAAATTTTCGTAGTTTGAAAAAAATTTAGATTTAGAAAATATGCAAGCATAAGTTAAGGCGAAAATTTTATTAATTGTCGGTAATATGGTAATATGATGTCGATAAGATTGTAAGATGGTAATATGGTGAAGGGTATAAAAGATTCGGCACAGCCAAATCTTTTTTCAATTTCATTAAAATATTTTTTTACTACAGTAAAAATATATTTGAAATATAATGTAGTTTATAGATATGGGTCAGTAGATTATTATACAATTTTTAGAAATTTAAATATGAGTGATTCTATGTCAAAGCGGACAGCAATCGAATTTGTCATCTCCGATTTCAACGAAATTCACTACAAGCATTGACCATTGGAAGTATTTCCTAAAACATGAAATTTCAGACCCATGTTTCTTTCCGGTCCGGAAATATGACAGTTTAAAAAACGAAAAAATGTTAAAAACTTTACAAATGAATACTTATTAAACTTCTAATAACTTACTAAATATAGATAGTAGATCTCTAGTTGTTTCCTCATATTATAGACAAAGATATTACCTTCATAACGATATATACAAAGTTTTTTACATCAAAAGTAAACAGGTCAAAGTTGTACATAGAAAAACTCAAACTATTATATCTCAAAAACCGGTATTTTTTAAATTTTTAAAAAATTATGTATTGTTGATATAACTTTTCTCTATATGGATATAAAATTTCAAGTTGGAGCCTTATTTAGTTTAGAAGTTATGGACATAAATAAAATCCAATTATTAATAACTCCTAAGCTATAGAAAATAATATGTTAATTTTAGTATAATTTTAAAAACATAGACATTACCTTTAAAATGATATATAGTGAGTTACTTTAGTTCCAAAGTTCAAAGGTCAAAATAAGACTTAAAAAAAATAAATCATTATATCTCCGAAAACGATATCTTTAAAATACTAAAAAAATTACATAATATTAATACAACTCTTCTTTATACTTGTGTAAAATTTCATGTTGGACACTCCTTTAGTTTAGAAGTTATGTAACAAAATATAAACTGAAGTCAAATTTTGTATATAAAATTTTATTTCTTTTAAATTTGTGCTCATAGAAAAAAGATAATTTCAAAATCATTTTTGTGAATACTTTAAATTTTCCATACAATGTGCTTGTTACCGTATTTTGTTTCATAACTCCTAAACTCTATATATTTATAATTTACTAAGCATTTGTTCACTTTCCAGAGCTTTCTGAAGCTCCCAATCGTGGTAAAAAATTAAAATTCGGCTTACTTATAAAGCTATTCGTTCTACAAATCCTAACGGCTTAAAATCTTTAACTTCGATCAAGGAAAGGAAAAGCGTCAAAATGTTGTTCATTTATTTTTTTTTTTTAAAGATTTTCGGATTTGTTTTTGCATATTTTTATTATTATAATATTATATTTCCTGCCATTGGAAGGGTTATACGCTCGTTGTTTAATAAATTTAATATATCTTTTTTTAAGAAAATTGTTTTAGTATTCATTTACAGTTTTCATTTCATAAAATAATTTTTTTTTTTTTTTTTAGAGATAATGGGTCTTTTCTAAATTGAAAATGTTGAATTTTTCTGTTTACAATACACTTAGCGAGAGAGTAATACTTCTTTTTATAAATTTTTTTCTCAAAAGTATTTACAATACTACTAAATTGTTTGAACATAAATAGAGATATGGTAAAATTCAAATAAAATAATCAAAATAAAAAATTAACAAAAAATAAACAAAACCAAAGTTCTATTGTGTATTTCAATTTGTAAGTTAATATTAAAAAAATTGAATTTTACAATATAGATAACAAACATAATTGTTGTCAAATTTTGATGAATGAGGGATTATCGACAAATTTACTGTCACAAAAAAATAATAATTTGTTTTTAATATAACTGGCACACGCAGAGAAAAAACATGGTTACAGCATGATCACTACAACTATCCAATTTTTGTATAGCCATTTTTCATTGATTTGAATAATACCGTGTTCATGATAGCAACGTTTATGATTCTGTTTGATAATTTAATGATTACCCACATTCAAAATTTTAATATGGTTGACTGAATTACAATATGTATTTAAATATGTTTATATAAAGCCATATTTATGAAAAATCCAAACATTTAGTCAATTCTACAACTATTCAGTTAATTTTACAAATTTGGTTAATTCTACAACCATTAAGCAAATATTTTTTATTTGCTTTTAATAACTATTGAATACAGATTTTTGTGTATCAGTCCAGCAGTTTGTTTGTATATTAATTCTCATTTAGTTTTGATATGAACAAATATAAATTGATAAGGTTTGTTTTTGATGAATGTACCACATATCGTGGTACAAATGAATATAAATATGAAAACATGGGATATGATAAAATGGCATTATATATATGAAAAAGTGGAGTTATATATATGATAAAATGGGATTATAAATATGATGAAATTTGTTCATATATATCAAAGCACATTTATTTATCAGGTAAAGTCAGTTAATCAACTGATTTTTTTTACATCTGTCAAACTTTGTTTACGTTTACCAGAGAACCAAGCGGACCGGATCAAAACCGGCAGCTAATCGCCGGATCATTTTTCTCGCCGTCGCCGTCGCCGCCGCTTACTCATACAGGCTTGAAAGGCAGAGCAAAATACAAATAAAAATTTACTTAAAATTGCATATGTTAAATGGAACTATTAGTTTTTAGTAATATACTTAAGAAATGTACTTAATTTATGTAATATAATACAAAAAAAACATTTTGAGCTGACAAATAAGCTGCCGCCGATATGACCTTGTGAAAGTCGTCACCGCCGACCAAAATATAATACGCAGCCGCCGAAAATTTTGCGTCGGCTTAGTTCTCTGATGCTTACTTTACTTTTTTTTATTTTTACAAATTTGCGTTGTTTCTAATCAGCTGATTTTGATACAACTAACCAGCAAACCATTTAAAAAGTGCTTGTTGTTTTTGTATTTGTTGTAGAACTGACTTTACCTGATAAATAAATATACCTTGATATATATGATAAAATGGAATTACATATATGATGAAATTAGTTTATACATATGATAACATGGGATTATTAAATGATAAAAACATGATGAAATTGAATCATCATCATATATTACATCATCATATATTACAATCATACTATGTTGCTCTTAGTTTATGATCACTAGAACCATATTTTTTCTTTGCGTGCATTGCATTATATACCCCCGAGTCCAATGATCCTTCTTTTACCTCTAAAACATTCAAACGATTGCTGTAACCATAACATATAATAATATGCTGAACTATATTCATTCTCAGCTTGTACTATTTCTTTTAATAGTAGGTACTCTTTTGAAAAAAAATCTGAGATACCAATTTCCAAAAAATATTATTATTATTACACAATAGTACCCTTAAAGACACAATTCCCTAAAAAGCAAAAACTTATACAAACAAGAATACCATTTTTGAAAAAAGTACCATTAAAAAATATATGAAATTTATCGTCAGTTAAAGTTATGATATCAGAGTTTAATACTTTCATCTTACGTGTGCAATATAGCATCATGATACTAGAATTTATAAAGGTTTTATATACTTTAAGGAGATTGTGGAAGTGGGCTTTGAATGGAAGTCATTTCAAGAATGACCTCCCCCCCAGAATTTTAGAAATTTTTTAAATTAAGAAAAATTTTATAAAACTTAATTTTGAAAATTACGGGTTCCAAATATTTTGTTGGATTCCAGTTAATATATCGTCCATTCCATGAAAGAACGCCCAAAAATATACCAAGTGTCCTCCGATTTTTATACAATTTTATTGGTATAAGGTCTATGGGTGTCTATAAATATTTCCGTTTTCAGATTCGCTAAATTCAGAAAATTTGCGATTTTATTTCGCTTTTCCACTTTTGAAAAAATATAAAAAATCTCAAAAATATACAACTTTAAATACAAATATTTCTGGGAAGGCTTTGCAGAAATTTGTGATTTAAACGGCGTTTGAATTGTAATTATGTTAGCTTAAACATGAATATTTTATAAATTAAAAATATTTTTTAATAATGCATTTTAATGCAATTGCATTTTTTAAATGCATTTTTCTTTAAATATGCTATTAAAATTTTTTAATTTTTTTAACATAAATGAAAAGTTTGGAATCTTTACATTAAAATAAAAATCTCAAATTTTTGGGACGCACACATATACTGTGGATAAATTCCCCTCTTCTTCAACTAGTTTAAATTTTTTCATATAAAAATTATATTTTTCTGGTATTATGAGTATCTTTACGTATTTTGTTAAAAAAATTTATTGTGTTATTTTTTAAAAAATCCTTAAAAATAGTACTATTTTATGTATCAGACTATTTATTGTTTTAAGTTATAATAAACAAAGCATTTTTAAATACACTTTTGAAAAATTTAAATTTAATAAATTCGCAACTAACAAAAATGCATCTAAAAACTGCATTTATATTTCCAAAATATTATGGATCGAAGAGGTGATTTTCGAAATGCTGACTAAATTACACAAAAAATATACAATGGCCTTTTAAATACTTTTTAAATTACAGAAATCCATCAATAACTTCAAGAGATATGAATATTTAAAATTACATACTTTTTATATTTTGTAAACTTTTATACAAATTTTGAAGAAAATTCCAAAAACAAACAAAAAATTTATTTTTATATAAAAAATTTTAAACATGTTTTTGTAAAAATTGGATTATGCATATAAGATTTTCGCGTCCCAAAAATTTGACACTTTGATTTTAATGTAAAAATTCTAAACTTTTCATTTTTGTTAAAAAATTCAAAAATTTTAATAGCATATGTAAA